>CM050523.1:72596260-73076260 GCA_027563665.1 Antrozous pallidus | reverse complement strand
CACTGCCACCATCTGCAGGTGGTGCCTGGCCTCTCAGCCTAGTGGGACATCCTCTCTGGCGGCAGCTGGGAAAGTCCCACCCAGCCTCAGAGCCAGAGCTACCAGGGAGAAAACCAGAATCGGGCTCCTCACCGAAGAAGCCCAGGAGTAGAGTCACCTCCTGCCTGTGCAGGCCCGCGTGGTGTGGGGGGCGCTTCGTCTCGCTCCCAACACAGTGCTCTCTCTAGCTTCCCGCCTGCCCCGATCATGGCATCGCCTCCTGCTCAGCCCGAGCTGGCGGCGGCTGCCTGCATGGCCCATGGACACCCGCCCCCCTCGGAGCTGTACCTTAGCACCCGGTCGGAGGCCGGGCTGGACTTGGACACGTCGCAGCTCTGGTGCTTTTCCTGGGCTTTTGCCAGCTTCTCTGCGGCGGCGATAGGGCATCCAGAGAGGCTGCAAGAACAGAAAGCCGTCAGCTGTCTCCCCAGCAGCTTCACACACCATTCCTGACTGAGCTACCGCCCCTCCCTGATCACCACACCACAGCCTAGCAGGAATGGGGGTGATCTCCCAAAGGGCATGACGCTCCTGATGGTGGGAACGGGAGAGTGGGTATTCCCTTGCCCCTGGCAGACAGGGCTGCCTGCTGGGTGCCTGGTGAAGTGCACCTGCAGCTTTCTTAGGACAGCCAGCCAGCCCAAGCCATTTAAGTATAAGCCAGTCAGCGTTAGACCCAGGCTGCCCTTGGGGATGGTCCCTGTGTCGGGAGGAGGACTGTCAGGGCAGGCTGTGTCTAGTGGCCCAGGCAGTGCAGCTCTCTGGCCGGCACCAGAGATGGAGGTCTGGGCCAATCCCCGGGCACCGCTGACGACAGTGTGTGGCTGGTGCCCCTGAAGAGAGATGGGGGGACAGCAGGACAGTCCGAGGCCTCTGGAGAGGCTCTGGAGCTGGGTGCTTAGGGAACACCCAGACTTGCTCTTTTGTGCTAGAGTCTGTCCTTCCTGAGACCTCTGTGTCTGCTGTCTGACTGCAGGCCACGAACCACAGGCACCGTGGACCTCCCTCTGTGCACGTGGGGATGTGTGAGATCTGACGGAGGAGCTGGTCTGTAAACCCAGCTTCGAGTCACACTCAGCACGACCCTTACTCCCAATGCTGCCTCCTTTGCAGCACACACCCAGGACACACTCCCATGGCTGGGTTGGCAGGGATGTGACCCGACTCATCGTAATTTAACACAAGTGACCACGGTGGTCAGTGGGAAGAGCAAACATGCAGGGAGCTCCCAGCATTTAGCCTCAATGCACACTGGGTATGTGGAGCTGGCCTCCTGCCTGTGCAGGCCCGCGTGGTGTGGGGGGCGCTTCGTCTCGCTGCAGGTACCCTGGAATAAAGCTGCGCTACCTACGCCAAGGAGCACCTGACAGAAGGGCTGCAGCTCAGTGGGGGTGAGAACAAGGGAGGAAAGAGAACTGGAGTTCGCTCAGAGCGAAGCATGGCTGTGAGCAGGGCAGACAGCAGTGGCCAGGAAGGCTGTTGCTGCTGCTGCTGCTGCTGCCTCCCCTTCCCTCGCCAGGGCAGGGTCCTGCAGAGCGGGGCAGCATGCTCCGTCCCGGGTTCCAAGTCCTGCCCTATCTGTAGGGTGTGACTCAGTCCCTCCTGATGGGCACCAGGAGCCTGTACTGTTTCTTCCAGGCATCGCACATGCTCACAGCTCCCTCTCAGAGGTCACAGCAAGGATGACGCCTCCCCGGGGGGACTGTTACCCCGTCATGATAAGCAGGGTGAGACCATTAAAAAATCCCAACTGTGACAGAGGGATCTGAGCATCAAACTCCTAGCGCAACGGGACCAAGTCTCCATCTGGACGAGGGTGCGTCAGGGAGGGAAGAGAGGGGCTCCCGGGGCTCCCCTGCGGGCAGGGCGCAGGGGCCATGCTTACCTTCGGTGAGAGTTCCTGTTGCTATTTACATGCCCGCGCCCTGTGCAGCCCGGAGTAGGACACTTGAGAACATTCTCATGCATGGCAAGAACTTGACAGGGAGAGCAGAGAAAACACGTGGCATTAAAACACAGCAACGGTCCAGGTACAGAGGACGCGGTCATTTAAACAAAGTGACTCAGGTACGACTGGCGGGCCTGCAGACATCATGATGGGCATGGTCAGGGAGACACGTGGAGGGGGGAGAAGGCTCCTCTGAGGGGCATGCAGAGCGGGGTGCACCGTGTGGGGCTGGAGGTCGGGATGTGAGGACGTCCCCAGCGTGACCAATCTGCCCCTCACACACAAGCACTGAGCACCTGACCACCAGGCAGCAGCACGCAGACCAGACGGTTCCCACGCACGCCTCTGCCTCAGACACGGTGTCATGAGGGCCTCACGGCCATGGTGACAGGAACCCCAAACCTTATTTCTAACGAAATGAATTAAATGGTGGCTTTCCACCTAGGGACTGAGTATTTTATTCTTCTTCGAAGGAGTGAGCTGGGATAGCCAGTGCTGTGCTGCTGGGCCAAGAGGCCAGCTAGGGGACGCGGGCACCCGCTGTGGTGTCCAGGAGCGGCCAGCGGCCAGGGGCACGCTCAGCTACTCGCCATGGCCACGGTAGAGCTGTGTGCACAGCCTTGCTCCTCAGTGGACAGGCCACTACTCTGGGCTGTGGGGCAGGCAGATGGGGGTGGGCAGTCACGAGACGTGAGCCATGTCGCTGGCCCATCACCCCAGGAGAACACGCGCAAGGATCTATGGGAGCGTCCCTCCAAGTGAGGTCTGCCTAGTGCAGGTGTGCACGGAAGGCCCCCTAAATCAGTCTGCCCAAACGAATTCCATGACTGCTTCCTACAAACCTTCCTTCCAGAACAGTCTGCTTCACCCTGGGCCACACCTCGAGTTTATCACTGAGGCCCCTTCGCATCCTCCACTCTGCACAGCTCCTTAAACCAGGGTTTGCCCTGCAGTTCTCTGTCGAGTCTGCAGTGATCGAGGGGAGTGGTCTGTGTTGCTCCCTCCGGGAACCTGTCTTCCTGGGGACCTGGCTGGCTCCCTGGGTCTCTGCCGGCTCGGAGGAGGCAGCACCCCCTGCCCTCTCCCTGCCTCTGGGTCCTGCTCTGCCACATGGTCGCCCGCTGTCATTCACTCCTTCCTCTCTTCTCCGGACCATCCCGCTAGGACGTCAGACCGCTTCCCAGGACGCCGCTTCTCTCAGACCAACGCGTTCTCCTCTCCTACTGACAGCTCTCAATACAGTCTCTCCTGGAGATTCAAATAGCCTCACGCGTGTCTGAGGCTCAGACCTCAAACTGCCTGCACCTGCGTCTCCTGCGGAGCAGCCACACAGATCCCACCTGAGAGGGAACCACCTGCTTCTCCTCCTCGGCCACACCTCTGCTGCTCTTCACCGCCATCCTCACATCCTTCTCCTTTCCCAGGTGTCCCCTTTGCACAACTCTGTCCTCTCGGCCCCTCGGCCCCCTCTCTTCCTGCCTTTCGCCCTCCGCTCATCATCCTCTAGTTTCCATCCTGTGCTCCCTCGGCTCCTCTGCCGTCTGCTTTAAGCCTCCCATCTGGGCCACCCCTCTCCAGTTCCTACCAACGCCACTCGAGGACAGACCCGGAGCAGATGCATACCTGACCTTCTCCGGCCTCCAGACCTCTCTCCCAGCAGCCCTCAGGACTGTCAGCCACACTCCCAGTTTCAGAAAACAAATCCAGGCCACTGTCTCCCTGTTTCTCAGCTCCCTGCACCTGTCACTGCTGTCACCACCTGATGGCGCTCCGAGGCATCAGCCCTTGCCTTCACCTCAGTGCCTGCCTCTGCCATGAGCCCTCCTCCGGCCCTGCCAGCCTGCCTGGGGATGCTTCCCGAGCCTGCCCCGGCCTCCTGTGCCTGTGCCGTCTCCTCCAGCCAGGCTCCTGTGCGGAGGGCCCCGGCAGCACTCAGAGGAGGTGTGGTTCTCTCTGTCACAGGCAGGCTGGGGGACAGCAGTGCAGCCTGCAGGTCCCTGGGGAAGCCCTCACCCCTGGTGTCTGGTGCGTGTCCGCAGCTGCTGGGGAGCCTCTGTCCCTAGAGGCCACGTGTGCCCTGTACACACGCCCTGTTTCACCAGGAGGGGGCTCCTGGGGACAGAGCGGGGGTCTCGTTCAACGGGACGGCCTCTGTTCCTCACACAATGTGCAGCGAACTGGGGTGACAGACTCCTGTGTGGAATCCACCTGAGTGCGGCTGTTTACATTTCACGCATTCTAAGGAATGATGCGAGTCCCTGCTGGAAGGAATCGGTGGGCCAGCGCCAGAGCTGCTCCCACGGTGCTGGGCGCAGGCGTGACAGGTGTGGCCTTCGTGTGCAGGTGTCAGACATGGCCCTGGTTTCTGCTCCATCGAGGCTTGTGGGAGAATATGGAGTCAGGAAGACTGTCAGCCCCGAGGAGAAACCCATCTTCTATTCTGAAGGTGGAAATGCGTGCCTTGCAGAGAAATGGCGCAAAGAGGCTGTTTCTCTCCGGGCTCGGGGGCTTCGTCCTAATGCTTCATTTTGCAGATGAGGAAAACCAAGCACAGAGGGCATGCGCCATGCTCGAGGTCCAGGGCTGGTTAGGACGAGGCCAGATCAGACAGGTCTCGGGATCCAGATGGGTGTGGACCCAGATCTCGCTCAGGCAACTACCCGGGCAAGCACACACCTGCTCTTGCTGGGCTGAAAGTACTGAGTGTCTTCCACTCACCAGGCCATGCTGGCTTAGTGCACCAAGTTTTCCTCATCTGAAAAACCGGCTGGCACTGCCTGGGGGCTGCACGCTCCAAGGGGTCTGATGAGTGTGGGCTGTGCGCGCGGTGGCCCGGCTCGGGGGAAGCTGCTGCAGCCACATGCTGTCTCCCTGCTCATGTAACACACGGGCAGCGCGGTCCCCACTCCTGCTCTCATCCGCTCACAGGGCATGTGCAGGAACAGGCGGTATTATTTTCAGCCGCTGCCTGAAGGCTGAGTCCCAACAGCTTCTGACATATCTCCCTTGAGCATGCCCTGCTAAGCCTGTCCTAAGCCTCAGCTCCCGGGAACCTCTCCAGGTTCTGCCAGATTGGCCTCAAGTGTCCCAAAGTCAGCCATGTCACGGGGCCATCCTCAGCAGTCCCTGTAGGCAGTCAGTTGGCTGCTGGTCCCATCTCCAGCCAACCGACTCCACTTTCCTCACTAGAAACCATGTCTCAGACAATGAGAAAGATCCTGAGACTCACAATCAGGGTCTTAGACTCAAAGGTCATTTCTTAAAATGTGCCATTTCCCTGTGGATTCACTTCTAATTGTTTTTAGCCCAGCCAGTGGGGCTCCGTGGTTCAGCGTCAACCTATGAATCAGGAGGTCACAGTTTGATTCCAGGTCAGGGCACAGGCCCGGGCTGTGGACTCCAGCCCCAGTGTGGGGTATGGAGGAGGCATTTGATCAATGATTCTCTCTCATCATTGATGTTTCTCTCTCTCACTCTTCCTGAGATCAATAGAAATAAATTAAAAAATAAAATAGTTGGAATACTTCATGTGCTGTGAGAAAGATAATGTGTACGTTGGTTCAATTCTAAAGAAAACTTAGTTGTTTAAAAAAAAATTATTGCATATTCCCAGAACTTAACTGATTAAAATCAATGTGTGGGATCAAAACCACCTGCGTAACCTCCTCACTTAAGATTTTATTGTGTGGAAATGGTGGGACAACTATGACATGAAACAGACTTTTGGAATAAAATGCAGTAAAATACAAATAGAAACACTGATGGACATTTACGCATAATGGGTCCAGATAAGGGGTTTCCTCAAGGCTCCCACAGCTTCGAGCTGGAAGGGATGTGGGACCATCTGCACTCAGCTCTGTGCTGAGGAGACCGCCTGAGGCTGTGGAGCAGGTCAGCGTGGGCAGCGGAGCCTGGTGCCGGCTCCTCCTAGGTCAGTCCCGCAGGAAGGACACAAGGAAACGCTGCCCGCTGGAGGGCGAGCTCTAGAGCCTGTGGCCCCCGTGAGCACTTGCACGAGGGGCTGCCTGCCAGGACAGATGGAAATGACAGAGGCAAGAGAGATGACAGAGGGGCCGTGGTGTGTGCGGGGTCGGTGAGGCAGACTTACTTTCCGGAGGGACCCTATCTTTGTGCGGGCATCCAGACAGGCTGCGGTGATGCGGGTACAGCCCAGTTACGTGGCCAGTTCCATCGCACCCTGGGGTTGGACACTTGCTCTCTTTCTTTTCTGCTCTCGAGGGATCTAAAAGCGACAACAGGTGTCAAGAGAGTGAATCCTTTACCCGCTGAAGACCATGTGATCACGTCACACTCTGAAGAGAACTTGATGAGTGAAGAGACAAAGCAGGTGGCAGGGAGACGCCGTGGCATCGGGCTTTTGCGTAGGTCTTTGGCGTGGCGTGATTTCTGACCTTAAACAGTGTAATCGTGAATCATAAAATACCTTACTTTCTGTGCTGAAGAAAACAGGACTGTCCCTACTGTACTCCTGATTGTTTCCCGTGTGTTACATGATAAGCTCACAGAAACCAACGGAATGAGACAGTGGCCTTCTCAGAGAACAAAGCCACACCATGGTGGTTGCGCAATTGCTGTGAAATTCAACGGTGGGTCCTGCCATCAGACTCCCTTTGGCAGACGCCTTTGATTGCGGACAACACAAGGGACAGATCTGCTGGTGTTGGAATATATTGCTGCAGCATTGCTAGGTAGCACGCCAATTTGGAGATTTTCTGAAATAAGCTGAACTCTCAGAAGGCACTGCAAGCAAATGACCCCAGAGGTGGGCTCCCGCCTGACGGGACGTGCACTCCTAGCTGTCCCAGTGCTGCCGCGGGTGCCAGTGGCTCCTCTGCGTGCATGGGGACTGAGGAAGCCCTGGGATGGGATGCGTGCACGCAGGTCAGCAGCTCTGCAGCTGCTGGGGGAGCAGCCCGAGGCAGAAATGCAGCCATACTGCTCACATTTACTTCTATGCTCAGATGGACCCAGTGCATAAACATGCAGAAAATAACTTGAGAAATAGTCTAAGATAAAGCTCAGACCAAACAACACCGTGAGTGTGCAACACATTGTTTCTGAAAACAGGTGCTCAGATTATCAACAGACAGTGAGCACTATGACTTGGTCCAGGGATTCAGTGCTTTTATATTAATGCTAGAGGCCTGCTATAGGAATTTGTGTACGGGTGGGGTCCCTTGGCCTGGCTGGTGATTGGGGACAATCGGGGCTGCCTCGCCCAGTTCCGATCAGGGCCAATTGGGGCTGGCCAGCTGGCCGGAGGGAGGGACAGTGGGAGGTTGGCTATGGGAGTGCACGGACCACAAGGGAGTAGCTCCTGCATTGAGCATCTGCTCCCTGGTGGTCAGTGTGTGTCATAGCTACTGGCTGGTCATCTGGTCATAAAGGTTGCTTAGGCTTTTATATATATAGGTTAGAAGCCCGATGCATGAAATTCGTGCAAGAGCAGGCTTTCCTTCCCCCAGCTGCCGGCACTGGTTTCCCTCTGACACCCAGGACCCAGCTTCTCTCTGGCCACTGGCAGGCACCTGGGAGGTCGTCTGGTGTAATTAGCATATTATACTTTTATTATTAGAGATTTTACTAATCAAGCTAATCATGACTGTGAGGAACATGTTTTACTTTTGGTTAAGTATTCATTTTATATAAAGAAAAAAGCATGGCTTGACATTTTTAAAAGCCTTAAGGACTTTTCCTTGAGTCCTTCATGTGAAGGGAAAAAGACCCAGGGCTCACAGAGACATCTAAACCCTTTATTTCTGTAAGTGACCCTTTACTTGTTGGCTAGTACACTGCTCGATAGAATGTGGCTCTCCCAGGCCTGCAATCTCTAAAACCAGCGCAGATGTTGGTGCATCCTAGAGATGCTGCCTGCTGCTTCCTGACCTACTGGGGATCGTAGTCGCTGGAGACAAATCTAAAAACAGGCTATTGCCATGTCAACGTTGAGATGTCATGCTGAAGTGTCTAGCATTTCACTGCCTTGTGAGTAATTTCACAGGAACCTCAGCATACGTTAATTAATGTAAACACCAAAGCACACAGTAACAGCATCATAGGGAAATGTTGATTAAGGTCATAACCTAGACATAAATGACTTGAAAGGACAAAATGTAAGTTTTAACTATTATTAATAAGTATCTCTTTTTCATCAGGACATGTAAGATTCCTAACAAATCATTCACAGATTTTGAAAGTATGCTGAAGTCAAGGTCAGGTGTGTGGGCACAGTGTGGCTCAGTCGGTCTCAGTGCTGGAAGACACAGAGCATAATCTCCTCTCGATGTGTGAGCTGGGCTGGGGCTGCCGCTCCCCCTCACCACTACCCCCCTCTTCCTTCTTTCTGGCAATCCCAATTCGTCTTGAAGGCAAACACTGGAGCAAACACAAAACAACCCAGCAAGCAAACAGACCAACGGTTCAACCGCAACACCCCAGAGACTGGTGCACCGGGCTCAGCTTGCTCCCGCACCCGTCCAGTGAGGCATAGGAAGCAGATAAAGGCGTTTCGGGATGAATCTCTTTTGTTTTGGTTCAGGATTTTGCAAAGGTTACTGGCTTATCATTTACAACATTTTGAGAAGATTGCATATAAATGAGAACTGGAACTCGTGTTCTCTTCATCTTTAATAAAGTAGCAGAGGAGCCGAGAGCAGACTGGATGCTCTGGCTGAGGGGCTGCCTGGCCGTGCTGGTGAGAAGCCACCTCTTTAAACAAGGGCATTCATCTCTTTGCCCACGCGGGTCCTGGCTGGCCACATTAATTTGGCTCTGACAGAACTATGGCATCTCCACAAGAACCTGGGGATGATGGGGACACACTGACTGAGGTCGAAGATCTGGAACAGCTGGGCAGAGGCAGGACCCATGCCCTCCAGCTCGTCTGGAAAGCCCAAGTGCCAACCCTCCCCATTCCGGGGGAAATGCTCATGCCCACACCATCCCCACTGATTTAGGGGAAGCAAGCAATTTGAATTCCATTTCTTACAAAGAGCAAAAACCATACAGAACAACTAAAAAAACAAAATGAATCAACATTTACAGGAAACTCTGGGCTAAAGAAGCCACAGAAACTAGAGAGGGGACGCCCAAAGTGCCCACGGCTTCCTGGCACGTGACTGTGTCCTCTGTGTGGAGCCCACCACAGTCCACTCTGCAGACGTCTAGGCCAGAACCCAGCAAGTGGTCATCTGAGCAAGCCCATGGTAGAGACACCATTTCTTCCTAAAAATGTTGAGATGATTCTCAAACATCTAACCATTTCTAACAGGCTGCACTACAGTCACAACATACATGCCACCTGTCTTGGTCTTCATAGCACCAGAGCCAGCCTGAGACTCAGCGGTGGCCTGAGCAAACCCCTTCCTCACGTCCACACCCGCCACGGCTCTGCCGGCGCCAGCATGACTGAGTCGGCACCGGCTCCGTTCTGGTCAGGAGCTGCATTCCTCCGGCTCAGGCCGTGCCCTGGGGACTGGTGTAGTGCTGCCCACGGGCTGCGGGGCTACATGCACATGAGAGGAGAATACACACTATGTCACAGCAGAAAAAGCAGTTTTCTTGTCCTTTGAAGTTTACATAGCAACAGATTTTCAAACCAAATTCCTGAACCACACCGTCAGATCCACGGGAAGATCTCAGTGCTTCTAAGGCACAGAACAGCACAGAGCACAGAGGGTCTTGTGGGGGGCTCGTCGGGAAGGACTTAGAAATCACCAGTTTCATTCTGTAAGGGGCTTCCTGCGGTCTAAGTGTCTAACAGAAATCGGTACAGTGCCTGAGTTCGACGTGGGGCTCAGCTGTCACCTGCCTCTCTCTGAAAGTAGACACAGCTGTTCTCGAACAGGAAGTCAATAGCTCAGGTTGGAATATACATATTAAACACAGTGACTAATATGTATGTAATTAAACATAGAGATGTAATGCAAATATGTGCTCATATACTTCATAAATAAAAACCCACTAACATTCCACACTGGGGGGCTCTGAGTGTTTTATGACAAAATGACCCCACAATTGTTTCCACACCGAACAGGATCAGTGAGGGGAGCGATTCCATGAGGAAACTGCTATTGATCCTAGCCCGGGACACACACACCCTGCATAGCCAATAGCTCCAGCTGCCAAGCACCTACGATAATTAATGTGCAGTGCCTGCCCTTGTCTTATGCTATCGGTCATTCTGCTACTGTTCAATTTCTCTCAGGGATGTTTTCTATGGGGGAGGTTTTATCAATAACTGTCATTTGATGGTAATTTTATAAATCGTGATGTCACCTACCGAATTCAGGTTAGAAGATGCATGCTCCACCCCGACTTACTGCAGAGACCCCTGCCACTCAGACTGTGGTCCGTGTATAAGATCACAGCTCATCCTGATAGTTTCCATCACGTGCGCCAAGACAAGCCTTTCCCACGACACATCCTGCTATTCATCTGCGCTGCTAATAGGACACTGAGCTGTGCTGTGTACTCCTCAGACTTTTTGTTTGCTCTTCAGAACCATAACCACAATATGTAACTCTGGAATCAACCCTGAGAAATGTGCGTTAGAGATCTATTTCCCGTGACCACATGGACAGCCCGCACTCGGGCTCACGCTGCCATGGGGAACTCACGTAGGTAGAAATATTACCTTTACCATAGTATGGCTTTTTGACATGGCTGTCGCTGGGTTTGGCCTTCCTCTCCTCCCCGGGCAGCTGTCGTGGCGACTGCTCCTCGTACGACCTCATACTATCCCGCCGGCCAGCCTCCATGGCCATCTTCTCCCGCATGGCCTTCGCCCGCTCCGTCTCCAGCGCGATGGCTTTCTCCAGGAGGGTCAGGTTGCCCTTGGTCATGTCGAACACCTCCTCGGACCGGTCGGAGGTGACGGAGGCCGTGTCGTCGTCTCTCTCGTGGTACCCGTCCTCCTTGGCACAGCTGGACAGAGTCCTGGACCTGGGGCTCAGCTGCTCCTCGAGCCGCATCAGGTTCATCATGTCCGAGTAGCTCCTGTCCGGCGTCCGGCCCGGGAAGTCGTCCTCTGGCCGCAGGTGTGGGCGGCCGCTGAGGCTGGGCTGCGGGGCCCTGTCCTGCGGGCTGGTCTCGCTCAGCTTGCGGGCCAGGTCGAAGCACTGGTTGCGCAGGCACTCGAGGCTGCTCAGGCACACCTCCTCGTCGCTCTCCTCCACCAGCTTCTCCCCCAGCCCGTTGTTCAGGGGCTTCCCTAGCATCACGTAGTTCATGTTCCGACCGTCCTGCTGCTGCATGCTGTCTGCGTAGCTCCTGTCGTTCATGTTCTCCGCCAGCACCACGCCGTGTCCCTGCGCGAGCAGTTTGAGGGAGTCCACCGTTTCTCGAACGACATCACTGTCTAAGTCTAGACTCAGCTCGCCTTTCCGGCCCAGGCTCTCGTTTCGGTCGCTGTCATCCTCCAGGCTGTTGGAGGTGTTGCTGTTCATCTCGGACTCGGTGCGGGCCCGGTACGCCGCGTCCTCGGCGATCTTGCCCAGGTTTAGCAGGGACTTGGCCACCAGCTCGTCGTAGTTGTCGTACTCGTCGTTGTTGTTGTCGTCCTTCTCCGGGTCCTGCAACATCCGACCGCTGTGACAATTCATCTGGCGGTCTTCTGCAAAGAAAGTAAAGAAAGGGACAAAAAGAACAGAAGAGAGAAAAGTGGTGGCTAGAATGTAGAGCTGAGCGGCAACAGCATGGACAGCAAGCTAACTGCGGTCAGCCCTGTACACCACACAGGCCTGTCGACATGACGACCAGACAGCTCAATGGGAGCCGTTCACAATACTTACATTCACTACTGACTTCCCTCGTTAATCTTAAAACAAACCACTTAAACGCATTAACTTTCCACTGCTTCTACATTTGGAGAATGGCTTTCCTTTTTAGCTTTATTTACTTGCAGCCCAAACAGATACGCCACAGCTACTCATCACCATGGGCTGTGGGAGTCCACAGCATCCGTGGCACCAGCTCATACACAGGTGCGCAGCGGCTGCTCTCCAAGGGTTTGCTTCCCAGGGTGTTCAGGCAGTCAAGGAAAGCCCGGCTCCCGAGGACTCACACGGAGGCACACCTACTCTGCACTCGGGTCAGAAGCACATGTTTGGGCTGAGCTGAGAGCGATTCTGACTTTGGAGGTAATTTCTCGGAAGGCACAGCGAAGCAGCAGGAATGCCGCAGTGAGACTCAGATTAACTGACTCTGATTAACAGAACCATGTCCAGGAACCTCAGTGGACGTGAGGACGTGGCAGGAGGACGGGAGGAGGTCACGGGGACCGCCAGCCTGTGAGCAGCAGGACTAAGGGAACTAATGCTGTGGAGCCACATCCAGCACAGACTCTGCCACATGCAGCCCAGTGACAGCCACCCTCACGGCCTCAGGAGAATTCGGGTGAGCAGGGAGAAATATTGTGTGACTGACTGTCATCTCCAGTCTCAAAAGGTATTTAGGAAACTGTTTTAGAAAAAAGACCATGTTTAAAAAAGATCATGCTAAACTGCTTCGTTCCACCTGGAGCACGTCCTGTCTGACACCGACAGGCCACCCGGACGCACTCTCCAGCTGCGCAGGCATTCTGTGCTCACAGGATACAGGCGATGATCAAGGCCTTCCCACCTAGCCCCTCCCGTCCGGAGATGAGGTGTGGGAGCCGCACTGTCACACCTGGTCTTTGTTTCTATGATGAAACAGCAGCGTGAGAAGATCATGGGAAGCTCACTGGTGAGCAGAAGGAAGGAGGGACGCTGGCCAGAGGGCATTCCCTGTGCCCGGGGCAGGTTAGGCGCCCAGGGTGTTCCCCAGGGGTCCTGCCAGCCCTCAGGAAGGCCTTTCTTTGGGAGATTTGTGCTTCGACACATTCTCAGAAAACATCTCTCTGGCCCACACACTGAAATACCTAACACATCGTCTAAACACCAGCAAATTAAATTTGACGCACTAGTCACAGAGCACCACCAACTGTCCGCCTCGAAAGCGGTCCCTCTCTGGGCTCATTCCTGCCAGCATCTCTCCAATGGGCAGCCAGAGGGAGGAACCCCAACCACAGACACAGGGAGGGCATGTCCACCTCATGTAGGCGTGTCTACCTCATGTGCTCCGCATGCCCCTGGCCCAGGGCTCATGCTTTTAAGAATTGCAACCCTAACTGGTTTGGCTCAGTGGATAGAGCATCAGCCTGTGGACTGAAGGGTCCCGGGTTTGATTCCGGTCAAGGGCATGTACTTTGGTTGCGGGCACATCCCCAGTGGGGGGTGTGCAGGAGGCAGCTGATCAATGTTTCTCTCTCATTGATGTTTCTGACTTTCTATCCCTCTCCCTTCCTCTCTATAAAAAAATCAATAAAATAATAATAAAAAAAAAGAATTGCAGACAACCTGTTCCAGTGAAGTTCTGGAATATATACCTTGATTCCCACTCAGTGTGTGCAGTGCACTCTGACTTCACGTTCACGGGCTTGACCAGAGGAGCGGCGTCAGGATGCCCGGCACATGGCCGCCCACGGTGGTAACTGGGGATCTTGTAGCCCGTGCCAGCCACTGTCCCTATGGAGAGCAGCCAGGAGCTGACAAGAGAACTCATGCCATCCCGAAGCACCCGATCGCCTGGTCAAAGAGGACATCCGTCAGAGAAGGCTGACGACTCCCATGATGCTTCTCTCAGGTGCTTGTGGGAAACACACCTATCACCCTAAATAACTGGGAAGGAAGAAACCCATGGAAACAGTGAAAGAGAAGAGAGAACGCGAGTGCCTATGCCCTCACTCTCCTGACACCACAGGGAGGGCTGCGCGTGGAGCATGGCCGTGATCACACTGAACTCATGACCTCCCACCAAGCCCCCTGTGAGCATGACTGGTGGATCAGAGCAGCAGCAGCCATCTGTCCCCGAAGGGGGTGATTTCTGCTGCTGTCTCTGGGCCTCCCAGCAGCTCCCCCTCTTCACAAGCTGAGGACCATGGGTCCCCATTGATGGTCAGAGACCTACTCCCCCACCCACTCGTCAGTCACCTTCCCGGCGCACCGATGAATGGACTCGGTTCAGGAAAGAGAGCTGGGGGCCAACACCCACCGTCCTGCCCCACAGCAATGCCTGCTCTGTAGCGTGGTGGAGGGAAGCTGGTCTCCCATGGGGCCCCTCCTCCATGTGCCTGTGTGGACGGACCCCCCTCTGTGTGCTGTGTGAACCCCCTCCATGTGCCTGGGAGGACCCCCCTCCGTGTGCCTGTGTGGGACCCTCTCTCTCCTGCCCTGGGAGGACCCCCATGTGCCTGTGTGGACAGACCCTCTCTGTGTGCCTGTGAGGACCCTCTCCGTGTGCCTGTGTGAACCCCACTCCATGTGCCTGTGAAAAACCCCTCCGTGTGCCTGTGTGGGACCCTCTCTCTTCTGCCCTGGGAGAGGTGGATGTCACCATCCTGCCTCCTGTCTCAGGCAGATCTCTGGCTGTGAGGTCAAACCTCCCACATTCAGAGGCAGGAGAATTCTGTCTGAGGGGTCAAAAGAATGCATGAGAAAGCATTACAAATATTTAAAGATACCAGCTTATTTGTTTTAAATGTTGTCAATTTTATAAGCTAAAGCACAAACAGAAGAAAAGGCAACAGTTTTCACAAGGGATCTAAGCTGCATACCTTATAATGAAGAAATTGTACGTTGTGTTTCTTTCTTAAACTCTATTCATTAGGGTTCCAAATGAGTGAGAAGTGAATGAATGATGTTCATTTACTCACTGAGTTTTGGGATCTGTATACTGGATGACTGGTAGGTATCTAGCTTTTCTAAACTTTGGTCATTACAAACAAAACGGTCCTTATACCTTTATCCACAGAGACAAGCTCTTTCACATCCACAGACTGTGACAGACTGAGACATGCCAACCAATTGTCTGTCTCTCTCTCTTTCACACACACATGCACACATACAAGCACACACACACTCATATGCACACATGCACACACACATGCAGAGTTCAGAGAGCCTCTCCAGCCCAGCAGAGGGACAGAGTCTGCCCGTTTGGGTTCCTCAGTTTCGGACTGCCTGAGTGTGTAGCTGCCCCACTGGGGTGTCTGATTGGGAGGGAACTCGGGGACCTGGGACCTGCTCTCCACTTCCAGTCACTGCTCGATCCTGTCATGCAGGAACGAATCTCAGCTGCCTCCAAAGCCCTTCAGAACCACAACACCACCGTTGGTAACCCAGGTCGGCCAGTCTTCAGAACCTGGGAGTGTTTGTTCTCCTTTCAACTCGCATCTGTCAGCCTTCCCCAGGCCCACACTGCCTAGCTCTGCCCTCTGGAGAACCACAGTACAGTGTCTTGTGCTCCGTCATCTTCCTGCCAGGCCCTGTGTCTCTCGTGGGCAAAGGGCGATGCTTATTTAGTGCCTGCCCTAGGGAACTCGGAGCACTTGTGGGGGCATAGGAAATCACCCCGGTTTTTGAGGTGAGCTGTAATGATGCTCCGCATCCTTCATGTTAATGCAGCCTTCACATACGTAATACATCTGCTGTGCTGACCACAGCCTCACAGACTGGAGCGTGTGCACGGAGGGTGGGTGGCCCCATAGCCCCACCACAATGCTGCCTCACAGTTCTGAGCCGCTCACCGCTCAGAGCGTCTCGAGGGCAACTTCTCTAAGCTCCTGAACGAGACAGGAGGTGCCTGAAGGACAAGGTCACCTCCTTAGTTTGGAAGCCGCAGTGAGGCCCCGGAGCGAAGGGACTTGCCCAAGACAAGGGTCCGTGCAACACGGAAGACTCACCTCTCGTGGGCTTTCAGCTAAACACTGACCAACTAGCATCTGGAATAAAAAACAAATTAACAAACAAGGCAGATGACCTGGCAACTCCTTTGTACAGAACGTAAAGACAAATGGAAGAAGCCACCTGAGACCTATCCTCCTACATCTTTGATTTCTCCTCATCACAGAGGAAAGATCTTCCCCGTATTTTAAGCCAGCTCCTTGTCTCTTGAATGTACAAGCCATTATATTCTCAGCAAGCTTTCTGGCTTGTCTCAAAGTGTCTGACGATCCATAAGACACAAGGTATAATTATATTTTGTGATTATACAAAAGTAGTTTGCATGAAGGAAGTTTTTATCACTCACTGATATCTAGAAATATCTAACTCTGCCTTCACTCAATTAGAAGTCATACAGCCACACACTGCGAACCTCTGAAAACCAAGCCCTCATTGGGTGTAGGGAGAGATTAATTCTAAGATATAAAGAGTCATGATATTGTTTCTCCCAACTGCACCCCCGCCCCTCGTGATGGGAGCCCTGCACATGAGGCACGTGCCTTGGCTCCCGCCTGGTCTCGGACCCCCTGCCTTCGCGCTGACCGTGCACAGGCATCAGCCGATCCTGACTGCAGTTTGTCTGTCTGACCTCACAGCCCTTCCTCGGGACGTGTCCCTGAACCCTGGGAGGATGAGCGGCTAATCACCATGAAAACAACCCCTCGAGGGGGTATGGGGACCCTCATGGCCTTCACCCTGTCACTGTGTGACAGAGAGCCCAGTCCCGCTGCCGCACAGGGTCAGAGCACTTATCCCCTGGGCCAGGGCATCGACTTGTAGAAAGAAAATGTGCCCTGAACATTTTGCAATTAAAAACAAAACTGTTTCTGTGAGGAGAAATTTATACAGGATGGGTTTTGTCTTACATTTGTTTCAAAGAGAGGTGACTTCCTGCAGAAGGAAATGGCCGTTAGCAGCTGGACTCACGTGCAGGAGTGGCTCGTGGGTGGGCAGTGAGGACAGCCAGGCCGGAGGGACAGGCTCTGGCCAGTGCCTCTGAGGGTGGCAGCGGGGAGGGGAGAGCCACGTGCCAGCGGAGGACACTACACATGACCCCATTCTGCTTGCTGTGTCATGCCGGTGCAACCCTGTCCTTCTTTCCAAAGGTTCTCAGTATGACTGTCCACACCTTCCCCCATCCCCTGCCCCTTGGACGTAGCTCCTGGGAAGATGCCATACACCGTGGGCCTCCGCATCCTGAGAACACCGTGTTGCGGCCCTGAGCCTGTAGGAGGGGGGCCTCCGGTTTCGCCCATCGAACCCCATGGCGGTGCACGTCCTGCAGAGCCAGCTGGCCGAGAAGGTCCAAGCTCCCGCAGGAGAGGAGGTCCCCACGCTGCACGTGCTTCAGAAACAGACACGTGTGGTGGGGCGGCACCAGGAAGCGTACTCCGTCTGCACAGCAGGTCGGTCTGCTCTTCCTCCTGGGTTCTCTCCTGTGGGCAGGTGCAGTGTGCACTCCTAAGGTACACACGTGTGTACATGGTATCTAAGCTGCTGTTTTTTAACTAAGGTGGGCTAAGTATGAAAGTAAACCTTAACTTATGAGTCATCAAGTAGCCACTTAACCTGTATCTCTCAAATCACAAGAATCCAAAATCTGTTATTAGAAGTCTGTGACCCCTGAGTAGTAACTTTCTCATCTCCAGGATGCCCAGGGAAGTTCTGTTTAATACATGCACACTCAGACCATTAAATGTATTCTGAAAATAGAATTTTTTCATGCAAAAATAGCCTATGATACGGCAGCTGGACAATGAGTGTCACTGGATTAACTAAAGGTGAACCTGGTGTGACCTAAATGGAATCACTGAGACATTCCTCCCTCTCATTCTGAGGAGAGAAAGTGATGACCAGTGCCCGAGCTCTGCAGGGGGATCCAAGACCTGGGACTCAGCACCATGAGCACAACCTCCGCCTCTGGCCTCAGCACCTGACAAGGCTCCGACAGGGACGAAGCTCTTACTGCCTCCCTCCCACAGTGCCCACCGCTGCGCCCACTTAGACAGCATTGCCAACAACATTTTGTCCGTGTGGCTGCAATGTTGGAGGACCCTGGGAATAAAAATAAATGCCCACTTCCCATGTTATAACTGGCGTTCTTCTATAATCCTTGGACTGCTAGTGTAATAAACTGTGGGTTTGTATACACTTGTTTTACTTAAAATAAGCCTGTCAATAAACTCCACATTTCCACATATAACTGAGGCAGAAATGCCGCATGGATGACGGGAAACAGCAGCCTGTTGGTAGAGACAGAGACATGACCGCCACTCGGCCCTGCGGTCCCACCCGAATGCCCGGTTCCTGCCTGAGGACCACCTGCTGTGTGTGGACACATGTGGAGCCAGCCCCTCGCCCGGTCCCAAAGCTCCTCCTGCTGCCAGGATGGCTCTGCTCCTCGGCTGACACAGGTTACTGTCTGCGCTGCGACTTGCTGAAGAAAGGGCACGGTGGCCTGGAGGACCAGGGTGTGAGGGTCACCATGAGTGTAAACCAAAGAACTGGGAGATCGACTTTGAGGCGCAGCCCAGATCCTGGTCATTACAGGGAAATGCCTGCTGACTGCCACGCGCAGGAGAGGACGAAGCATCCCACGGAGGCCCGCACGCCCCCGCACCTCGCATACGGGACACGGCTGCCGCCGCAGAAGGTCCCACCTGTCGACAGTGGTTCTGGCGCTGAATGGAGCAGTTGGGTAAAAGAGCAATTTGTAAGTGAGGCTATCAAAATGGGAGATTGACAGATATCTGCCTTTCAAAGCCTTATTTTACTGAGTGAGACATAGCTAGGAATGTGAGCATGTAAAGCGGGTGTTCTGTCCAGGCCGCTGGGTCTAGGACCCTCCGGGAGATCCTCACCCTGGGGTTGTGAATGGTTGAGTGCCATCTGCTAGATAGCTCCATGTGACAGTGGCTAAGGGGGGTCTTGGATTACCTGCTGGTGGGGCTCCCCCAGGAGACACTGCTCCCCACAACAGAGAATCCAGGAGAACCTGCCTCAGGAACCAGGCTCTGCAGTGATTTCTTTGAGGAGCTGAGAGGTACCTTCCTTAGACTAGATAGAGATCAAGTGAGACTTGGGGCCCCTGCAGAGCACTGGCAGCCACAGGACCGTGGAGGGTGGCTCGTGGCCATTCTGTGATCTGAGGGTGGCTCGTGGCCATTCTGTGATCAGGCGGGACTGCAGGGCGGCATCTGAAAGGAAGTCCGAGATCACACGCGCCATGGAGACTGGGAGCGGGATTCTCACCCCAGCAGACATAGTAACCGCACAACACCTTCCACCTCTGAGCCTCCCTTAGTAGTTCCAGGCAAGTCCTTTAAGTTCATGTCATAAATTATTCCAGAAGGTGCTTTTCTGGAGATCAGGATGTGCAGCTTGGATTCTGAAACCAGGAACCCAGAAATTGATAATTTATCTCCGAACAGGTATTTGCTTTCCGGAACCTACATTCCAATAAGCTGCAGGTGCCAACCCAGACCTGCGGAGAGCTGGCCCCACCAGGGGCTGGCACAACACCCAGACAGCTGCCTGCTCATGGTGCTGCCTCACCCATCATCATGCCCATGTCCTTGTTCTCTAAAGAGTCATCAGTTTTGATTTGCTATCCACTTTTAAACAGTAATGCTCTTAAGTCAGAATAAAAGCCCTACAGAGTCCCATTGTAAAGCCATTTCAATAACGCTGCATGCTCTTTCAAAATGGGTCTGTTTTGTATCTTAAAAGTAATTATTCAAATTACTAGAGGCCCGGTGCATGACATTCAGGCACTGGGGATGGAGGTTCCTCAGCCCAGCCTTGCCCTCTTATAGTCTGGGACCCCTCAGTGGACATCCCCCGAGGGGTCTTTAGCACTGCCACGGAGGTGGAGAGGTTCTGACACCACCGCTGTGCTTGCCAGCCGTGAGCCCCGCTTCTGGCTGAGCAGCACCCCCCTCTGTGGGAGTGCACTGACCACCAGGGGGCAGCTGCTATGTTGAGCGTCTGCTCCTGGGTGGTCAGTGCACATCATAGCGACCAGGTGTTCTGCTGTTTGGTCAATTTGCATATTGGGGTTTTATTATATAGGATGGCCCAGCCCAGCCTGCATGGAACAGTGGTTGAGCGTTGATGTATGGGAGGTGACAGTTTGATTCCCTATCAGGGCACATGCCCAGGTTGCAGGCTCGATTCCCAGTGGGGGCGTGCAGGAAGGAGCCAATCAGTGATTCTCATCACTGATGTTTCTCTCTCTCTCCCTCTCCCTTCCTCTCTGAAATCAACAAAAATATATTAAAAAATAAAATATGATCCTAAGTAAACTACAATTGCAAGTTTCATTCTAGCAGACGGAGAGCAGCACCTGAGATCTGGTGGGATACTCGGTGCAATGATGCACATGCAACTTTCCCACACGGATCATCACACATGGACACCACGACCCCCAACATTAATGGTCTGCTGCCCAAATAGCATGAAAGTACAAAGAACACAGGCCAATGCCTTTGTAATAGGCCACGGTCACTTACCAATCATGAATCAGCCCATCTCAAACTACACACATTTCAAACAGTGCCCAGGAGTAATTCGCCAAATTGGTCTACTCTCCAGCTGCCCACGTTTCATTGCAGAGCTGCTGCTTCTACCCTTAGGTGAGACTGCCCGTCGTCTCTTTAGTGACAACGGGGCCTGGGGTGCTGCCATCCACTGTGTGCCCTGTCACCTAATTGGGTGTCTCTGCACGATCACCGGTGGAACCTTGATGCATGAAACGTGTGTGTACATGCACATGCAGGAATGTCCGTACACCTCTGTAAACACGAGTGGCAAATCGTCTTCCGAAGGGCTGTCAGCCACTGTCAGAAGCTGGACTGTTTCATGAAGTTCAGGTTTTCTGCAATAAACTGCTGTGCCTCCGAAGGATCAACAACCACTTCATGCTCTGATCTAGATGCCTGCTCACTCCCTGATGCACCCCATCCTGGGTCTTGAGCAACACCCATCCTCGACTCCATTTCCTGAACATCTTTGAGCCCAAGGAAGAAGGATGAGGAAAAACATCCCTTCACTTTGAAAGATGTCCTGGCATTTCTCTGAGGCAAACTACAGAAAACGGGAGAGAGCAGAACCACCCTGAACTGCTGCCGAGACACACTCACTGCCCTGGGGAGTGGGCTCACAGTGTGTCCCCCACAGCGCCGGTGCCTCAGAGCAGAAACGCCTCTCCGCACGGCACCAATGACAGCTTCTTCATTCCTCTGTCCCAATGGTACAGGCACCAAAGAAAGGCCCTGGCAACTGACAGGCGAGACTAGCACCCAGCCCAGTCCCACAGCGCCCACGAGGAGGCATGCGGACTAAGCCCCCAGCAGCCTATTTTAGCCAATAACAGTGCCTCTCGATGGAGCATCCCAGCATTTGCCAAACGAGCGACCAGGTTGGGACGTCCCTTTCTGGATACAATGCTGAGCTCATCGAAGGTGCACACCGCAGGTCTCAGCAGCTCTGTGACCACCAAGCTGAGTAAGGACTAGAGTGGGAGGGAATCTGACATCTGACACAGTCAGAGGAATGCTTTACGACAGAAGTTAGACGGGCAAGTGGCCTCTCTTCTCAGCACCGGCAGGAAAGACCTATTTATGGGGCAATTGCTAGCGTCACCAACACTAACACCAGGAATTCCCGCTGAGGAACTGGCCCAAGTCACTGAGGAGGAGTTGCTAGGGTTTAAGGTTACCGTTTTCCTCCTCCTCGTCCTCCTCCTCGTCCTCGTCATCCTCCTCGTCCTCCTCGTCCTCCCCATCCTCATCATCCTCGTCCTCCAGCTCCTCCTCCAGCTCCTCCTCTTCCTCGCGGTCCTCTTCCTCATCCTCCCTCGGCTCGTCCTCATCCTCTGAGTCCTCCTCCTCGTCCTCCTCCTTCTCATCTGTGTCATCTGACCCGTCGCTCTCGTAGCGCTCATCCACCGAGGAGCTGTCCGCCTTCATCGCAAATGGCTTTCTCTTGGGAGCAGGCTCTTGGGGCTGCTTATCCTGGGTTTTTCTTTTTTTAGCCAAGGGGCAGCCATACACACTGTTGGGGGGAAGGGAGGGAGGAAGAGAGAAGGAGAGAAGGAGAGAGGGAGAGAGACGGAGGGGGAGAGAGGAGACCTGGTTACTGTCTTTGAATAACAGAGCTTCAGGAGTCCTGGATCAGGAGAGCAAAGTTTAGCACGAATGCATCGCACAGAGGCCAGGGGTACAGGCACGCCGTGTGCTCATGCGTACGCCACAATCTCACAATCTACCGGCGAGATTCTTACCAAGAAGCCTGGCTTGGGTTTGCCTGGTTGCCATCAGGTCCGACCTCCCAGCCCCTCAGTACTACCACCCACACACCAGCCCGAGGTTCCTATAAAACCCAGGGGCTGCAATTGAAACACATGCATAACACCCCCCTGTGACAACACCCATCCAATGACATTCACCCGGAAAGAAAAATTAGCTCAGCACACTATACATGTGATAAACAGTGCTGCCTGTATCCGGATTTGTATGTTCCACGGACACGATGAATCTCTAGACAGAACAACCCACAGGCACACAAGTCTCACTCTGCAGAAGGCCGGCCCTGCCCCCAGCACTGAGAGCGAGCTCGCTCGGTGTGATCGGCAGTCATCACGAAGTAGTGCTGGAACTGGCCCAAACTGGGGTGAGACCTTCACAGCAGGGCTCACACCCTCCTTGCACAAAGGCAGTTTTCCAAGGCTGTTGCTAGTTACGGCTTTCTTCCTGGGCACCCACGTCTATCCTGGGAGGAGCAGGGAGACAGAAAAGCCAGCGGGCTGTGGGCAGGCTTCGTGGTCTAAATGGAGACGCCTGGCCTCTGAACTCAGAGCTCAGGGAGGGGATCCTGGCCCCGAGCTACGTGTGGACCCAGTAATGTGAAATCTGCATTTGATCACGGCTATCAGCACATAGTCTAGGCTTCCTCTGGGTGGGCTCTTAGCAGCCCTGGAGACTCAGGCTCAGAGACCCAAGACCCCCCTCAGGCACCTGTGCCCAGGGACTCGGACAAGCCAGCACCACTGCTTTCGACCCCCTGCTCTCCACTCCCCTGGTGCCCCTGTGCTGGCCACGTGGTGGGCACTTGGCAAACAGCTGTTGGATGAACGAATGATGTGATAAATTTTATGCAAACATGGCTCTATCATGAAAACGAGAGCAGCCAGCTCAGGGGGCCAGGCAGGCTCCACCAGGGTGACGCTGGGAAGGGCTCTGAAGGAGACACATGATGTGTGGAGAACACCTCAAGCAAAACAGAAGTGGCACTGACATGAGCAAAGAAAGGAGACCATTTTAGGAACTGGACTGGAAGCCGCTCTGGAGACAAGAGGGCGTGGGGCGGGGAGTAGGGGCAGGAGTAAGGCAGGCCAGACCCTGGACTGGCTGTGGGATGCGACTTCCGTGCAGAGGACAGGGAGTACTAGACATCACCATTGCACCTGCATGTAAGGGCGGCATGGCCAGGTACGTGGAGCAGCAGGAGGTGCGAAGCTGGAGACGAAGAGTGGAATGCAGGCCATGCCACTGGCCTCTGCAATCCCAGAGGCACCTTCTTACAGACATACACTTACCATGACCAGAGAAACCGAAGCAAACAGACACTGGTGTACAAGGCATTTCTCATATGAAATAAACAGAGCTCGGAGATTTCTTTTAGCGACTTGTACGTGTTTGGGGGAGCATCTGAGTTCACAACCTTGGGAGACTATCCAGCCTTGAAACGCTGGCTCCTTGCAGCCTGCTGCCCACCTGTGACGCTGAATTACCACCTGACCACCTGACCACCTGACCACCAGGCACATCTAAGTCACACCACCCGATCCCTCACGAACGGGCTAGAGTGAGCGCTTTGTTCAGTGTGTCCGCTCCGTGTATTTCCCAGGGATGAGTCAGTAACTCTAACAGCAAGTCCGCAGTTTTGCTCCTCCAGGGTCTGCCCGCGACTCCATGGGTCCTAAGGGCTGTGGTCACCTCTCTATGGCTTGTGTCCCTCGTCTCAGCTCATCAACACCTTGTTGGATGCATCTCTTCTGCATCAAAGCTGCCTGCAGCCTGGGGTGGTTAGTTAGCCAGGCACCCGGCCCTCTTCACCAGATCACCCTGGCGGCTGGGAAAGGGGGATTGCCGATTTTCTGCTCTTCAGTGATGCTATTCAATGCTCTCCTTCTGAGGGGCAGTAGGATCCTTCATTAGTGGCACGAATCCAGCTCTGAGTGGGGAGTCCGGTTGTAGTCTTTCCTCACCCACAGACACTTCGCTTCCCCATCAAGATGGTCCACGGGCTGCCCAGACTTTGCAAGGTGGGCTGCCAAGCCAAGGGTCGGGCATGAGCATGAAGACTCCCCTGTATTTCACCTGTGCTTGGTTAATCACTGGGTTCAATGCTCAACTGCTTGGAAGTAGCTGGTCTCCAACTTCAGAGCCTCTACTGCCCACAGGCTCTGATGCTCCAGGCTCCTCTGTGTCCATCATGTAAACTGTAAACCAAGCTGTACACACCTGTGTGTCCCTCTCCGAGCCACTCCCATTGACTGACAATGCCTGGTCCTACTGTCAAAGTGACAACCACACCCAAGCCCACAAGACAGCTCCACTGTGTGTGTCCAACAGCACGTGGCTCAGGAACCTGCTCAGATCTGCCTGCTTCCTAGGCTCTGAGACCAGTGGGTCAGAACACGTCTAAGCAAAGCCTTGGGAGTAAATCTGGGAGCACGTGTGGGGAGTGTGTACCTCCAAAACCCATGCTGCATGAACATCACGTCTGCCGAAGAGGGGCCAGGGACTGAAGGCCAGCGCTGCTCGTGGAGAAGGGATGTTGCTCTGTCCACTTGTAGGTGCTGTGTACGCCACAGTCACCCTTCGTGCGGCTGCCCACTCCCGTCTCTGCACCCTACACTTCCATGTCCACTCATGACTGCACTGGCTAGACCTTAAGTTCTGCTTTCTCCCTAAAGTCATTCCTGCTCAGTCTAGAATTCAGGGCCCTCTACCTTTAAGAACTCTGTACCATTCTCCAAGGAAGATATAAAAATGGGCAAAAAGCATATGAAAAACAATGTTTTTAAAGGTGCCCACAACCTTGACAACAAACAGAACAAAACACTGTGCCATTAGCTACTGAGCATCAGTTCTGTAAAGCTCCTTATATTGTTGACCTTTTTATGTGCTCACTTGACCTCAAGGAACTGTTCCCTCCTTGGCCCTAGGAACCCTGCCTTAGAAGTGCCCACTCGAAATCCCCACATGCCACCGGAAGGCGTGCTCAGCACCTCTTCCGGCTGATGGGTTTGTTTGTAGGTTAATCCTCACCCGAGGATATTTTTCCACTGATTTTTTTTTAAGAGAGAGGGAAAGAGAGAAACATCCATGTGAGAGAAACACATTGATTAGCTGCCTTCTGCACATGCCTGACCAAAGCCTAGGCTGGGGAGGAGCCTGCAACCAAGATACATGCCCTTGACTGGAATCGAACCTGGGACTCTTCAGTACACAGGCTGACACTCCGTCCACTGAGCCACACCAGCTGGGCTGGCTGCTACTTTTGATATTTTCGCACAGGCCTACCTGTCTTAGGTTTGGTTCTATCAGCATCTGGCTTTCAACAAAGTGTTTGCTGTCTTCTTTCTGACTATAAACATTCACTGCCATTGCCACCCAAGAATGCTGAGCAGGTTATGATAAAAGACCCTGACAATCCATGTTTTGTCAGAAGACTGGCAGGTTAAATGGCTATAAAATACCTTCCTATCCAGCTGCAAACCTTGATGGCTCACAGGCCACTGAGCGGTCGTGTACCTGAGCTAGCTGCTGGGCGGCAGGATGCAGACCATGCTCCGGAACAATAGGACCTGTGCAGAGAGGAGCCCTGGGAGCCACTCATCCTTCCTCACCCAGAAAACAAAGACACAGGGGCCGGAGAGACTAAGCGACACCCACGAGGCCAGCACTGGACTGCACTTCCCACCCACAGCAAGCGCCTCTTGTGCCAAGCGACAACACGGTAGAAACAAACACGGGGCAGGAAGTCACTTCCGCTGAGGACCTAGCTGTGCGCTGCATTCCTAGGGCTCCTTGGTCTGAAGCATCTCACTCATCTCAGCTTAAAGGGACACGTCCAGAGAGAAGTGGTGGAAACAAACGCCATGCTGGTCACACTGACAACAGCACCAGTTTCCACTCTAATTTCTGAATATTTGCGAGCTGATCACCCTCTCCCTCAGGGAGGGGCCAGTCCCCTTCCACAGCCCAGGGCAGACTCTCTAGTCTGTATTGAACCCAGACAGGGAATTCGATGCTTGCAGCAGCAGCTGTGACCACATCACCAGCAAGAGATTGTTCTTTATAACTGCTGCAGGTACTTAGTACTGCAGGAATACTTAATACTATAGCAACACCCAGTATTGCAGCAACTGCTTAATACTGCAGTAATAACACCGCAGCAACACTTAGTACTGCAGCAACAACACTGCAGCAACACTTAATATTGCAGCAATTACTTATTACTCTAGCAATGCCTAGTATGGCAGTAACAACACTACCACAACACATAATACTGCAGTAACACCGCAGTGATAATACTGTGGTAACACTGCAACACTTAATACTGCAGTAATAACACTGCAGCAATGCTTAATACTGTAGTAGTAACACTGCAGCAATGCTTACTACTGTAGTAACGCTTAACGCTATATATAGCAGTATTACCATAAAGCTCCTGAAGTTACACCAGTATTACTATTCTGAATTACAATAATTAAGAAGGAAGAACTGAGAAGCAAGCTATATAAGAATTTGTGATTCTACCAGTTACATCTTGGCCCTGGGAATAAATAGGTATAAAAACACATAAAAACAAAGTGGTGAAAATTCTCTCCTCGTTCTCAAATACGGACAACACTCCTCCTCTTCTTCAGATGCTCTAGGACAGGTGCTTTGTCTGTGGTTTGTAAGTAATTATTCAGTTGTTAAATATTTAAAATGCTGGTAGTTGAGGTTGGGATGTTTACACAATTAGTGCGCAAATAGAAGGGATGCATGAGCATTCCAACTCAAAGAAATGTGAGCATATATGAATATATGATGGGTGTGCACCATTTTAACATGTTTTTTAAAATTTATTTTAGAGAGAGGAAGGGAGAGGGGGAGAGAAACACGGTTATAACATGGAGACGTTTGTAAAAGCCTAACTGATTTCCAACAGTAAGAGAAGGGCTGTGTAAATTTCAGTATCACCACTGGATGGACGTTAGCTATGAAAGCAAGAAAGAAGATATTTAGGGGAGGAACACTAAGATGGCGGCATAGGTAAACACCTATTGTTCTGCCCCACGCAACGATTTAAGAACTACAACATAACAGCAGACCAGACATCACCAAGAATCGCCAGAAAGCTGGCTGAGTGAAAACTCCACAAATAAGAGTAAAGGTGGGACACTGAGACTCAGAGGAGCAGCGGGAGCGCAGCCTTGAAGACGGAAACAGGTTAGGAGCCGTCCTGGTCGCGCGCACGGGCTGTAGGGCTGGAGCAGCAACCCCGGCTGGATTTCGCCAATGGGGAGGGCGGAGACGTCCCACTACACGGATTCCCCAGCGCCAGGCAAGGTCCGAGATCCGGGGTAAGTGGAGACGTCCCACTGCACAGATTCCCCAGTGCCAGGTGAGGTCCGAGGTCCGGGGGATGCACCCTGGAAGCGGGGCGCGGCAGAGGTCTCCTAGTCTGAGGAGAAACCCGGAGGCGGGGAAAAGAAGTTTGCGCGCAAGTGTCGCACAAACCCGTGACTTGCCCCCTGGAAACTTGTCTCCTGGTCCCAGAAACCATCTATTTTACAACCCTGGGCTAGACTTTGGGTGTGCAGACACATTTGGGGAGAGGCAGAGTTGTCTGGCAAGGAGAAGAGACTAGCGGCTTTCTCTTGGAGGTGTCTGCAGCCATCCCCATCCAACAGAGACCGGTGCGCGCGCGCACCGCATAGGACGTAGCTGACACTGAGGCTGCCTGCGCAGCTCAGAGACTTCGCCCATCCAACCTGAACACAGTCTCCCTTCACAGCCAATTGGCCTGGAGGTCAAACCCTCCTAGGGCTAACAACAACAAGCTGGGTTTAAATTCAAAAATACTGTATAACCCATAAAGGATTGCAATAAGAGTACCCACCTCAGGTAACTGGGGAGGCTGAGCCACTGTCCCTTTGAGGATATCTACTACATAAAGCAGCCACCATGCAGAGATATGGAAAGAAATCAGGTGTGAAAGAAATGGAGGAGAAAAGACGACAAGACATAGAGTTCAAAACCACAGTTATAAGGCTTTTCAAGAGGCTCCTAGAAAAAGCCGATGAACTTAATGAGAACTACGAGGAAATAAACAAGACCAACCAGGAAATGAATGAGACTTACAAGGAAATGAATGAGACCCTCAAGGAAATGAACAAGACCCCTGAGGATATGAACCAGACCCTCATGGATATGAAAAAGGACCAACTAGAAATCAAGCATACACAGACTGAAATAAAAAATATTACACAAAGTCCTAAAAGCAGTCCAGAGGGCCACAAGAACCAAGTCAAAGATTTGAAATACAAAGAAGCAAAACCCACTCGGCTTGGAAAAGCAAGAAACAAAAAGAATTCAGATAATTGAAGATAGCGTAAGGGGCCTCTGGGACAACCTCAAGCATGCCAACATCCGAATTATTGGGGTGCCAGAAAAAGAGAGAGAGCAAGTTAATGAAAACCTACTTGAAGAAATAGTGACTGAAAACTTCCCCCACCTGGTGAAAGAAACTGACTTAAAAGCCCAAGAAGTACACAGAACCCCAAAATATAGAAATCTAAAGAGGACCACACCAAGACATATCATAATTAAAATGCCAAGAGCAAAAGACAAAGAGAGAATATTAAAAGCAGCAAGAGAAAAACAGTTGGTTACCTACAGGGGAGCACCTATACGATTGTCAGCGGATTTCTCAACAGAAATGATGCAGGCCAGATGGGAGTGGCAAGAAATATTCAAAATAATTAATAGCAAGAATCTACAACCAAGATTACTCTATCCAGCAAAGCTATCATTCAGAATTGAAGATCAGATAAAGTGCTTCGCAGATAAGAAAAAGCTAAAGGAGTTCATCACCACCAAACCAGTATTATATGAAATGCTGAAAGATATTCTTTAAGAAGAGGAAGAAGAAAAAGGTAAAGATGAAAATTATGAACAAGAAATACACATCTATCAACAAATGAACATAAAAATCAAGTGAATTGATAGGCTGATGAACAAGATAAACTGGTGAATATAACAGGAACATGGACATAGAGAGGGAATGGACTGACAATTCTTGGGGAGAAAAGGGTTGTGGGAAGTACAGCAAGAGACTGGACAAAAATCTTGCAACAATGGGAGAGGACATTGGGGAGGGGGAGGTGAGGGTGGAGGGTGGGATAGGTACAGGGTGCAGGGGAGATATAGGGGGATAAAAAAGGGGAAACAATGTAATTAATAAACTGAACAAGAAA
Organism: Antrozous pallidus; assembly: GCA_027563665.1. NCBI lineage: Eukaryota > Metazoa > Chordata > Mammalia > Chiroptera > Vespertilionidae > Antrozous > Antrozous pallidus. The sequence continues at coordinate 73,046,913 of CM050523.1, read as the reverse complement.
GATAAAAAAAAGAATGAAGATATTTAATGACATCAGAAAAGGTTCATGTTATAATGTTAAGTAAAAATGTAAGCAAATACAAATTTACATCTATAATATGAGACAAGAAGTAGCAAAAGTGCGTAAAGATCAAAGAAAAACATCTAGCATGGTTACTGACGCTCTGGGCAAACATCACAATGCCCACAGTGGGCACAGTGACATATACAGCAGACACTAATAAAAAGCTGCCCTTTTCTATTATTATTTCTCTTTAAAACTGCCAGTCCTTATTTAAGAAAATGAGAATTCATCTACCTTTAATCTCGTCACCTTTGCACCCATACAGTATTTCTTTTAGCTTCTCTTGCTAATAAAATGCCCTGGGAGAATTAGTAAAAAAAATATATGTGCAAAGCAATTTTTTTATTTGTTCACTTTCTGAAGCTTTACAAAAACTAAAAAGCCCAGAATCCTTGTCCCTTTCCTGGATGAACGCAGGCCAGCAGCCACGTGCTTTGCGTCTGGCCCATGAAAGGCCCAGGGCCAGAGACAGGACTGAAACACAGTAATGCTGCCCCGGTGGGAGGGGCCCTGTGAGATCCCAGCCCCAATCCTCTGCCTGCACCACCCTTTGTTAGAAATCAATCAGGCTAATGTAAGGAGCTCGGTGACAGGAACCAGGCTGCCCCAGGGAAAGTGCAATTCATTAGCACTCAGTGTGTGTGGCCTTATTGTGATAATCTGATCAGCATCCAGACGGCTGGAGAAAGGGCCTGGGCGAGGGCACGTGCCTGGGAGTGGGAAGCTGCCATGACTGACAACCCAGTCCAGGGGCCCGGTGTGTGAGTGGGTCCGTGCCCCTCAGCAACTGAGGAGGCTGCTGTCATTGTGGCAGAGGTCGTGAGAGAGCAGCGGGGAGGAGCTGGAAGCTTCCACAGTCCTAGTCTAGTGACCGGCCTGTCACTGTGTCCCACATAGGGTCAGTCTGATAAAGCTGGCCAACCTGAGCTGCTGTCTTCTCTGAGTGACCCAACCCTGGGTCTGTATCCCACACCCGCTGCCCCCTTTGTAGGGTAGAGTCTCTCGGACCCAGTGCCAAGTAGCTGCTCCATCATTTACTTGCAGACGGCCGTCTCTGCCTCCCTGCCCTCACAGCCCTCACTTCCTGCTGGGGTGGGAAGGGTGGTCTGGGTAGCTTTCAGGATGGATAAATGAATGGCATTGCCCACGCCTCCCCTTGCTGTCCTGTCTGGCTCTCAGGTCGGCTCCAGGCAGTCCAATCAGAAGCACAACAAGCTATTGGATTGGCTGAGGGGCGAACAGGTGATCTGAGCACATCGCTGATCATAATGCGTTATTCATGAATAGGATTTCTTCCGAGATGCTCTCTCCTCCCTAGAGTCTTGGGAAATGCACCCCTTGCACGCAGAGCTCGTCTCTGGCAGTGTCAGATGCCATACGAGGTAGTGTTCACAGACCACAGAGTGGTTACTCCGCTACAGGGGTGGGTCTTTTAAAAGCACTGAATTAGAGGTGAGCTCCATGCTTCCCTCAACAGGAGGGGAAACTGTGTTCATCTTAATGACCATCTGAGGCCAGGCAGTGCTCTTGGGTCCGGGTTTCCTTTAGTGGAGCTGCTCAGCCCTTGGTTGCCTGTGTGCTCCTGGCTGTGGGCTCATTCAAGCTCAGGACACACACGAGGCAGGGCCTGAGGAAGATTGAGCAGCCCGGAGCCTCTGGACCTCACTTGGGTGTGACCTGTGCCCATGATGGCTCTGGGGTCCCCATGTTGGCCCAGCACGGACCCGCCACACCAGCTTCCCACCTTTCCCCAGAGAGCACCGCAGTGCTCCTAAGCATGTCCTTGTCGGTTTCATAAATCTCATGTGAACAGGCTGCCAGGCTCTGCTCATACCTTCTCATTTAGCAGGTCTTGGTTGGGCCCAGAATTCCTTTCTTGAAAGTTCTAGGTGACGTTGGAGAACCCCTGCCTTCAGGGAAGCTGACAGCCTCCAGCTGCAGGCTTGGGCTTCAGCCCAGGATCATCATGTCCGTGGGTCAGGTGGCTCTGCAACCTCGGGGGCCTGGCAGGATGCGGGAGCTCTAAGGACAGCGTTGGTGGCTCCTCACAGCTCCTCGCTCCTCTGAGAGTGTCTGGAAGGCTCCCTCTGGCCTCTGAATGTTGGGGGGCAGCAGTCGGGCCAGTCTCTGCCAGGAAGAGGTGACACAGGGGCCAGAGGGCCACAGGCAGGGCTGTGGCAGAGCAGAGCCGGTGCCCCTTATGGAGACCACGCTGTCTTTTATCCGCCTGAGGCAGGCTTCATGGGTCACAGCTGGAAACTTTTTCAGATGAAAACATGACAACAGTGTTTCCTTTCCAATTCTACTAACTGCAAGAGGAGGAGCTGGAGTTGGGGTCCCTCCCATGTGGGGTCTGGTTTGGCAGCACCATGTCCTTTCTGGGACAGACCGGAGGATTTGCTTTCCCAGGACCGTACAACCCCTCCTCTTCTCAGCGTCAGTGTGTGGGATAAGGACCGGGTGCACGCCCAGTGATGCAGAGCCAAGGACTGGCCTGCAGGGCTGGTTGCCAGCCAGGTCCGGACTGTAGCTGCTGGGGTGCAGCCTGCAGACTCTGGATGGTGTGGCAGGCTTGCACTTCTGGTCCTGTCCACCCTCCCCACGATCCTCAGAGGACGGAGCCCACAGACCTGCCCAGCAGCCACTGACCCACATTCCCGTCCGTGGGAGTAAGACCAGACCAGCAGAGACCCACACTCGAGGGAGGGCGGCTCGGTTGGGGCCAGCGGCTGCGGGTGCCTGGTGGCTGCTGTGCACTCGCCCAGTGGGGCACACTCCTCTGACTCCTCATGGCTGCCTCAGGACCCCTCTCCCCACATCAGACCTGAGCCGTGGCTGTGTGTTCCTGCCACAATCCCAGCGCAGATGGCACAAGTCTCAGGTGCACTGTGCGATTTCTTGGTGGGTGAAACCCCAGACAATAGCTGTACATACATCAACCAGCGCTGTGTGTTCTCTGGGTATTTCAAAGGCATTTTTACACATTAGCTATCTGAAATACCCATGTTCCTTCTCTTTCAATGTGGCCTTATTTGAAAAATATATTTAATTTTATCAAACATTAAGAATATTTCATGAAATACGTTGTATGTTTTGTTTTGCAGTTGTAAATGCCTTGACTCGGTCACACTCTATTCTGAAGTGCCCAGACAGCCTGGCCGGCATGGCTTGGTGGTTGAGCATCAGCCTACGAACCAGGAGATCACGCTGGAAAGTGCAACACAATTTTCAGTTCCCAGACAGGGCACATACTCAGGCTACGGGCTCAATCCCCACCAGGGGGCATGCAGGAGGCAGCTAATCAATGATTCTCTCTCATCATTGATATTTCTGTCTCTCCCTCCCTCTCCCTTCCTCTCTGAAGTCAACAGAAACATATTTTGAAAAAATAAAAATATCCAGAGACATGTCTATGTGCAGACACACAGTAGACCAGCAGCAGGCAACTGTTTTCTTTGGGTAATGGCTAGGAATCTTTTTTTAAATGGAGGACTTATTGTGACAATAAAGGTTACCTGCCCCCACAAACCAAAAAGCCTGGGCCTGAGTGTGGCGTGTCTGCACACATGATGGAGAACAAAGCATCGGAACAATGACACGCCTGGGAATCCCACTTGCTTTAATTCCCCACTTCCTACAAACATGTCCCTAGATCTCGAAACTGGTGCTCTACGTGCAACTGTGCCAACCATCAAATTAATGTTAAAATATGTGCACCCACCTTCTGATTTATAGCACCAATGACAACCAGCAAAAGGACGGTGTGCCGTAAAGTGTATGGATGGGGGATGGCATGTCTCATAAAGAATGAAGGGTATTCTTTCGGATTCACGAAGTGCAGCACAGAGACTGGCTGGTGGCTGTGTGCACAGAATTCTCCATAAACATCCCACCGCGCACCCGGTTGTACGGCAGCCATACATTAATTAGAGCGTCGGCAGACACTGTGCTGTGTTTCATGCTCACAAGTGAATCTTCATTTTTCACATGCAGAGCCTCACTAATTAAAATCAGCTCTGCAATTAAATGTGGAAAATTGTGTTAAACTTTCAAGCGTGATTAGAAAAAATGCAATTATTTTCAGGACATTTTATTTCAATGCAAATGAAATTTCTACAGTGTGACCTGGCAAGTGGGAAGCACAGGGATTCTGATTTCTCTCTCTGTCTTCCTCTCTCTCCCCCCCTCTCTGGGTTGCAGATGCCCTCTCAGTTGCATGTTGCGATGCTCCCTCCCCCGCCAGCGCCTGGCTCTGTTCCAGGCTCTCCGTGAGAGCTCTCTGTCAGGCATGAATAATGCAGCCCCGGCCGCTGGCAGAATCCCAATGAGGCGTGCCCACATCAGGAAGCGGCCTCCGCCTCCGCTCCAGAGCAGGTCCTGTGAAGACAGGCAATTATTCACCCGCGGCGGCCGCCACGGCAATCACGCTTGTGGGTGCGGAGGGATAGGAAATGGGAAATCTGAATAAGGAATGTGCACAATAAGCCAGAGAATCCAATACTTTTTTAATCAGAAAGGAAGCTACCATTTGGAGCTTCTTATTTTAAAGTTTCATGATCAATGGATTTGGCTCTGAATTTCTTTAACTGGGAGGATTTAAAATAACAGCAATGCCATTACCCAGTTTCCGGGGGCTTGTCCAGTGTGCCAGACTCTAAAGCTAAAATTTGGGTCAAATATTTCATGTGGACTCTATTCTCAACACACAAACAAGTTAAAAAATCGCAATGAAGAGTAAATGTAAGTGAAATCTACTGAATTTCAGAAATAAATCCAGAGGGTCCCACACAGACGTGAGGAACAAGGCCGTGTTGGGCCTGTCTGTCCTTCTCTCATAGGCTTGTACAAAAGTACTATTTAGAAAGAAGTCCAGTTAATTTCAAATATTCTAGTATGTGAGTAATTATTATAAGGCATGCTGAAGTGCAAATTCCTCTCCATTGTTTAATAGTAACCTATAATAGGTATTAATACATTTTGATTATTCCAGTTTCTAATTTTATTAGGAAAACTAAAACCTAAGAACAGTAAGCTTCTCTGTCAGGGTGGCTCAGCTGGGTGAGCAGCGTCCTGTGCACCAAAAGGCTGCAGTTTGATTCCTGGTCAGGGCTTATGCCCAGGTTGTGGATTCAATCCTTGTAGGGTATGTGCAGGGGGCCACTGGTCAATGTTTCTCTCTTTCTCCCCCTCTCCCTTATTCTCCCTCACAAATCTATAAAAATCCTATATAATAAAAATGTAATATGCAAATGGTCATTATGCCGTGAAGTGTAACCACCGCCTGCTTAACGACCGGATTAGGGATTAGCAGGAGGGTGGGGCAGAGAGCTACAAGTGGGCAGCGGAGAACTACAGGAGGGGGCAGGGCAGCAAGCTATTAAGGGGGTGGGGGGAGCTACAGGAGGGTGGCAGTGAGCTACTGGCACATGGATTTGTGCACAGGGCTACTAGTAAAATACAAATAAATAAAAGCCTGTCCAATGAAAAAGAAGAACAATGAGCTGTTACTTTGGTGATAGTTTAGTTTCCACAGATAGTCCCCTTGCTTAGCGTCAAGTTGCACTTTGTTTTCCACACAAATAGTCCTCCCTTCACCACGGGGAGAACAGACGCTGTGAGTCTAGGGCACTAGAACTTCAGTCTCAGTCTGACGTTCACAGCAGCCTGGGCAGAAACACTCTGACCTTCCACATGCTGGCTCACATTGTAGCACCCCTTCCTATGAACTCTGGGCCAATAGCGAAGTGTCTTTACCGGGTACCTGAACTGAACTAAAACAATGGCAGACAGAGTGCTGTGTGGCTTCTAGTCACCATGCCTCCCTTCCAGAGTCAGGCTTTGAGTTGGGGCTGTCATCAGAACACTCCAGGCCTCAGGGCCCCTGGTGACGCCCCTCAGCACAGGCTCTGGTGTCTGAGCTGCACTCAGTCTGGGCAGCGCTTCAGTGGATCTCCACGTTCACACTGCGCCTGGAGCCTCCTGCCAACACTGCTGTCAAGAGGAGAGCAGCCAACACTTCCCAGATTCCCAGCAGGTGCTTCCAAGCCTTCCCTCACCGTCAGCCCCACTCACCCAAAGAATGGCCGTGGGCACATGGGACCGGCTTGTTTTTCAGCCACGAGTGTCCTAAGTGCTCGCCGGCCAGTCTGCTCCCACATGGGGGACGAGGACCCAGGTAGGAGGGTGAAGGGGTCCACACTGGGGATGGGAACCCAGGCAGGAGGGTGAAGGGGTCCAGGAAGCTTGCTTCTCGAATGTGAGCCTCTACCAACTTAACTCCCTGAGAGTGGGGGTGTTTCTGCAGAGGAAGCTCTGTGAGGGGACTGTGCCCATGGCACATGGTGGGTGCAGCGCCCGAGGGCAGGCCGGATGAAGGAAAAGCCACAGAACCTCAGGAGGGGTGTCAGGTGGAGAGGTGGTCCGAGGGCCCTGTCTCCTAGGAGAGAGACTCCGGCTGAGTGCCAGCTGCCGGTTTCTGCCATGCACATGCGCAGATGGGAGGAGGCGCAGGGAGAAACAAGGAGATGCCTGAGGGAGACACAGGGATGTTCTGGAGATAAGTGTCTGGCATGTGGGTTAGCTGCCCGGGAGGATGGAGCTGACTTCCTATTTCAGGGCACAGGTGTCTTGGTGGTGCTGGGTCCCTGCTGGCCAGGGGCTGGGATTCACACTCATCTCCCAGCCAGAGGAAGTCTCTCTGAGGAGCAGCGTGCACTCGCCTTTGTGTGGGAACTCCCCCCATCCCCCACCCCCCACCCTCCATCTTTCTCATTTCTGCTGTGGCTGCCAAGGGACTAGGAACTAAATGCTGTGCTACGTGAAAACCCCTGGAAACCCAGTCTGGGTTTCCAGTAAAATTGTTTCAATTTCCCTCATGTTCTTCAAATATATTTTTATTGATTTCAGAGAGGGAGAGAGAGATAGGAACATCAACAATGAGAGAATCATTGATCCCCTACTGGGAACTGAGCCCGCAACCCAGTATGTGCCCTGATTGGGAATCATACCGCAACCTCCTGGTTCATGGGTCAACGCTCAACCCCTGAGCCACACGGGCTGGGCTCTCTCTCTTAACTGCAGTAATTATGTGTGTTTGTCAGCGACCTCAAGCTAGCCGTGAACCATTAACACGGATATTCTAGACAGACTACTTCTTGCTCAAAGACACGATTTTTAAGTAGGCAAGACCATCCAGAAATATTAGAACCTTAATTCCTATCCCCCTTTTAAACCAGGATCTGACATTTTAGAGCCTCCTTTCCAGGATCTGTTCCCTTTCACAGGGATGCCTGGAGGCAGAGGCTCCTCTGCCCTCTATGCCCGTTTCTTACAAGCCACAGCCCCACCGGCCTCAACCAAAGACGAGTGAGGGAGTGAGCCTCGAATGCCAGCAGTTGCCACGGAAGCCACAGTGCAGTGACGCAGTGACCAGCCATCAGGGCCACCAGGGTGTCCTACAGGCAAGAGTGTGCCCTGAGCCTGCGACGAACATCTGACTTCCTTGGAAATGTCCTTTCGATAGGAAGAAAGGTCAGGGGTTAATGAGAATTGATTCTGGGTGGTTAAGCACACCATGCCATATACAGGTGATGGGTTATAGAAGTGTACAACTGAAACTTGTATAATCTCATTAACCAATACTGACCCAATAAATTCAATAAAGTAAAAGAGAGAAAGAGAACTGGTAGATATTTTATCACTTAGTATCCAATCTCCTTAAAAATTGTTTTGCTTTTTGATATTGTTAATTCCACATACCTGCCTCAAATTATTTTTTGCATGTTCAAGGAAATAAAAACTTCAACATTCGAAAATAACACCTTTTCCCTGGGTTAGGAACTAATGTGATATAGGAATAAAAAAAATTTTGCCCTAACAGAAATACATTCATTCAAAAACTTATCTTTGAAAGATCAAAAGTGTGGGTGACCTCAGCAGAGTCCACGAGGCTGCCTCCTGGGCCATCTGGAGAGGCCACTGCCTGCATCGCAGCAGAGGTCAAGGTCATGCCTGTGGGGGTGCAGGTATTCATGTGCCTCATGACTGTGGGAAGAGGACCTTTCATGGAAGGAAGTTTTTCCCAGCCAGAATGAAACATAGCCAGGCACCACTGAACTCCCACAACGGGTTGGGCAACGGTCCAAGATGCTGATGCATCTTACCTGAGAAGGTGCAGCTTCCCAGACTACGAGACCAAATGTCGTCCCTCAGGTCCACATTCTGGTAACATGCAGACATCAAACAATAAGAGCAGGAAGCCACACTGGATGCCTCAAGGAGGGTCCCCAGAAGGAAACTCTTCAGTGACTAAGTTCTGAGAAGTGATGGGTCTCACACGACAGGGTCTGCATCTCCCTCATATTAACAGTGGGTACAGGAGCCCACAACAGTAGTAAGTGGGGGGGGCACACCTGTGTCTGCAGTGGGAGCAGCTCCCCACTCTCCCCCACCTCACTTCCCTAATTAACTATTCCCATTAAAAAGCAGGAATTCCAACAATTACAAACAACACGGCTCATGGTAAAAATCATAGCATTAAAAAATTAAGGTAAAAACTCTGCTGACACATCCCCTAATGTGGATGTTTCTGTGAGCCCTCCCACAATCCCATCTGCCTCGCTCCTCCTGCGTGACTCTGGGTGCTCTGTGCCCACGTCAGCATGTCTCATCCACACCAGCCCCTAATCCACTCCAGGCCTCCTTCCAGAAAGGGTCTTGGAGGCAGGTGCCCACGTGCCCTGGCACATCGGCAGCTGATGGGACATGAGTGTCTCACACAATTCTTGGGAAACGTCATGATTTTCCTGTAAACGGCGATAATAAAATATCTAGCTGACACTTAATTATTATTTAATCATTTTGTTAATAGTATGATAAAGTTTAACTAGCGACTAATCAAGAGATGATGAGGGGAAAATGAGATTTTACTCATGGCTTGCTAACCTGTTTCCCAGTGAAAATACAGGTGGTTTTCCTAAGACTTTTAGATTAGATTTATATAAATACTCCTGCATACATAGCACAAATTCTTTATTTAAATCACATAGTTCAATAATTTACTTTCATATAGTAATAATAATATAATAAATCAACTTTAATATTTTAAATCACAAAATTTCCTTAAAAAGAGGCCTTGCTGCAGAGGCCTTCCTAAAGAGGCCTTTTGGTGCATACATAGCGGAAGTCTGACAACTCTCCACCACAGCTGCTCGTTAAAAACTCCCAGCCTCCTTAATTACCATATGGGAATATGGGGAGTAATTTCCCCCCCCTGATTTTACTAGAGGACATTCAAAGCAATTGCTTGATTTCACCGTAAGTTCGTGTTCAGCTGGAAGGACATGAGTGTAGAAGTGAGGGAGGGCACTTGCTTGGGCATCGGGGCTGTGACCTGAGCCCTGGTTTCTGACGGTCTGCCGGGTGGGGTGACCTGCGTCCAGCAGCCCGATTTGTGAAAATCAGCTGAAAGTGATTACAGCCTGTGCACACTTCACTCATCACAATAGGAACAACCACCACCACCCCCCCTCGGAAGGGGAAGGGGCGCTGCCGCAGTGTCCCAGGGAAGAACGTCCTTCCAGAATGTGAGTTGGAGACTGCCCTCCCGGACCACCCACGCCCCAGGGGTTCGGACAGGATTCTGTTGCGATGCATCCGTAGCAACCATGACCTAGCCACCTTGGGATGCTCCCCCACCCTCCTCTCTGACACAAACGAGCCTCAGGATTGATGAGGACAACATAACCTTCCAAGACCAGACTCTCCCGGGGCAGCCAGCCCCGTTTCCCTCCCAGCACCGCCCTCAGCTGCCGGGCGCTGGGTGGCTGGTGTCCGAGGACAAACCGTTCTGTTATGAAAGCCGTGCTCCGCAGGACGGTCTGAAGGCCGCACTCTGACGTACTGCCTGTGATTTATGTTCTGGCTCCCGGCAGGAGGAGGGGAGGAGAGACCTGCTCAATGACACGGGAAGGGCATCGGTGTTGTCCCCAGCTCATGGTCAGGGAGTTCCAGACTGGTCTGAATCTGTCTCCCCATTATAAATCTGCTCCTCAGCTGGTCGGGACGGCTCACGCTTTGAGAGTGCAGACCAGAGGCCAATGACGGGCCGTGTCTGGGGGAAGGCACAGCACTCACGGCTCTCCCAGAGCAGCAGCCCCGTCACAGGGGCCAGTCCCTACAGCATGTGGGATGTACAACGTGAAAGGACGCAGCCCTTACCTTCTGTGTCTTGCATATTTGCCACTGACATGACCGCTGCCATCACAGCCGGGCGTGGGACAGCTGCAACAGGAAAGAATTAATTACACGGTGACACAAGCCGCAGGCGTTAGACCGAGAGTGTCTGTGACGGGCCAGAGAAGGAGGGCCACGCAGACGGACAGAGAAGCGCAGACCTGGAGGGGGTTGGGGTACTTCTCATCAGTGAGTCTCAGGGGAGGCAAGTGCAAAAGGGCAGCGTCCAAGGAAGCCCATGAGCCGGGACTACAGCCTGGCTTTGCACACACTGATGGGGACACACTTACCCACCGAGCACTGACCTGAACAGCTCCTGGATGGCTGGTTCCACGGGAACTGCAGAGAGAGGGAAACAAAAACGATGCGTCACGTACCACAGCACCCACTTCCACAGAACACTCCTGAGGGGGTGCAGGCAGTGGTCAGAGTGCACCAAGCAACAGCTTCTGCAGCAGGCAGGTGGCCCGAGGGCCTCCGGGGAGGCAGAGAGTATGGACGTACCTCGAACCCCTTTGGACCGTGTGCGATGCCGCTTCTCCTCGGCGTCCACCTCCATCTGGGGAGAGAGTACAAGTGGTCAGCGTCCTCCTCCCCCACACCAAGGCCGGCTGGTGCGCTGTGCCCTGGCCTTTCAGGGACAGTGTTAGAACCCTGAGTCCCTCCATGCAGGGAGCCCCTCCAGGGGAAGCACCGGGGCTGCAAAGGTCTAAGAATACAAAATACGGGCCAGCCTTGACCTCACAGGGATGCTGAGTCGGAGGCCCTGCCCGTGAGGAGTCTCGAGTGCAGCCTGTGTCCTCGCCTTTAAAGGACGGAGTGGGACACATCGGGGGGGACCCCGAGTTGAACTTCGTTCCAAGAATGTTCCCTGGCAGTGTCGTCTGTCCAGCAGTGGGGGTCACAGGACAACGTCTTGCCTTGGTGACTCACTGTCCCTGCCTCTGCGGTGCCGACAGCATGCTGACCTAAATTGTCAGGCTCTTCTGGGACACAGGCCTTTGCTCGTGGCAACCCGTCCATCTCACACTTTGTTTCACGTCCTGCCCTGTGGGACCCGCCCAGCTCTGTAAGGAAGGTACCGTATCGCCTCTTGGCACTCTGACTGCCCACGAGCAGCTGACGGAAGTGGTGGGGCAGGCCTGTCTCACATTCGTCTTTAAGACAAGGAGCACACTGCACAATGGGTAAGTGCTAGGGTTTTGTGCACCAGATATGTCCACAGCGTGTGGGTAACTATACATGGCAAACTGCCCACGGGGCAGGTGTGGGGGGAATTCTAGTGCACCCAGCTGGCTGCCCAGGAGAGATGCAAAGAGGAGACGCAAGTCCTCTGGCTGCAGGAGCAGAGCTGCTCAGCCCCACCTGGGACCTCCCTGCCCTGCCCAGGGGCCAGAGCTGCCACTGTATGCCGAGCACGGCATTGGGCAATAAAAATAGGTGTAATGAGCACCAGAAGCTGTCGATGGGCTTAACAGCCTTTCATGGGAGATGGAAGTGTTCTGATGGAAGACTGAGATTGATACAACAAGCGTTTCAGGAGAAGAGCAGCCAGGATGAGATGCGGAAGGAAGTAGGAAGGGAGGCCGCACCTGAGCCCACGTCTCACCCTGGACTGAGCTGGGATGAGTGAGTGGGTGAGTGAGGGAGGCCAGTGGTTGGGCCGGTGGCAGGTTGAAGAGGTGGCAGGGGGCAGATGAGTGCCGAGATGGAGACGAGGGCTGAGGGAGCAGAGGGGCAGGGCGAGGGCTGGGGCCAGAGGGAGGGGCACAGTTGACCCAGCAGCTACCCAGCTGCTGTCTTCTACTGAGCAGGTGGGGGGCGGGGGAGAGACACCTCACAAGCACATTTAGAAAGAAATGCACGGGGCGTGTCCCCAGGGCTGTGTCTGGGGAAGAGGGGGGCCAGGAAGAAGATGGAACGGAGGAAACGAGAATGTACAGAGGCAGTGCTGTGGCTTCTCCTGTCCTCAGTTCCTGAGCCCACGTGGGGGCCTGGAGCCCTAGACGCAGGTGTGCTGTGGACACCTCGGCAGCTTGAATGCTCTAACCTGCTGGCCTACACGCAGAACTGCCTCGCCTGGTGCAGTGTCAGCAAAGCCGAACATGGTGTGCAGGGCGCAGCGTGGGGTGCGGGGCGTGGCGGGCCGCCGCCAGGACCTGGGGAGTGGGCAGACATTTCCCAGTGGTGCTGAGCCCTGAGGGGGTTTAAAGCTTCACTGCAGGTTTCAGGTTTTAAAAGCGTGTGGGGAGTCGTGGGGGTGGGGGTATCCCAGGCAGAGGGATACGTGTGCAGAGGCCTTGAGGGGTTATGCTAGAGGGTTGCCTTCCCTCAGCAGGGCACAGGATGCTCACACCTCTGGGTAGGACACAGGCCCGTCTGGTACAGCGGTCCCGGCTCACACATAGGCCTGGCACCTGGTGCGTACACCTGCGTGTCCCGCCCCGGCCATGGCCAGCAAGGAACCCCCCACGCCCCACCGAGGCAGGGAGGCTGGCTCTGCTCTCTGGGCGTGACATTCAAACACCGGCCTCACAGCTAACAGCTCACATGCCTGTGAGAACGGCTTTATGTTCCACGTGAACATTGCTCCCATTATTTTGTGTGGAGGGGACACTGGTTTCCCCAGGGGGACAGTGGTTCTCCGTTAATCACTTGGATAAACGATGCTCCCTGCTCGTCCAAAATGCTCTCTTGCTCGGGGCAGGTTCCCACACGGCGGGCCGTTGATGCCACCATGCAGCCCGCTGAGTGCCAGGCTCTGTGACAGGCTGTACTCTGGGGAACCGGCCACCTTCCTGCGAGGGCGTCAGGAGGTGACGTACAAACACGTCGAGGCTGGCACCAGCACCAGCTCCAGCACCAGCACCAGCACCAGCACCAGCACCAGCACCAGCAGACCGTGAATGCTGGTTCTCCCCCCAGCTAACGAGCCACAAATGAAGGAGGGAAACGGGTTTAAAGTTTGCTTCTACACTGATGGTTCAGGGTGCACACTGCCTGAGGTTCAGAGGGCACAGAACTCATCCACTTCAGAGTCTACATTGTGGGAGGGTGTCCATCCCCAGTGTTTATACCTCAGTGTTAGGTCAGAGGCCACTTAACACCGATGGGCATCCTCACACTTCTATTCCTTTAGGAAGCACTCCTCATGCCCTCCCCATCCCTGCCTGTCTCTCCATCCCTGCCTGTCCCTCCATCCCTCACTCCTACCTGTCCCTTCATCCTTCACCCCTGGCTGCCTCTCCATCCTTGCCTGTCCCTTCATCTCTGCCTATCTCTCCATCCCTGGCTGCCTCTCCACCCCTGCCTGTCCCTCCATCCCTGCCTACCCCTCCACCCCTGCCTGTCCCCCCATCCCTGCCTGCTCCTCCATCCCTGCCTGCCCCTCCATCCCTGCCTGTCCCTCCATCCCCACCTCCTCCACCGCTGCCTGCCCTCTCCATGCCTGCTGTCATTTTGAAAAGGAGGCCTATTTCCCACGGGTGACTGTCAGAAGCACCAGGTGACCTGTCAGTGGCTCTGAGGCCAGAGCTGCAGGACCTGCGTCTGTGAGGTCAGGGTGGCCCGGCAGCCTCAGTTCTGAGCCTGTCCCCAGTGACTCACATTAGAAAATCCACCTGAACGTGCCATTGCATTTACCCCTTCAAGGCCAGGGCTTCTTTCTATAAGGACAGGTTTCCTTGGGAATTTACATGATTTCACACTTAAAGAAACCTTGAATTTGAAACATTTCCGTTGAACCAATATAAGCTACCAAACTAACCTGAAGAGAGGACAAGGGAGTTACTTTGTAAAATGTAAACGCTGCACGTGGACTCAGGATTTATTTCATGACTTGCATTTTCCCTCTGCCTTTCTCCCAATAAAACGCGTACCTTCTTGTCTGGCCAGTGTGGTTCTGTGATTGAGAGCTGGCCTGAGAACCAGGAGGTCACGGTTTGGTTCCCAGTCAGGACAAATGCCCAGATTGCAGGCTCGATCCCTAGTAGGGGGCGCGCAGGTGACAGCCCATCAGTGATTCTCTCCCATCATTGATGTTTCCCTCTCTCTTCCTCTCTGAAATCAATTAAAACGTATTTTTAAAAATGTGCACTTCCTCAGGTTGAGCCTATCAGAAGTGCACACATTTGGGGTAGCTCCTTCAGACCCTGGAAGCTGTGCTCTGACCTTGCTCTGATCCCCGGAGCTCTCAGGACAGCAGTGACCAGGGAGGCGCTGTCCGTGGGTCCTAGGACAGCAGGAGCCCTCTGACTTGTGCCCTGCACACTGTGAACTGCTCTCCTTCCAGCAGGAACAGGGCAGGGGGCACCGTGGTCACAGTGCCCCGGGGGACCTCTCTGACTATCAGAGCCTGAGCACCCGCCTCCTGCAGCCAGTCCTTCATCATTCAGGAAGCAACAGCATCTGTCAATTAGCCAGGCCTGCCTTTCCCCTCGGAGGCTCGGCCTTTGGTCCCTCACTGCTCATTAGCACCCTGACCAGCAGACTGCAAGAGGCAGAGCTGACACCCTTTGCCCAGTGGGGGGCCTGGAGGGAATGGGGGAGGGAGTGACAGAGGCACCTGAGCTACTCCTGGCAAAATGCAGTGAGCAGACCGCGCTGCACACAGCTTCCTGCGCCTCCACGCCGGTGGAGACTGTCTCCTAGGTAACCAAGACTGGCCTGCTCTCAGGATGGGAAAATCGGTCAGGAAGACTCAGGAACCCCACACAAGTTGTCCTTGAAAAGTGCTTAGAAAACAACTGCAACCAGATTCTTCTCCAAAATAGGACCCTTTCTGTTTCTGTGAAATTAATGTGGCGCAAACATGTGAGGATTCAGGGTTTCTGTTCCTGCTCATGAAAAGAGGATGGCATTGTTATTAGGGCCGTGAAGTGGGGAGGGGTTAGCCGGTGTGTAGTTCATGGCTTCACGGTTTATAATGTCCACTTTCAGTGTCCAACCTCCCAGGATGGAGGGAAGGAAAAACCAGGCAAACAGACGGGAGCAAAGCCGTGGTGTGTGTGTGTTTCCTCCTCACTGGGGTGGCAGCGGTGACACAGCCTCAGGGAGAGGACCTCCCCCTCCCCAAGGTCCGTGCTGGTGGTGAGGAGCCGGGAGAGGCAACTGAATTGGGAAAACAGAAAATCTGGGGGAGAAAGATAGGATAGGCAGCGATGCACAGCTCCACCCTGAGGCCACATGTCCCTCCCACAGCTGTTCCCTCCCCCGCTTCTCCCTGGCTCATGCTGTGCCCTCACCTGGCCCTCGCTCCCCCGTGACCTCTGTCACACTATCCTTCTCCAACAGCATGTACACCCCCACCTTCTCTCAGGCACTCTGCACTCCTGGATGTCACTTCTAAATCGTTCAGAGGCCACGGCGAACCCAAAATCATCACTCCCATCCCAGCCAGGTCCTCGAAGCTCTGCCCACTCCCCGACTCGGGGCTCTCAGTTCTGCCCCAGGTCCCACACACTCAGGAGGCCCCACTGCTCCACAGGCGCCTCGGGCCAGCGTCTGACACCAACCGCTCCTTTAAACCCGAGTCCCATTTCTGGTTTCTGGCTGCTTCCCGAGGAGGCCCTCACTTCCTGCTCATTTAACACATGTGTGACATTTCCTCCCGCACAGGCCGCAGCGCCGCATGCCATGCCGCCTCCCTGCTGCCACTGCTCCACCTCCAGGCCTCCGACTTTTGTACATTCTGCTCCCATGTGTGTGCCCGTGCCTGGGCAGAGCCTCCCTCCACGCTGTCACCTGGGAGAAGAGTCTGCAACCCCCCGCATGGGCCCAGCGTTTCTCAGCAATCAGCCTTTCAGTCCCAACCTCAACTCTCGTCTTGGTTCCTCTCCAATCATCCGTCACATTGCAGTTGTCTGTCTTTCCCTCTCTCTGGACACCCCGAGCTCACACCACACCCGTCAGGACTGAGTCACTGACTGTCTCTGGGTGCTTGTCTCTCACTATTGTACTTCCTTGTGTAGACACTGCACTTCCAGCTCTGACCTTATCTGTCAATTTCTATCATGGAGAATCAGAACGGTTCCCTGCCTTTCCTTCCAGAAGTCCCACAGGGGCAGCAGCCGTGTGTGTGTGTGTGTGTGTGTGTGTGTGTGTGTGTGTGTGTGGTGGTGGTGGGGTACACACAGGGGCAGCAGCCGTGTGTGTGTGTGTGTGTGTGTGTGTGGTGGGGTACACACAGGGACAGCAGCCGTGTGTGTGTGTGTGGGGGGTACACACAGGGGCAGCAGCCGTGTGTGTGTGTGTGTGTGGGGGTACACACAGGGGCAGCAGCCGTGTGTGTGTATGTGTGTGTGTGTGTGTGTGTGTGTGTGTATGTGTGTGTGTGTAAGTGTGTGTAGTGGGGGGGTACACACAGGGACAGCAGCCGTGTGTGTGTGTGTGTGTGTGTGTGTGTGTGTGTGTGTGTGTGGTGGTGGGGGTACACACAGGGACAGCAGCCGTGTGTGTGTGTGTGTGTGTGTGTGTGTGTATGGGATAGGGGGTGCACACAGGGATAGCAGCCATGCAAGGACAGAAGGGCAGTCACAGCTCCTCCCTTCCTGCAGGCCGTCCTATCCTGAAGGCAGCAGCCCTCTGTCTGTGCCTAGGACACAGTGGACACAGGAGTGCTTGCCCTGAGGACGACACTGCCGGCGCGGCAGCCCCACAACATGACTCTCGCATCCGAAGCCGCCGTTCTCAGGTGCTCAGACCACAGCTCCCTCCAGGTGCGTGCCTGTGGTGAGGCTCCTTCTCTGAGTGGATGTGTCACACTCCCCAGAATGAACACACTAACTTACTGAGCCTTCCTGTGAATCCCCTACTAATGGGTTTAGGGTATTCTATTTCATATATTTGCTTTATTCCACTATACAAAGGTGCAATACATACCACACATTACACATATTTCCATGATATGGTTTTTAAAACGATGCTGTCACTGCTGTCAGACATGTAAACATGCTTGCATTTTCAGTAACGTATGATTCTGCCCATTCGCCAAGTGCCATCAGCAATAGCTCCCTCAGTGCTCCCCTCTGCGAGGGCCCCGTCCCCCGTCACTGCTTCATTGCTCTGCCTGAGCATGAAGTGGGTTAAACGTATTTCTTTTTGGTCTCTTGCATTTCTTCTGCTATAAAGTTATTACTTCCACCCTTTGCCTATTTCTTTTCAAAAGTCTACATCAATTTGAACAGCTCTTCGTATATTAAGGCATTAATCTAACTCCCTTGCCCATCTTATCTGTTGCAAATATTTTCTGCTGGCTTTTTTTTTCCTTTGCTGTGGTAATTTTCTCTGCATATAACTCAACAATGTAGATCAGCCAGCAAGCAGTGAGGACCTCTGCAGGTGCTTCCCTGGGCAGGCACTCTGTCCACCCGGAGCCGTGTGCTCCCAGCCAGCTCAGAGCCAGGCCCTCCTCTGACTGGCAGCTGCCTCGCCTGCCCTGCCCACTCCTCAGGGGGTGTGAACAACAGAGAGACCACATGAGCGTGAGGAGAAAACTGCCCTGAATGAGCGGCACCGGCAGCTCCCCGGCCCTGGGCAGGCAGGTCTCGGAGATGCTTCTAGACTATCCGGTCTCTGTTAGCGTTTCCACCCTAACTCCCCCTAACTGAGATTTTGGTGAAGTGTTAGTAAAAAATAAAAATAAAATTCAAAGATTCAAATACATTTTGACAGAAAAATACTAACAGAACTGGACATTTATATTAATATTCAAATTATCCTTGTAATTGTCTAGTTCATTTTTTAAATTCAGTGTTTTAACATATGTTTTACTTATTTTTTAAGAGGTAGACAATACTAAAAGAATAAAGAACAGAAAAACTATAGAAGCTTATGTCTATAAGTGGTAACACGTATAATCTGTGAGCTACATTTATGGCCACTGGAGACAAACACAATATCCACAGAAGAAGGGCTACCCGAAGGGTCGGAAGAGACCGAAGGACCAGTGTGGACCACAGGGCAGAGAGGAGGAGTGCCCGAAGGTGGCAGTCGGGGAGGAGGGAGCATGAGGTGGACTACAGGGCTCTGAAAGGGACACCAGATGCAGCATGGCCTCCCTGGGAAGTGATCAAGCGTCCAGGTGACATGGTCTAGCTGAGTCCACCCACCAGTGGTGGGATGTGAGACTGAGTGATGCTCAAACCCCACCTGCCCCACTGTGTTTGAATCTGGTCATGAATGAGATCAAAGGGGACATTCTAGAGAAGTTCAGAGGAAGACAGGATGACAGACACACCTCCATGGACTCTGCAGGATGATAGACACCCCTCCACAGACTGTGTAGGATGACAGACATCCCTCCACAGACTGTGTAGGATGACAGACACCCCTCCATAGACTCTGTGGGATGACGGACACACCTCCACAGATTGCAGGATGACAGACACCTCCACAGATTGCAGGATGACAGACACACCTCCACAGATTGCAGGATGACAGACACACCTCCACAGATTGCAGGATGACAGACACACCTCCACAGACTCTGCAGGATGACAGACACACCTCCACAGGCTCTGCAGAATGACAGACACACCTCCACAGACTCTGCAGGATGACAGACACACCTCCACAGACTCTGCAGGATGACAGACACACCTCCACAGACTCTGCAGGATGACAGACACACCTCCACAGATTGCAGGATGACAGACACACCTCCACAGATTCTGCAGGGTGACAGACACACCTCCATGGACTCTGCAGGGTGGCAGACACACCTCCATGGACTCTGCAGGATGACAGACACACCTCCACAGGCTCTGCAGAATGACAGACACACCTCCACAGGCTCTGCAGGATGACAGACACACCTCCACAGACTCTGCAGGATGACAGACACACCTCCACAGGCTCTGCAGGATGACAGACACACTTCCACAGATTGCAGGATGGCAGACACACCTCCACAGGCTCTGCAGAATGACAGACACACCTCCACAGACTCTGCAGGATGACAGACACACCTCCACAGGCTCTGCAGGATGACAGACACACCTCCACAGATTGCAGGATGACAGACACACCTCCACAGATTGCAGGATGGCAGACACACCTCCACAGACTCTGCAGGATGACAGACACACCTCCACAGGCTCTGCAGGATGACAGACACACCTCCACAGACTCTGCAGGATGGCAGACACACCTCCACAGATTGCAGGATGACAGACACACCTCCACAGACTGCAGTGGACAGGCCAGGAGGAAAGTGCTGCTCAGGACTGGCCTCAGAGGGGCAGAGACAGATAAGAGCTTGAGGGGGAAAGAAAGCCACTCTCTCTTCCTTCCAAACGCAGCACAGGTGCATGCCCATCACAGTGAGAGGTGGCAGCAGTGAAAGAGAAGGACAGGGGAGAGCCCACGGGGGAAGACCAGCCGAGAAAGAGGAGAGGCAGAGCCACTGAGAGAAGAGGGAAAAGGCGGGAAGGGGAGGATGCAGAGGTCAGGGGTGGCAGCTGTGGCTCCGTAAGGAAGCAGCTGGACAGAGGGGGTCTAGACCAGACGCCGACCCATGTCAGGACCTGTGAGCACCGCAGTCCCTCTTGTGCATGGGGCACACAGGCTCGCTGTGCAGAGAGCTGTGCTGCCGGGGCGGGGGGGGGGGGGGGGGAAGTGGGCGCACACCCTGGTGAAGGGCACCTGCTTTACCTTGCAGGAAGTCTTCTCTCCTAGGAATGGAGGCAGCGTGACTCTGTGGGCAGGACACGGGCCCAGGGTCAGCGTTCTCTCTGAGCTCTTATCCTGGTCCTCCCCAGCTGGGGACTGTGGCGAGTCACTTAATTTCTCTGTGCCTTGATTTCTCCATCTGCAAAACATGAACAACAACGCTCAGCACCGATGACTGCCCCAGCACACCAGGAAGCAGTGTGAACAGAGCATGCCCTTTGCAGTGGTCAGCAGGGAAGCAGCTTCCTCCAGAGTCAAATGTCCTCTTTCCTACCCACGGACAGAGGTTTCCTACAGAACTCTTTTCCTGGACGTGGCGCCTACTCTCTCAGCTCTGAGAAAGGATCTCTCGGGCCTTGCTCAGTTGTCATGTCTGGGACCAGCCCTGTCTGGGAAGGCTTGCTCCTGCCAGCTGAGTCAGTCTGAGAGAGGTTCTGCTCTACCTGAGGACATTCTAGAACTCCTGGCTCTGGGGCCCAGTGGCCCTCCAGGCATCCTTCCATGGCTGTCCTTCCTACATCTGGAATGGCAGCAGCCTACACGCAACATGGCAGCACAGATCCCGCCTAGAATGCACATGTCATCCTATGTGGTCTGTGCTCTGTCTGGGGACTGACCACAGGGGCTGGTCTCCATGTAGCTGGTAGAGCTAGAAGTTAAAGTTTAAGAACATTCTTTTCTTATCCACTGTCATTTGTCCATCAACAAAACTTTCTAATTTTATGAATGAAGAAGCTGACATTGAGAAAGGCTGAAAGATTTGCTCAAAGCGACCCAGGCAGTCAGAGGGAGCACCATGACTGAAATCTTGCTCTCTTGTTGGCAAATCTAGGACTCCTCCCAATGTTACAGGTCCCCAAAGCACCCCAGAAAGAACCTAATGGTGGAGACCAAGGCCAGGATTCGAATGCCGTGGCCCTGGATGGCCTGTGGGTGGACACTGAGTCCTTCCACCTAACACCTGCCGTGGGCTCATTCCCTCAGTGCTGCCTGCTCCTGTGCCTTATGGGTGAAACCACTCCCGGCGGCTCTAACCCACAGCCGCGTTAGGAGTGCAGGTAGGTGCCCCCGAGCATGGCGATGCTCAGAGATGATGCACTGAGGAACTCCCGTGATGCTGCATGTAACCAGCAGCACGTAAGGCAGGCATCAACTCTCCTCGTAACCTCTCATTCAACAACAGGCACAAGACAGTGGAATGAGGTGAGAAACAGGCACCAGGGCCTTGTCCTCAGAGGGCAGCAGCCTCCCTGTCCTTGGGAGCCAGATCTGGCCTGCTGCTGCGCCCACAGAACGGAGCATCACTGAGGGTGTTATTCCTAACAGGCCAGTAACTAAAAAGACTGTCACATGTCTTGACAGACATTCAGACTGCTTCCTGTTTCTTTCTAAACAAACTCTGCCCATGTGGACATTCCTGCCGGTACCTCCTCCTCCATCATAGGCACCTGGATTTCTCAACCTTCAAACCTGAACAGAACCAGGCAGGCTGCCCCTCAGCGTGAGCCGGTGTCTCCGCCTGGTGGCAGGTGCATGTTGGACAGTCCCCAAGTCTGACCACTGCCCTTGCCACCATTTCTCTTTCTTCTTCTGTGAACGACTGACTGTGCTCGTTGCCTTTTGGACACATGTTGGCATTTAATCTGGACATTTATTCTTTTCATGTTCAACATGCAGAGAATGCCTCTGTGCAGTACACCTCTGGCTTCACCTCTGTAGACAAGTCCTGCTGCCCCTGGGTTAGACTCCGATGCGTACAGATGTGCTTCCTGTCTGCTCTCCTGTGCCGCCGACAAGAGGCCTGTCCTCGAAGGGGTCAGACACTCCTCATCACAAAGGCTCTCTTCAGCGTGACCGTCTCCCTCAGGACTGGGCTCCCTGTTCAGGGGCCAAGGGAGCCCTGCTGAGATGGACCAGCCCTGGGACAGCTCAGTCCCGTGAAGAGGGACAAAGGAGGGAGCCTGCGCCTGCAGGACCCGGCCAGGCAGGGCTCCGGCAGCATGGGCTGCTTTGGACAGGGGAACGCGCCTTTTCTGAGGGGTGCCTGGTTCGACCGGAGGACCAGGCAGATGGCGAGTGAGACGCAGACTGAGAACGCACAGGGGCGTGGCCAGGGAGAGGGAGTTTAGGTGAAGGACAAAAAGCAGGCACGCCATCACAGGCTGCGGATGCCCAGAATGGGTTTCGGTGCCATGGGAGTGCGGCCAGGGGGCTCAAAGGGTTTCAAGTCCAAGTCGGGCGAAAGCTACACAATTCCTGTTAAACTGGCTCCGAGTGCCTGGTCCTGGTGTCCCACCAGAGTCAGGAGGGTCTGGCGGGGCGAGCTGGGCTCTTCTCCCTGCACCGGGAAGAGCACCGCCCACTGGGACCCGCCTGCCCCCAGCTCCAGCTCAGCTTGGGGACCGCTTCTCGTGTTGATTAAGTGCCCTTATTTCACAGGACAGCTTTTCTTGGTCAGATCAGAATCCCATACTACTCATTTTAAACAGCTTTTAAATTACACGCACACAGATCCAACCAGGTAGCAGGTGGCAGGACGAGAGCTGACAGACATTTCCTTGTCCGGGGTCAGCATGCCGTAGGATGCTGATGGGTGAGGTCAAATCTGAAAGGATCATTTTTCGGCCTGTAAGCTGACACAATCAAAATGGTCAAACATGGTAGAAGACGGATCTTCCTCCTGTGTGTGATGCAGTGACAGGGGCGTTGTCTTAAAGTACCACCATCACCGAGCAGGGGCCACGTCCTTCACCGGCAGGTCGTCCATCCCCCACTCAGGGAGCCCCAGCTCCGTGCCCACCTCGGAGGAGCCCTGCCTGGGACAGCAGTGCCGCCACCATGCCTGTAAACGCGTGCTTCCCACACCTCATTACATACCACTGGGTGTCTCATATGGTGAAGGACCCTGCATGTGACTGAAATCAGGTCATTTCCAGTAAGGTCAGTCACGACGTGGTCACACAGACAAGGGTGGGCTTTCTAGAGGGGATTTGGACAGACATAGGCAGAGAGAGCACGGTGACCAGGGCAGGAAGAGCGCGATGCTTCTAGAGGCAGGGCTGCCCCCGGCACGGGGACACCGGATGCTCAGGAGGAACTAGCCCGGGGCACCCTGGGCTATGACATGGACCTCACCCTCCAGGCGGAGACAGTGAACCTCTGCTGTCTGCAACCTGAGCAAGGGCACCATCTCTGGTCTCCTCAACCCTCAGAGGTGCTGCCTACGCCCGTCTGTGGGTGAGGGCCTCTACTGGGGCTCTGGGGAAGGAGCGTCTTGGCACCCCCTGTAACCCTTCTCACTCCATTCCTGGCTCTTACTTCAAATGGAGGCATTGGGGGTTTTCATTTGGATGGAGGTGAAGGTCAAGGGTCACAGCCACAGCCTAGCTTGAGGCCTGGCTCTCTGTCTTTGGCCAGCCTTGCAGGCTGAGGGGCGTCTTAGGCACATCTCCAATTGCCCTTTTCCGTTCAGATGGCCCCGGTAGACACTTCGGCTGTCTCCGGAAAACGGGGCGACAGAGGAGTAGGAAATTTTCCTACATTCTTTTGGGTCCCAGGCCGAGCCTCCCCTGACCTGAGAAGTAGGAGCTGGAGCTGGAACGGAAACGAAGACACATCGCCAGGAGTCCTGTATGTGACCGCTGTAAGGTGTCCTTGGATGTCAGAATGAAGGATGGAAAAAGCAGGAATGGAGCTTCACCAAGGTCATAGGTTAGAACGAAACAGGAAGTGAACTGGGCAGTGTTACCCTGTGGGAGGGAGAGGTGCAGCTCCCCTGGCTGGGAGCAGGGAGGGACTCTGCAGGAGAGCTCAGGCCTGCCGGGGCTGAGGCAGGTGGCCAACGCACTTCCATGGCTGGGCTGGGCATCTGTGGAGACTCCAAGGCACCCCCCCACACCCCCGACAGCAGCGCCTGCCTCCCTCCAGCCCTGATCTGAGGATGCTGTGAGTGGGCCTCTCGCTGTGGGAAGGCAGGTCACCAAGGGCTGCCCAGACCTGGCCTGTGCACTGTCCATTCTGGGGGACCTCTCTGCTGACCTCCCCCACAATCTGTGGCCTTCCTGTCCTCCGCAGTTCTGACAGGTGAGCCCTCCCACAGGTGGGGCTGCTCCATGCTCTCAGCCCTGCTGTGCACACAGCCTGAGGACAAGGTGATGGAGGAACCTGAAAGGCGGCACCCCCTCTAGGAGCCCTGGTCCTGGGCAGTGGGCTCTGACACAGAGCCCTACCTGAGCTGCCTATTCAGGCGTCAGCAGGAGCCTTCCAATAGCCTGGAGTGAGGGCATTCCTTCCCGGGGAGCCTTCCTTCAGGAGAGGCCCAAGGTAGGAAAGAGTTAATGAGGTGCACTGCCTCAGGTCCCTTTGAAACTGGCTAATTTTGAAGTCCCTCAATTAAAACTGAAATTTGGGGCTAAATTTTCCTGGCCGGCTTGCTTTCCTTACACCTGGAAAGCGTGGACTCTTCTGAGAAGGCACTTTATGTTGATTCAAAACACTCCCTCTCAACAGATGCCAGTTTCAGTATTTCTGAATTTTTAATCTTGATTATAATAAAAAACCAGCACACTGTACCCACCTTCTGCCACTGCTCCTACTGCAATCAATACTTTCCCCAAAAGTGCCCAAACCCCTCACCCAGGCCCACTTTCTCGCTTGGCCCCTAATGTGCCCCGTCTCACACTGCTCCTTGCCCCTCGTCCTGTGGGGGTGCAATCCCTCCTCATTTCCAAGCTGCTCTTCCTACCCCCACATTTAGATGCTCCCAGAATTCGATTCCTGGTCTCCGCTTTCATTCTTGGTAATTCTGTTCACTGCATGATTTTACCTTTTACCTCTAACTAAACTTATACAGCTTTGTCTCCAAGCTTGTTTTTTCATCAAACCCTTTCCCAGTTTCTGGTATCTACCGCGTCTCCCTGCCCAGACCCCAGCGATGCCTCCTGGTTGCTTCCCTCCCTGCCCCCAGCCAACTCTGACCCCCACATCCATCAGGGCCACCAGCCCCCCCGTCACCTTTCCTCCACAGAAAGTCACCTGGCCTGCTCTTCCCTTTCCGTGAGCAGCCAGGTGCCAGTTTACAGACTCTGTCTCAGCTCTGCTGTGACTCAGCCTCCTCACACCTTCCTCCTGGTCCCATGGCATCTGGGCAGCCATCTCAGTGTCTGCTGCCCCATCAGATGGGGCCGGACCCCTGTCTACATCTCCACTGGAGTCTAAGCCACCCTGTGCACTCTGATGTGTTCCCCTGCAGAATTTTTCTGTTTATCTGTGAACCTGATACAGAAACCCGACGTATAAGATAGAGGAGAGCCCGGACACTCTGGATGAAGCGGGTGAGGGGTGGGGACCCTGGCAACTTGGTTTTCACTCATTGCCCCTTGGCCACTACACTTCTGGAAACCCCGGCTTCACAGGGCTCTGCATCCCGGGGGCGGGCTCCCTCCCTGACTGGGGAGCCTCTTTCCGCCTGCGTGGTCATCAGCTCAGCCAGCGCCAGGTCCTGGACCAGAGGCCTGAGCCTCGTTTACCTGGACGGTGCTTCACCCAGGAGGCCCCGTGGTCCTTACTGAGTTGAAACCAACATAAATCTGTCCCCTGAAAGAAAAGTCTAGACCACTATCTCTATAAAGACACAGATCTCTCGGAAGCCCACCAGTGTGATTGTTCTCAGCGACCCAACAGTCTGGGGAAACAGACATGCCTCCTGTGGTCCTGAGAGTGAGGTAGTGCTCAGGCCCCAGTGAACTAACCTGGGAGGTGTGACAGATGCCACACTCACCTACCGACATTAGCATATATTTACATATATTTGCATAGAACATTCAGGTCACCCCTGCTCCCAAACCTGCATGCTGGATGAATTTTTTAAGAAGGTAGTGTGACCTATGGCAATTATATTCAAACCCAATATTCAGAACAAGATACATGAAGCAAAACAAAAATCTAAACCAATCAATGACACGCCTGATTAGATCAAGACGGTAGAGCTGCAGCTCGAAACAGAAAACCAGGCTCCTCGCTGCCTTAAAGTGGCAGAGCCCACACCGAGATCTCAATGATCACGACCCTGCCTCCGCCAACTCTCGCTGGGCCTGTCAGGTGTCTGAGGTCTGATTTCTGGCTTCGTCATTAGAAGGTGGCAGGTCCACTGTCCCCACTGCACACGGCCTCTGTAGATTGAATAAGCCCTGACCGGGCTCCCCTGCATGAGAGCTGCACCAGGTCTGAGTAGGGCTCTGGGGGGTTCTGTGTCCATAGATGGAGGAGTGGGAGAGGGGCTCAGAGAGTGCAGGCTTCAGGCCCATGATGAGGAAGCAGAAGGCAGGGGGTGGGGGAGGTGGAGACAGGCTGGTGCAGCCCATCTGAGGGGCCCTGAGCAGTGGAGTTTCCTCTACCCACCAAGTCTCCCGTGTCTTAGTGACAAACAGCTTCTCACCCTCCCCGCTGTTAGCTGCCAAAATTGCACTTTTCATGACCAGCTCCAATAAACCTCATGTCTATGACCCTACAGACAGCCCTTTAGCTTTATGAATCAATGTTAGCTCTCCATGAGTCTGGAGACTGGATGTTGCCATCATTAGCTCCAGGGCACCTGACCTCAGGGCTGGCTGTGTCTCTGTGACACAGTGGTCGGACAGTGAGCTGAACAATGGCAATGTGCTTGAGGCAGGCCCTGGGAGACACACTCAGGACAGAGTCCCATGGGAGAAGGTGAGGACTTCAGCCAGAGGTCACATGACACCACGTGGGAGGAGGCATTAGAAGGCAGTCCTGGTCGACTCAGTGGGCCAATCCCTGGCCAGGAGACCAGTTCCTATTGGACTCAGGGCACCAGATCTCTGTTTGTGGAGCTACTGATTGAAGAACCCTTGCATATCGAGAGAAAATCAGCTTCAATATTTGGAGGTGGTATGAGGAATGCGCATTTTAAAAAATTTTAGGATTCATGCTGCTGAGAACACTGCTATGAGTCACCACGTTCTTGAGATGACGTGCAGCAGGGACTCTGAGGTAAGCCTCTGAGATGACTCACTGTCTCAGCTGTCTGTCCTGGGTCAGAACATTCTGAAAGACCGGGTGATGTGAGCAGCCCCAGCAGCCTGTCGGGGGCTGTGCCCCTGTGCCCAATGCACTCTGATATTGCACTGACAGTCACAGGTGGTAGGGAGGGCCACACAGAGCATGGTGACTTTGGACCAACACCCTAACGTTCTTAGAACCTGAGTAGTGAGCCATGGGGCTGGGACAGAGCCTGGGCCTGGTCTGGCTCTTGCCTAAGTAGCTTCCTCACTGTGGATGCGCGATTGAATTTCATTTTAAAATGGGATTAGACAGAGGGATTAAATAGTTAAATTCTCTTGCTGCCGTTTTAAAAGTCCTAGCAACATTGAGGGGAGTTAACACAGCCATCTCGGTGTATTCTGAACATGATGGGTCCAGCATGGTTCCCTAGCTTCTGCCCAGTCTCTGTCCCCTGGTCTTCCTGGCCCAGGCATGGAACCCACACATCCAGTTGCTCATCTCAGAAACTCAGGGTCACGATTCATCCTCCCTCCTTTCAATCCCCACATCCACAAGTCTTCATGACTTTATCTCAAAAATCCATATAAAATTGTTTTTCTTAATGGACACACCTCGGTCTAAGCCACACTACCTCACTGACAAATGAAGCCCCTTTCGAGTTGGCTCCTACTGCTCCCCACTCCTGTAGCCACCAGATCTCCAAGCTGCTGCTGATATTCTCTTTTACCCAACGTCTCCTGGACTGAACATGAGGAATCCCCGGGGTCACAGATCCTCGCACTCGGTCAGAGTGCTGGGTGCCCCCTCCTTGCAGCAGGAGCCTGAGGTGGCGTGGTGGCCGGGTCAGCTGCTGATCACCCTGTGGGTGCAGTGACGTGTTCCTGGTGTCATTCCTGCGAATGTTCCTAGGAGCTACAGCTTGCAGCTTAACAGATGGTTCCCAAGGGAGACAGGCAGCCGTGTCTGGCCAAAATCTTCCCTAACAGCCATCTCCCTCCTTCCACCGCCACACGGGCACCTGCCAAAGGGACGTTCTCTGATGGCGACGCTCTTCCTAAGCAGGAGCTTGTGCACAAGCGCTTGGCCTCCTGAGGACGGTTCCTTCAGCTGCTCCGTCCGCTTGCCCGCTCTCACCTCACCCTTCCCTCACGTCCACCTTATTTGCAGCTTCTGTTTGCAAGACCACACAGAACTGCATCTTTGTGTCAACTTTGAAGAACAAAGAGAAGACAAATTAAATACCCTGAGTGATACGAATTACAATTTATTAAGCAATTAAATGATTTCTGTGCTCCAAGTCACACCAATCACATCTATTTTCTTAGGGACCTTGTTCTAGTGTGTTCCTGACAATCAGTGCTAAATTACAAAGGGGATCCCATGACATTGCCTATTATTTTCTAATCAATTACCACTTCTGGCAGAAATAGAAAAGGTTCTGTGCCTGCTCCCAGCACTCCCCGCCATCTTCCCTTGAGCTGTGATCATCCGACCCCAGGCCCTCACGTCACCCCACAGCCTCCAGCTCAGTGTCATAGCCTCCCTGGCATGGCATCTGTCCCTGTCTGACCCCATTTCTCACTTATCATTCTTGAACTCACCCCAATGGCAGCCTCTGAAACTCGGGGCCAGAGCTGCCAAGTTCTGAGGCCCTTACTCCACCCCACAGGTTCCCTCCTGGCTGTCCCTGGCAGCCTCTCACATGGAGAGGTGGGGCACCTATCCTCTGCTCCTCCTGCACACGCTCTCATTTCCCTCCAACCCTCCGGCCTGAGTCTCAGCTCATCCAAGACTCAAAAGCCCAAACCCAAACCCAGGACCAGTCCCACACTCCTTGGATGGAGATCCTTGCTCCAAGCTCAGGGTCATGACTTCCCAAACTCCCCACAATGCCTGGATGAGCTCTGCACCTAGGCTACCAACCCAACAACCATCACCTGACTCCAACAACGCTCACTCCAGAGCTCTGAGGGCGCCACATGGCGGGCAACAGCATGCTGCAGGAGCACCCTCAGAACCCTCGGGGCTCTGACAGCCCTACTGCTGGTGCAGCTGAAACCAGCCTGCCCTGGCCTTTCTGATGTCCTCTCAGAAGGGGCTCCAACCCCCTCCAGACACTCATGCTGATATTGTACATGGACTCACTGCCCGGAGGGCCAGTCTAGCCTTCCTCCCCCAAAGCTGAACCCTAGCTTCCTTAGAGACTGGCGCTTTAAAAGGATCGATGTCTAGTCACTTTAAAAATAATTCAGCTCACAACCAGGACCCAGTGTTCCCATCCCTCTCCCCACCTCTATTTTGGGACACAGCGCTGCTATCACTGAGCAGAATGACATTCACAGCAGGTACTGACACATGGGGACTTGGCGGATCGGCTCACTAATTGGATCTCTGCACTCGCAAGGAGGATGGCACAAGTAGGTGGTGCTGAGACCTGTACGTTCAGAACCCCGCTTGCCGCCCGTTTCCTATAAATGAAGGGCACTGGCAGCTCCAGGGCAAGGCACACACAACGCAGCCAGCCCAGCCCGACAGAAGGAATGCCACTGTGAACAAGAACACTGACAACACACAAAGGAAACAGGTGTTTCTCCCCTTCTCCCGCAGAAGAACACAAGATTGATACAAGGAGCTCCCCAGCATTCATGAGAGCTACACATGCAAATCTCCCGTGAAACGAAGGGGGACTGCCTCATCCATCACTGCGCCAGCTCCGCAGTCCCTCCTGAAAGTGCTGAGGCAGCGGCCTGGAGAGGAGCTCCCGCAGCGCCGGGGCAGCGCAGAGCCACCAGGCCGAACAATTCGGAGATCAGCGCGCCACCCGCCTGTCTGGGAGGCACAGGATCAGCCAGAGAACATGCTTACCACACCTCCTGACTTCTGAAACCCTATATACTGTTTCGTATATAACAGCAGGCTTATATATTTATATCACAAATAATTATATATTTATGTATACATGTGATATTAACATATTTCCACGTAAACATATTTGTATCTTATTTGTACATGTGTACATTTATGTATAACGTATTTATATTATAGTATCCTATCTAATAAAAGAGTAATATGCAAATTAACTGTCACTCCGCAACAAAATGGCAGCCCCCATAGCCACAAGATGGCGGCACCCAGTCCCCTCAGCCCCGCTGCTGCAGTGTCTGGGCCTGTCAGTCCATGGGGGTTTGTGGGGACCACGAGGAGAGGCTGGATCTGACTCCAGACATGGCAGACAGAGCCCAGACAGCAGGGCTTGGGGCTTCCTTGGTGTGTCAGTGTTGGCAAAGCCCCTAGGCCTGGCAGACAGGGCACACTGCAGGGCACTGGGGCTTCCTTCACATGGTGCATGGCAGCAGCAAGCAGAGAGCGGACAGCAGGGCATGGGGGCTTCATCTCCATGGCTGCAGAGAAACCCCCAGGCCCCACAGAGAGCAGAGAACCACGGGAGTGGGCCTAAGCCATCAGTAGGACATCCCCTGAGAGCTCCTGGATTGTAGAGGGTGCAGGTTGGGCCGAGGGACCCCCATGCATGAATTTTATGCACTGGGCCTCTAGTTTATATATAAAATACATATATAAATACATTATACACACACATCATCTGTACTATAAACCCATGTGGAGCAGACACAGTAATAACAATATGTACTGTCTGCACAGGGCCCTAGAGACATGACAGAGACACACCCCCACAGGTAAGGACACTGGCTTGGCAGTTAAAATGCCTACCTCAGGTAGAATCCTACCTGTGTCATTTACTAACTATGTAACATTGGGTACATATTTATATTCTGCTTACCAGTGTCCTCTAATATAAATTATGGATAAGAACAGTACCAATTCCATGGGAATTTTGAATACTAAAGGTTATATGCTGAGTGGTACTTTTCTACCAAGCTTGGTATCTAGTGGATACTTAATATTTGGCCACTATTATCATCACTGTAGTCTACATTCTTTCCATGTAGCCAGCCTCATTGATCTGTATAAAACCCTTTTATTGGTACTTTTTGGAAAAGGAAATTAAGACTTTGATGGGATTTGTCCAAAGGCATGCAAATGGTTACTGGCTGTGCCAGTACGAACCCAGTGGCACTTGTTAGCTGTTGTGAGTGGATTTGTTGCAAAGGGTCAGGAGCACAGACTTATAGAGCTGGTGCTGTGCCAGCAGACTCCTCCTCAGGATGCAGGGTCAGCTTTGCTTTAAAACAGTTGCCATTCAGAGCGCAGTTCATGGAGCTTTTTGAAAGCAGACACTGGTTTTAAGTCAAGTCTAGCATGGAAGTGGGTGCAAAGATGGCTCTTGCTGGGCTCTAGACTGAGGAAACTGGTTTCCTGAGGTGCCAGCCGCAGACGCCCCAGTGCTCATGCTCAGCAACCACAGTGGCTAATTGGGGCACACCAGGACAAAAAGTGCCCTGACCCCAAACCTTGTTCTATGGCACTTCTCTCTCTCCAGCACGAGAAAAGCTGATGCGTGCTTCCTCACAGAGAATGCCGAGGAGGAGGCTGTGTGGACAGGTCATGGCACAGGGGCTCAGTGGGAGTCACAGCGGGGAGCCTGGAGAGTGAAGGTCTGGGGCTGAGTGCCTTCAGCTGGTGCTGAGTGATGGCCATTGGTGCCACAGGCCCTCCCACCTGAGCACTGTGGATTCTGGGCTGCACCCTAACAATGGGACCGAAGAAGAGCAGTCTGGAACCCGCAGTCTGAGCAGCTGCACAACGGCAGCTGGACAGGAACTGATGGTTGAAGGCATGGCGCTGGGCTCTGAGACAGACAGGTGGGCTGAGGAGTGGAGGCAGATCGCCATCCCCTTCTGGACAGACAGGTACCACTCCGAGTAAATCACCTTGTGGACCCAACTGAAAGGGCGCTGAGACAGACCCTCCCACATCCTCTCCCTGTGAGCCCAGAAGCACACATCAGCCTCACCACCAGACCAGACCCAAGTCACTAGGCAGTAAGCTCTCTGTCCAAAGATGTAGCTGCAGCGCCAAGTGCCCACTGCACCAAGTGCCCATTGCCCACATATCTGTGCCTTGCTTCTTCCAATCTCTGCGTTTTGTATTTCTCATTCCCAGGCTTATCCATGATGAAAGAATTTTCAGGGTCCAGTTCGGAGGTCGCCTCCCCTTCAAAGACACCTTTGACCCCTCTGGTCAGAGCCAAGGTCTCCTTGGTGTCCTCCGACCTCATCTCACCCAGATCTCTGCGGAGGCAGTGAGGGGTGACTGAGCCCCGCCTAGGGCAGGGAATGCACTCTGGAACATAGAAGAGAAAAAGGCACGGACTCCGCATGAAGGGAAAGGGTTCCAGGTCCCACACCTCATGCGTGTTTCGTCTGTGAATTCTTTGAGGACAATGACCCAGCTTATTCATCTGTTACCTCCAGAGACTAGACGAGTTCTTGGTACAAAATACGGACTCAGAAGTATGGGATGAATGAGAAACGGATGCAAAATGATTAATGTACATTTGCTCCTTGGTATCTGTGATAGAAAAGGGATTATGATCAAAGCCCTTTTCGTTTAATTTTTGCCCTACCTTAATCTAATGCTGACTTCTGCATATTTATATTCAGCATGGAAACAGACTTGGATTAACAACTAAAATTTGAAGACTACTTGGAATTAGTAGGTAGTGTCAAATTCGGACCCTAAATAAAGTTCATTTCTGTCCTGTTGTAGACCCCCAAGTCTGCTTCAGGTACTGTCCTGACTCCTTACCCATGGTATCTTCTTAGGATAGTCACTGAAATGCTCTAGTCTTCCCCTGACCGACCTCTAAAGGGGGAAGAGGAGTCCCTCAGACTCACAGGCTGGGGGACAGCAGTGCGTGCCTGGCACTGGTGCATGTGGCAGGGGGCAGTCTCTGGTAGCTCTCATATCTGCACGACCCAGTCCTGTGCATTCCTGCTCATTCGGCTGATTGCGGTCTTGGGGGATGCCCCACATTAAGTATTTGTACCCTAGTTTCTCATTAAGAGCAATGGACTCCTAAATGCCAAAGCAGCTTACACTTGATGGCAGAGATTACATGAAGCAGTCCTGACCCTGGGCTTTCTACTGAGGATTTGCTTCTGAAGATGAGAGGCCTTCGAAAGGCTGTTTTAAGAAATTAAAGAGAAACTGTGTCTTCATACCCAGTGCAGATTTCACAAAACTGTATTTAACATTCTTATATAATTACTTATTGTGCACCAGACCAGCCTGAGATAAATCTATAATAAAAATCTGTTTTTCAAACTGAAAAATTTTCAGATAGTTGAGTATGGTCCATGTTCAAACTGGATAGGGAAGTTTACTACTATAAAGCATAAAATCCTCTATTTCTAGTTCATTAAGAAATGTTGCCATAGGATCTACAGATCAAATGCAATCCTCATCAAAATCCCAATGCCAATTTTGCAGAAATAGAAAGATCCATCCTAAAATTCATATGGAATCTCAAGGGACTATCCCCAAAAGGTGAAAGAGTCTTAAAGAGTAAGACCAAAGTTGAAAGTTTTATACTTCTTGGGTTTGAAACTTACTCCAAGGCCATGGTAATCAGAATTGTGTGGTACTGGCAAAAAACAAACCCACAGAGCAATGAAACAGAAAGCCTACAAATAAACCCTTGCATATCTAGCCTAATGATTTTCAATAAGGGCGTCCAGACCATTCAACAGGGAAAGCTCAGTCTTTTCAACAAACTGTGTGTCTACATACAAAGAATGAAGTTTGACCCTTAACTTACATCATCCTATATAGTAAAAGGGTAATATGCAAATTGACCCTAATGGCAGAATGACCAGTTGCTATGATGCATACTGACCACCAGGGGGAAGACGCTCAATGCAGGAGCTGCCCACTGGTGGTCAGTGCACTTCCATAGGGGATCAGCTCTCATCCAGAAGCTGGCTCATGGCTGGCCAGTACAGTGACAGTGGTGGGAGCCTCTCCTGCCTCTGTGGCAGCACTAATTATATAAGCCATTAATTGGACATCCTCCAAGGGATCACGGGCTGCCAGAGGGATGCTTGACTGCCAGCTTAGGCCTGATCCCCCAAGGGGTCCTGGTCTGTGAGAGGGCACACGCCAGGCTGAGGAACCATGCCCCCTCACCCTCTAATGCACGAAATTTTGTGCACAGGGCCTCTAGTTTATATATATAATCCTCCTATATAATAAAAGCTAAGTGTCAAGTCAACCAGTCACTGTTCAACCAATCAAAGTGTAATCTATATAATAAAAGCCTAAGTGACTGCCAGAATGACAGGTCGCTATGATGTGCACTGACCACCAGAGGGCAGACACTCAATGCAGGAGCTGCCCCCTGATGGTCAGTGTGCTCCCACAGGGGGAGTGCAGCTCAGCCAGAAGTTGGGCTCATGGCTGGTGAGCACAGATGCAGTGCCGGAAGCCTCTCCCACCTCCCTGCAGATAGGTGATAAGGAGCAAGAGGTCTCAGACTGCAAGAGCCCCAGACTGTGGGAGGGATATATGGCTGCCAGCTTAGGCCTGATCAATTGGGGGATTGGGCCTAAGTCAGCAGGTGGACATTCCCCAAGGGGTCTCAGACTGCAAGATGGTGCATGATGGGCTGAGGAACCCGCTTCCTGCCCCCACCTCAGTGCATGAGTCTTGTGCAATGGGCCTCTAGTCTATATATATAAAAGCCTAAGAGACCGAACGACCGGTCACTACGATGTGTACTGATCACCAAGGGGCAGTTGCTCAACACAGAAGCTGCCCCCTGGTGGTCAGTGCACTCCCACAATGGGAGTGCCACTCAGCTGACCTCAGTAGTCCTACAGGTCCAATCTCTAGAGAATGGGTTAGACACTTCCAGAGATGGGACTGGTGACACGGGCACGATCCCAACAGTGCCCCTGGCCTCCTGAAAGTTAGCCTCAGGCACTGTGGTCACTTCCCCTCCCTAGATGCTCCACAAGGAAGAGGCAATATAAAAGTGGCTGTCAGGTGACTCCCAACAACCAGCGTGAACAAACATCAGGGGGACGGATCCAGATCCCAGGCTGGCAAGTGTGTCCCATGCCAGAGGGCCAATCGCATCCCAGCCCCCCCAGTGGCACCCTCCTCAGGATGGGCACCAGACCCAGGACTCACAGCTGGCAAGCGCTGCTATGGTGGCGCAAGGTTCGCCAGATCAGGCAGGCACAGCGGGGCCTGGATGAGCGGGAGCGGAGGCAGGAGCAAGCAGGCTGTGGAATCATGCCCAGGGATCCCACTCATGCAAGAATTTATGCACTGGGCCTCAAGTATAACTATAACAGCTAATAATTAACTCAAAATAGATCACACCACAATGTCAAAGCTAAAATTATAAAACTCTTACAGGAAAATGTAGAGGAGAATCTTCATGGCACTGGCCTGGGCAATGATTTGTTGAATGTGACACCAAAATAAAACTAGACCCATTGGACTATGTCAGAATTAAACATTTTGTGTATCAGTGGTCACTACCATTGAGTGAAAAGGCAAATCATGCAATAGGAGAAAATATTTAAAAATCATGTATCTGATGCGGGGTTAATATCCATAATATATATAAAAAACCCTACAGCTCGACAACAATAATAACTCAACTCAATTAAGGCAAAGCACAAAGTTATCCAAAGAAGATGAAGGAATGGCCAAAATCATGTGAAAGAAAAGATGTTCAACATCACTAATCATCAGGGAAATACAAAACCACGAGGTATCATTTCACATCCATTAGGATAGTTATTAAATGCAAGACAAAATAAAACAAAACAGAAAACAAGTGTTGGTGAGGATGTGAGGAAATTGGAAGCCTTGTACAATGTTGGAGAAATGTAAAATGGTACAACCACTATGGAAAACAGAATGGCAGTTCCTTAAAAAATTAAAAATATCACATGATCAAGAAATTCCACTTCTTGATATATACTCAGTGCTGAATGCAGGGACTCGAACTGAAAACAGTATCCGTACATCATGTCCACAGCAATAGATTCTAAATGGCTATTCAGTGGAGGCAACCCAAATTTCATGGACAGATGACTAGACAAACTAAATAGGTCCATCCAGGCAACAGAATGCTCTCAGCTTTCAAGAGGAAGAGCATTCTGACACATGCAATAACATGGGTGAACACTGAAGACATACTAAGTGAAATAAGACAATCACAAAAATACAGATACTGTATGAATCCTAGAATTGTCAGATTCATGGAGACAAAAAGTAGAATGGAGGCTGCCAGAATATGGGGGAGTAGGAAATATGAAATGACTGCTTAATGGGGAAGAATGACATTTTGGAAGATAAGAAAGTTGTGGAGATAGATGTTGGTGATGGTCACACAACTACTACTGGACTGTACACATAAAAATGATTAAAATTGCATATTTTATGTTATCCATGTTCTGCTACAATTTAAACAATTCTTAAACCAACACCTTAATAACTTGAAGTTTTTCCAGGAGCATGGTTCCCAAGTTCTACAGTGGAACCAACGGAGGTTTATCACCAGTAACTGGCAGCAACCTGTGAGGACTTAGGCTATGCAAATAGGACCCTAAGTAAAGACTGACTGATTTCCTTAACGATAAAATATTTCCTAAACGAACTAAGTGTAGAAACAGAGACCTGATTTTAGAGGGGCTCTGTACAATGGCCAGAGGGTGAACAGGCCTACCCCTCGGGCTTCCTGTGAAGTTATTTCAGGGTGATGCCATTGAATAGCAGAAGGCTGAGTCTGTGTTTAGAAATGTATTACAAAATCTAACGTTATGTATTTATTAAATTAACGTTATGTATTTATTGAATGTATTTATTAAATTAAGGGACACTGGGCTCTTTGGCAAATAAAAAACCCACCATTTGCAAACCCATCTGTACGTTTTTTCAAAGTAAGATGTTTTAAGGTGTATAGACCAACATTTGTGTGCACGTTGAGGGTGGAGCAGGACATGGGGCCCTTACCTTTACGTGTCTCCTCGGGCAGCCATACAGATGGGGGGCCCACCAGAACCGTTCTTGACGGGATGGTGTTGATAATTTGTGGGAGAGAAACACTTGATTGGATCCAGTAGCTACATTTTTGTCTCTTCCACCAGATATGGGTCACTCTAGAGAAAAATAAAGGGCAGAGAAATGAAGTTGACATTCATCATGAAACAAAATTCCTCCATTGGGGCAGTGAGTCTCAGGGAGGCTTGCACTGAAGACGGTGGTGTCTGAATAAGCAGGCTGAGTGGACAGACCCACACAGATGCCACAGGGAGGCATGGTGGAGATACCACCTTGAATCACACCAATTCATTTCTGATTAATGATGCATTATAGAAGACTCCTTTAGAAAACCAAGTCACTGTGATGTAAAAACAATACAAAACTGGAAACATATTCTTATAAGTCTAGGTGTAGGAGTTATTTTGTGATTGAGTCTAAGAAGTATGAAATATTTAGAGGACAATTAGAGAAGCATATGTATGTGTCTGTACATACATACACAGCTTGTATCACCAGCAGGTTGCCATACATGTCTTTATTTTTGTTTCTCTACTATGAAGACAATAAGCTGCAGCCTTTTCATCCAAAAGAGTTTAGAGCGTATTAGCTGCTAACTTAAAACATACCTCAATAATTTAAAATTTTATTTGTTAAAACTATAAAGCATTGGGGCTAAAGAAAAACAGATTTGCTGTTTTTCTTCCTTCTTTCACTCCCTCTTTTTCCCCACCTTTTGCTTTTCCTCTAAATTTGTTTCCAAATGATGAGCTAGAATTTTCCAGATTGATACATGTAAGTAATTCACCATATCCTATCTAATAAAAGAGTAATATGCAGATTGACCATCACTCCAAAACACAAGATGGCTGTACCCATGTGTTCAAAGATCTTGCCCCCAGGTGGACATAAGATGACCAGTAGGGGAGGGCAGTTGGGAGGGACCAGGCTTACAAGGGAGGGCAGTTTGGGGTGATCAAGCCTGCAGGGGAAGGCAGTTAGGGGTGACCAGGCTGGCAGAGGAGGGAAGTTTGGGGTAACCGGGCCTGCAGGAAAGGGCAGTTGGGGGTAATCAAGTCTGCAGGGGAGGGCAGTTAGAGGTGACTAGGCTGGCAGAGAAGGGAAGTTGGGGGTGACTGGACCTGCAGGGAAGGGCAGTTGGGGGGGGGGACCAGGTCTGCAGGTGAAGGGCAGTTAGGGGTTAGGGATGACCAGCCCTACAGGGCAGGGCAGTTAGGGGAAAACAGATTGGGAGAGCACTTAGGTATCCATCAGGCTGTTAGGGGAGTGGTTAGGGGGTGATCAGGGTGGCAGGCATAAGTGGTTAGGGGCAATCAGGAAGGCAGGCAGGCAAGCAGTTGGGAGCCAGCAGTCCTGGATTGTGAGAGGCCTAAACGGGCAGTCGGACATCCCTCTAGGGAGACCTAGGGGTCTCAGATTGAAGAGGGTGAAGGCTGGGCTGAGGGACACCCCCATGCCCTTGTGCATGAATTTTGTGCACCAGGCCTCTAGTCCTATATAATAAAAGGCTAATATGCAATCGACTGAACACAGAATGACTGGTCGCTATGACACACACTGACCACCAGGGGACAGACGCTCAACACAGGAGTTGCCCTCTGGTGGTCAGTGCACTCCAACAGGGAGAGTGCCGCTCAGTCAAAAGTGCTGAGCTGGGCTCACAGCTGGCAAGTGTAGCAGCAGTGGTGGGAGCCTCTCTCACCTCCACAGCAGCACTAAGGATGTCTGACTGCCAGCTCCCCTGAAGGCTCCCAGACTGTGAGAGGGCACAGGCCAGGCTGAGGAACCCCTGAGTGCACAAATTTTGTGCACCAGGCCTCTAGTATATTATAATTGGGTTACCTTTATTCTCATTATGTTAAAAAAGTGACATATTTTCACTATTATTGTTGTTAAATTTATCTATATTGTAGAAAGTATTACAGACATCCCTCTTTCCTCCTATTTATCCCCTGTACACTGTTTATTTTTAAATTTATATATATATATATATGTAATAAAATATTTTTATTCAGTTTTAAAGAGGAGGGAGGAGAAAGAGAGAGAGAGAGAGAGAGAGAGAGAGAGAGAGAGAGAGATCCATCATCGGCTGCTTCCTGTGTGCCCCCTACTGGGGATTAAACCTGCACCCCAGGCATGTGCCCTGACAGGGAATCAAACCATCAACCTCTCGGTGCATGAGACAATGTCTAACTAACTGAGCCACACTGGCCAGGGCTTAATTTATATTTTAATATCAGAGAAATAGGTAATCTGAAGTACAAGATATCTGAGCTGCTAGAGAGGATTTCCAGGCAAATGTACTCCTTGCTAATTTGTATTTATTTTTAAGTTTCTTACGCTTCCTGCTTTCACTAATGGCTCAGCATGGACAGCTCAGACAGTGCCTGGCTCTGCACTAAGGAAGTTCCCCAATGGGGCGGGGCATGTGAGCCCCATGGCCCAATGGGCATGCTGAGTGACGGCTCTGAGCACCCCCACCGACCTCCAGTTACTACCCAAACCACCACCAACTAGAATCCCATCTGCAGCCCCTCAAAGCAGTTCTGATGGAAACAAGAATTTATTTATTTCACCAGCTTTAATACAGGCACTGAGACAGCTGCTTAGCAGCTCTGTCAACATGGACCCTCTGTAACAGCCCTGAAAACCCGGGGAAATTGGTCACCTGCTGCAGGAAAGCTGCCAGCAGGGAGGGAGCACCTGTCAGTCAGCAAAGGGAGGTAACCTGAAGGAAGGTGGGAGGAGGAGGCTGCTCTAGGAGAAAACTCAGGAGGCATTCTCCATCCCCCCCTTCCACAACCCTCCACACACACCCCGGAGACTCAAGGGAAGACTTCTCCATCAATTCCAGACCCTGAGAGTCCAGACCACCTGTGGTCGGCCAGGCTGCCATCGTAAGCCCTGAGATGAACAACAGGAAGAATCCATTTTTTAAAAATGTAACATGTGTCTCATCAAAGCCATCTATACACAGCTTAAGGGTCAAATAGCTCTGCAGGGATTGTTATGGAAAACGGTGCTCCTCAAATATCACCTGCTCTATTTCCAGCTCCCCCACTGGGCAAACTTTTAATGTTTGGATAAAACTCCCACATAGGTATTTACTGCATGATGATAGTTCTAGTAGTTGCCAATGCTGGACCATGGGTTTTTAGTTGGGACCAACTGTGTGTAAACTCAACTTTATTTTTTTGGGTTGGAGCACATGACATACTTTTGTGCATTGTAAGGTTAAACATATTATTATTATAAAAAGCACAACAGGGATGTCAAGAGGATAATTACTGTCACATTCCTAGAGGTGACTAACAGTGTCTTTGCTCAGAGAAGAGACTTGAACATATTGTTAGGGTGGTTTTTTTTTTTTTTAAATCTCTTTTAACACAATAATATGTAAAATCCTGAATAACAATTTTTTTCATTCACAATTTTTATTTCTTGCAATTGATTTCCGTATTTTTAAAGTTGATTGGCCTTTTAAAAAATGAGTACTTCATACTCACCACACAGCCCCCTCCCACCAGGGAAGGAGCAATGCAGGGGCAGTTGTAATACTAGTAGTACTCCAGCCCACCCTCCTGCACACACACCACAAAATGGCAGCCCCTCAAGTTCACCTGATCCAAGTTCCGAATTCTGACCCTCAGCAGGTGGCATAAAGGAATGCCACGGGGATCACAAAATGAAGCTAGTCGCTGGTTTCTGTTTCCGAGAACCTCATGGCTCTTCAGATGAACCACTGAGAGGAGATGGAGCACACCAAATGGCCAATAGGGCCCACGCAGGGAGAGGTACAGGTATTTCCTTTTCAGTAAAATAAATACATTGCAGAGAAGCTTGTTGAAAAACAATTTTTACAATTAAATTATTTTTCCCATTACCTTTCATTATAAAATATGAAATGATGTAGATGAAAATATTTGGCTGTTGAATACAATAGAATCAAAATTAAGAAAGAAATGTTCTTCTAAAACCTCATCAACTTACAGTAACAGCCACAATATTCAAATAAACAGTTAACAAAAATTATTTTTAAACAATTAAAACCATTAAATGCATATTTGTTTATTTCAAGACATAAATGATTTAATTATTCAAATTAAACTTAAAACCCCTAATGGGAGAAATAAAGAATGAGAAGAATAATTGGAAAGGTATATATTGCTTCTCATTAAAAAGACCAAATACAGCAGAAATGACAATAATTCCCAAGAAAATATTTATAGATTTTTATGCAAAACCAAGATCCTAAATGAATACATTATAGACTCTGACAAACTCATAGGGCAATTCATCTAGAAGAATAAGTTAACAAGAGTATTGAAGTGTTCTTTTAAAAAAGGTAATTATAATAGCTTGCTATGCCAGATTTTAAAACATGATTTCTAGCAATAATTATCAAGCAGCTACTGGGTTAAAGTAAGGGAAGCTGACCAGTGGCGGGAACAGTGACTCAGTGAAATGCTTACGATCCAAGTGAACAAAGCAGCAGCCACACCGCACGTGGCTCACCGAACCCGCTGTCTGACAGTTTTCACATGTGGTGTGACCTACCCCACATCTTACCATGCTCTATTTTGTTAAAGAATAACTTTCAAAATAAGGTGAAATCATGATTCTTATATAATATAAAATGAACACACATTAAAGATTTTTTAAACTCATTATCTAATGAGGAAACCAAGCAGATGCTACTACCCATTCAAAGAGAAATTCCAACAACAGACATGTGAATAGAACAGGAATACGGAAATGAATTTGCAAGCAGATGCAAAGCTGGCCGATCCACAGCATCAGCTGAGCTTCCATTAGACACAGTGTGCTTTCCAGCCCATGGACAGGACTGCTCTGCATCGCCACAGGCCGTCCACCGCTCCATCAGCTCCAACAGCTCCAACAGCTCCAAGCAGGAAAGGTGCAGAACCTCCAGACTCACAATCTGAGAACCCAGACAGCTGTGCCCTAAACCACACCGTTTGCCATCGAAGCACAAATTTTCCTCTGATTTGCACAGCTGTTTCTTTTTTGTATGGAAGACTTTTACAGTTGTGTTATTGATCCCATATTGATAGATTGACTATCATAATCCCCATCCTTCCCAGCTTTACACACACACACACACACACACACACACACACACACACACACACACACACAAAACCAGGCTGCCTCTCTAAATCTCCACTTCTGAAACTCTGCCACTCAAAGAGCAGCACCTTGGCTACCTGGCTCCTTGGGCCTTTCCTCCCACACACTCTGCAGGCTCCATGGAGGACCTGCAGCTGGGGAAGGGGGCGGTCAGGAGAGGGAGACAGGATGGCAATCAGGTAAAGGTTGGCGTTTATCATCGCCGTGGGCTCCCCTGGAGGACATTTCTTTTCTGGGACAAGTTTTAGGCAGTGACTCTGAAC
The DNA here is from genome assembly GCA_027563665.1 of Antrozous pallidus. Lineage (NCBI taxonomy): Eukaryota > Metazoa > Chordata > Mammalia > Chiroptera > Vespertilionidae > Antrozous > Antrozous pallidus. The sequence continues at coordinate 73,004,512 of CM050523.1, read as the reverse complement.
CATGCCCTGGCCTATGACCCTGTCACAGCCACGCCAGCGGAGCTGCCATATAAGTCAGGGTGCTAAGTGCTTTGCTTCCCCAATGAAATGCAGTTTGCACAAATAACCTCGAGAAGTAAATACGTGACCTTGAATAAAAATGTTCGTGCTGTTGACACTGGGTAGGTAAGGTCTTTCCAGTTCTGTGGAATTAATCCCTTAAACGATCAGAGAAAACGCCGATATATTCTCAGGGCTCTTAGAACCCCTCCAGGGCTCTTGCAGCTGGCACACGGCCCGGCCGCAGGTCAGCCCAAGGTGACAGTCAGCTGATGATTTTTAGAAAACAACTTTTGACTTGGATGTTAACTCTGAAAGCTCACTTCCTTGTCTTCTTTTCTAACGTTATTTTCATGTGGGAGGAAGATGTTCCTAAAATGTTACCTGACTGGCCAAATCTATCACATCTGAGAGTTAATGATCTCCTTTTCATGGTTAAGAGGCTGAAGGTGGTTTTTTGTGTTGAAGACAAACACCTATCTGGGCTGTGTGGCACGGGAGGAGGAAACGGTCGCTAACTGTTACCACCTCTGGGCTAGCTGGTGACTGGGAGGAAAAGACCTCCCTCTCAGAATGGAATTCCACCTTCTACACCCGCCAGACTGCTGCTCACCTCCACCATCTTTCAAGAGAGACAGGGAAAGCTAATTTGGGCAAGAGAGACGGGCCTTAATAGTAAATGCACCCATCCACTCCATTTCTGCCTAACCCAGTGGTTGGCAAACTCATTCGTCAACAGAGCCACAGTTTGCCAATCACTATAATAACTAATATAGACTAATACTGATAATAATTCCCATATTCTTATGCCAAGCACTAACTCATTATGTATTCAAGGTTACAACTGTGTGTAACAGTAACTCACACAGAGCCCTTTGTAATATCTGCAAACAAAGAGGCTCGAAAAGTATAAATACAGACCTCCTGTATGTGGCGCTCAGAGATTTGGAAGAGACACTTCCCTCTGGGCCGTGAGCAATAAACGACTCTTAATTAATTTGCTTATTAAGGCATCTTGTATCTCATTTGTTGATGTATGATACAACAGGATGATGCTTAACCATCACTGATCTATTAATTGAAGCAAATGCCCACCAAGTTTCCAGGGCTGTTATAGGCCAGGCCCTGAGGGTAAACATTGGAGTAAGGTGCTGACCCTCAACTAACCTCAACAAGTTTACTGTTTAGTGGGCAAGGCTGACGAGTCATTTATACGAGTACAAACTGACCTACTGTAAATGGGTCACTACCACACACACCACAGATCTGGTACAATGGGGGAGGCGTAGGAGGCTATGTGCTCACGCTGAAGGGCAATTTCTCAGATGTTGAGGTAAGACTTCCCATAAGAAGGAACACTTACATTGAGGCCTAAGGGATAAACTGGAATAAGCCAAAAAAGGGGGAGGGGAGCAATGTTTTAACATTGTCCTGAGGAAGGTTTCCTGTGTGTAATCTGATGAGGTGACGGAATTTGCATGGTGAATTTCATGCTGGCTGGACCTGAAGAATGGACAGGGAGAGGCAGGTCTGGAGGAAGGCAGACTTCACGGGGCTAGTGCAGCAGCCCAGGCAGGAGGCAGCAGAGCCTCACACGGCACAGGCAGTGAGAACGCAGGTGTCAAAGGTCAGAACACCGTGTAGCCGCTGGGTACGGGGGGAGGGGTTTCAGTTTGCACTGTTTGGTTCTGAGATAAATCTGGGACTTCCGGGCAGAGACTTGGGTTGTGATAGGAAGATGAATATACAGAACCACAAATGCAGATTTTAACATTTGGAGTCCAGGTCATAGCATTGGTTCCTCAAAAGAGGTTTTGTCAAGCTTCCTGGGAAGATGAGCACCATTATCCAGACGACATGCTCTTTGAAACCTGCCCTGGGCCGGCTCCCATGACAGTGTTTGCGAGTTCCTTTTGTGAGTGTCTGCGGGGCTGGTCCTCCCTCCGCCCATACAGAGTGATGCTCTCTGAGGTCATGGCCTCTGTGAACTTTTCCCTTTCTCCGAGGCTATGGCCTCACTTCTCAGGGCTCTGCCTGCCCCTCCGTATGGACAGTTCTCCAGTGCATCCGGAGCACTTCAATCATTTCACACTGGGAATCCGCATGTCCAAGCTGATCTACCGGGAGATCTGCCGAGCTCCTCAGTCACTATGTTTGCCCCTGAGCAAACCATCACCTCCCTGCCCTCCCACTGCAGGCACTCTTCCTGGGCTTAGTTCTACGAAGGACAGACCCAGCAACACAGCAGTTGCTCTTTCTTCTTCTTCCCTCTCCAGATCTAAAGGGTATTTTTCCAAACCATTCATCACTTTCATGCCCCACTCCTGCCTCAGTTCCAGCCCTCATGTTCTCTCAACTCCATGAGCACACACCATCTACATGAGTACTCTCCCACCTCTGTGTTACCTGTCTTGAAGTTGCCCTCCATAAAGACATCATTATAATCAAATTTCTCCTACTTTTAACTTCTTCTCTGGGTTTCCACTGACTACAAAAACCAATCCATCCATCCATCCACCCAGCCATCTACCCATCCATTCATCATCTAGCCATCCATCCATCCATCCATCCACCCATCCATCCACCCACCCATCCACCCATCTATCCATCCATCCATCCATCCCATCTATCTACTTATCCATCCATCATCTAGCCACCCATTCATCTGTCCATCCACACTCCTTGGCTTACTGTCCAAGGTTCTCCACAAGGGATCAAGCCACTTCTCCAGCCTCCCGCTCTGACCCCTGCTCCTTTGGAGAACATACATAGTGATGCTCACTGCGTGCGGCCCCTGACACTCCATTGTCCTTGCATCTTTGTTCCCATGCGCATGTTTTTTTCCTCTTGCAATGTTCCTTTTTTCTCCCTTCATGGCATTACCAGAACAACAGCAAATGCTGGCAATACTCAAAGCCAAAGGCTATGATCTCAGGGCAAACAGAAGCCTGACCAGGAGTTTACAAGAAAACCCTGGAGAAATGTCTTGGTATCTAAAAGCTGCGACCATGTGCACAATGTGTGCCTGTCCAGGAAAGACACACATTCCTCTCTGGGTGATCTGGAGGTCCTGAGCGAGTGGACCCTGAGGGCAGGGCTGTTCTGTGAAAAGCACACATTCTTACTAGCTCCCTCAGCACCGGGTGGAAGGTGTTCACACATGTATTTAGGAAAATCTGAGCCATCTACTAGTTTATACTGATCAGTGTGACACCTAGGAAGCCAGGCATAAAAACAAATATGAGTATACAAAAAACTCCAATATTAAACAAAAAGATAGCCATGAATTCAGTGGCCACCCATTGCCTTCTGTATTTGATATACAGAAGGTACAGACTTTAACAAAACAAATGCAAAGTATATAAACTAAAAACTACAAAATATTGTGTCAAGATATAAAAGATGCTCATGTTCATGTGTGAGAAGATTTAGTATTGTTAATAGAGTAATATTGCCCCAAAGGATCTACAGATTCAGTGCAGACTCTGTCAAAAGCCCAGCTGTTTTTTAAATGAATTATTAAGTTGAGATTCACATGGAAAAGCAAGAATCCAGAATAAGCAAAACAATCCTGAAAAGAAAAAAACAGAGATGGAGAGGTCAAATCCCCTAATTTCAAAGCCAATTACAAGAAGAAACAATGAGAAGGAAGCAGCAGCGAAGGCAGCATGGAGCTGGTCAAGGACAGACATACAGATCAATGGTACCGGCATGAGAATTCACCACATCACGGTGCTGGAACAACTGCATATCCACATGCAAAAGAATGCAGGTGGGAATTGCTGGGGAGGAGGAACCAAGATGGCAGCATAGGTAAACACTTATCTTGCCGCCCCACACAACAGTTTCAAAACTACAACTTAACGACAGAACAAACATCATTCAGAATAACCAGAAAGCTGGCTGAGTGAAAATTCCACAAATAAAAGTAAAGATAGGACACTGTGACTCAGAGGAGCAGAGGAGGGCAGCGTTGAAGATACCTGCCGAGTCAGAGGTTTGGAGCATTGTGCACGCATGCGAGTGAATAGGGTCGGCAGCTGCAAACTGGGCTGGTTTTCTCGAATGGGGAGGGAGACAAAGGTGTCCCACTGCACTGATTCCCCAGTTCCGGGTGAGGTCTGGGGAACCCACACTCATACGGGGTGAAACCGGAGCTGATGGAAATCAAGGCTTCTTGCTCAGCCAGAGACTCCACCCATCCAATTGAGCACAGCTGACCCTCACAGCCAATTGGCCTGGAGGTCAAAGCCTCCTAGTGCTAACAACAATAATCCAGGCTTAACTTCAATAAGACTGTGCAACACATAAAGGGCTGCAGCAAGAGTATCCACCTCAGGTAACTGGGGAGGCTGAGCCACTGTCCCTTAGAGGACATCTACCACACAAAGCTAATCGACCAACTCAGGAAAGCAGCCACCATGCAGAGACATGGAAAGAAATCAGGTGTGAAAGAAATGGAGGAAAAAAGACGACTGGACATAGAGTTCAAAACCAGTTATAAGGTTTTTCAAGAGGCTCCTAGAAAAGGCCGATGAACTTAATGAGACCTTCGAGGAAATGAAGAAGACCTATGAGGAAATGAACAAGACCTACAAGGATATGAAAAAGGACCAACTAGAAATTAAGCATACACTGACTGAAATAAAAAATATACAAAGACCTAAAAGCAGTCTAGAGGACCGAAAGAACCAAGTCAAAGATTTGAAATACAAAGAGGCAAAATCCACTCAGCCGGAAAAGCAAGAAGCCAAAAGAATACAAAAAACTGAAGATAGTGCAAGGGGCCTCTGGGACAACCGCATACCAACATCTGAATTATAGGGGTGCCAGAAAAAGAGAGAGAGCAAGATAATGAAAACCTATTTGAAGAAATAGTGACCGAAAACTTCCCCCACCTGGTGAAAGAAATTGACTTAAAAGTCCAAGAAGCGCACAGAACCCCAAACTATAGGAATCCAAAGAGGACCACACCAAGACACATCATAATTAAAATGCCAAGAACAAAAGATAAAGAGAGAATATTAAAAGCAGCAAGAGAAAAACACTTAGTTACCTATAAGGGAGCACCCATACGATTGTCAGCGGATTTCTCAACAGAAACTATGCAGACCAGATGGGAGTGGCAAGAAATATTCAAAGTGATGAATAGCAAGAATCTACAACCAAGATTACTCTATGCAGCAAAGCTATCATTCAGAATTGAAGGTCAGATAAAGTGATTTGCAGATAAGGAAAAGCTAAGAGTTCATCACTGCCAAACCAATATTATATGAAATGCTGAAAGGTATTCTTTAAGAAGAGGAAGAAGAAAAAGGTAAAAATAAAAATTATGAATAACAAATACACATCTATCAACAAATGAATCTAAAAACCAAGTGAATTAAAAATCTGATAAACAGGATAAACTGGTGAATATAATAGAATCATGGACATAGAGAGGAAATGGACTGACAATTCTGGGGGAGGAAAGGGGTATGGGAGGTGCAGCAAGAAACTGGACAAGAATCATGCACCTATGGGAGAGGACAGTTGGGGGAAGGTGAGGGAGGAGAGTGGGATGGGTACTGGGTGGAGGGGAGCTATATGGGGGAAAAAGGGGAACAATGTAATTAATAAACTGAACAATAAAGATTAAAATATTTTTTAAAATGCATTTGGGCTCTCACATCACACCACACACAAAAACGTACTCCAATGAATCACAGATTCAAGTATAGGAACTTAAAACTATAAAACTCCTGGAAGTAAACATATAAGGAAAACTTCATGACCGTGGGCTAGGCAATGGTATCTTAAAACCACCAAAAATACTCATAAGTTGAACTTCATCAGAATTAAAAGCTTTTGTGTGACAAGGGACACTATCAAGAAGGTGAAAAAGCAACATAGAGTGGGGAAAATAATTGCAAATCTTACATTAGACAAAGGACTTGTATCCAGAATATGAAAATCACTCTTTCCTGCAAAAGTAAAAAGACAACCCAATATAAAAATGAGCAAAGTATTTGAATGGACATTTCTCTGTAAGATAGACAAATGACCCATGAAAACATGCTACACATCAGCAGTCACCAGATAAATATAAATCAAAACCACAATGAGATATCATTTCACACCCATTAGGATGGCTATTATAATTATATATATATATATAATAAAAAATGGTGGTAAGGATGTAGAGAAATCAGAACCCTCATACAATGCAATGTAAGAATGTACAATATTGTACTTACTTTGGTTAAGACTTGGCAGTTTCTAAACAATGCTAAACATGGAATTAACATATGACACAACAATTTCACTTCCACCCAAGAGAAGTGAAAACATATCCACACATAAACTTGTACCTATACGTTCATAGAAGCACTTTTCAGAATAGCCCAAATATGGGAAAAATTTAAACTCCCATCAAATGACGAATGCATAAATGAATGTAGTGTGTGCATACAATGGAACACTACTCATCCATATGAAAGGATGCTGTCCTGGTACAGTTATCTATGGATAAGCCTTGGAAACTATTGCTCAATGAAAAAAGCCAATCACACACAAAAAAACCCAACAAACTCACATCATTCGATTCCGTTTATGTGACATGTCCGAAATAGGCAAATCCGGAGACAAAAAGGAGGGAGTGGTGTCTATGGGCGGGGGAAGTGCCTGCTAATGGGTGGTGCTGAGAATGCCAACACTGGACTTACGGTGAGCACTGCACAGCTCTGTGGATACACCCAAACCCTGAGTCATAAATGCTCACTGGGTAACCATGTACTTGAGAATTGAAATAAGTCTCTCAGCGAAGGCATGAAAATACGGTTTCCCTCACAGAGAGAGGATGAAGCGAGCTCTTTCTCCTGAAAGTGGCACCTTCGGTACTAGATTCTACAGGTCACCAAGGGCATGAGATATTAAGGAGTGGAGAGCGGTTCCCCATCTTCACCTCCCACCCTGCCAACTGCCCTCAAGGACTCTCCGTGTGATCCAAGGTGAGTGGCCCTACCAAACTGCTTCCTCGACGGTGCAGATACAACTACTGACGAACTCAACGTGGTGGCACTACAGGGCCGAGAAGCTCTTACGCGTCTGTAATTAAATTAATGCACATGGTTCTCTGCTCCCTGCTGGCCATCTGTTTGTTTATCCACTCATTCATTCACCCAAGCACTGAGCCGCAGATAAACACCTACAGAGCTCTGGACTGCTTCAGGAGTGGAGGTCTCTGGAAAAGATTCAGGAAGCCAGAAGTCTAGTTTCAGAGGCTTGGATATATTCTCCACCTCTTTACCCTTTAAGCTCCTCAAATGGACAACTGGGTGATGGTTGGGCGGATGACAGCATCTATTAAAGGGTGTGTTGTGAGGATGTGATTCCATCAACACCATGCGCACCCACGCGTGCAGTATACATAACACAGCTTTCATTAACTGCTGTGCAAGTACCCAGGAATCTTTTTTACAAATGAGGAGACTGAGGCCCGTGAACTTGATTCCGTCCTGGAACTCCCAGAAGAAGCGTCACGCTGGACCGAACCACGGGTCGTCTAACACGGCGATCTTTGCGGGAAGTCAAATTCTCTCTAATCTTTTAGAGAGACATTTTAAAAAATTCTCGTTTTTTTCAGGTTTTACATCAGTAAATAGAGGGGCTGTGAACAAATACATGAGTCATCACTTTTCTCATTACAGCAGATACCCTCACCAGAAACCCTAACCAGAGCTCTGCAGCCATTAGAATGTCTGTTTCCTTTTAGAAACAGCTCCAGCACTATTTTATCATGTACCACAGAAAAAGACTGTTCCCCAAACATAGCACATAACATAACAGCGTTACTGTTAGTAGGGTTATCACCTGAACATGCTCACTGGCACTCACAATCAATAGCCCCCCCGTGAGGGGAAGGGTTCCAGAAGGAATGCAGCCTTCTCATCACAATGCTGTCCAGAGCGCAGGCTCACACGGGCTCGGGCTTTTTAAATCTTTCATGAAGTAAGGCAACCTTTTGGGTTTCCCGGATGGCGGGTGAAGATCACTGCCTGGTGAGGAGTAAAATCAGTGGCTTCCACACGTGCTGTGTAGCATGCACTCCACCGCCTCCTCCCTGGGAGCTCTCTCCTGGCCCGAGACCTCAGTGCCCAGCAGAAGAGCATCAGGAGGGGCTGTGGTGCTCACCCTGCAAACCAGCCTGCCCTCCTCCCGCTGGGGATGCAGCCCGGGGGGGTCTGACTGAGCCTCTCAGAGGGAAAGATTGCTCAGCAGGAACCCCAACAGTGAGAAATCATGAGAACTCGGGGTCCTGGATGGTACCCCAGTTGGAATGACCTGTTATTGCTTTTAGGGAAAATAGAGGTGTCCTCTTGAGTTTTCACACAACACACTCTAAGCTGGTTGGAATCCTGCTGTGAAGACATATCTGCCGTCCCCAACTGCTAGCCCTTTCTCAACCCTGCCAGGATGTGATGCTCACAGACGCCAACCCTCACTGAGCTCTGCTCTGAGGAACAATTGTTGATTGGTTCCTGCCAGGCAGTATGGCTGCCGCTGGGAACCGGCATGTGTGAGGGCCTGCCACAGCAGCGACCTGACACCTATCAGTGCCTTCCTGGATGTCAGGCCTCACTCACATCCAGCCTGACGCTGGTGAACTCAGCACCCAAACAGCACTCCACCCGCCCTGCCCTCCGGCGGCACCTTTCCTGTGAGCAGTCCCTCTTCACAGCCAGTGGTTCAGCCAGAACCAGAAACCCCCACGTCCTGCTGAGTTCAGAGGCCGGAGTGGGGGTGGGCCCTCTGAGGGGGACAGGCTGGATGAGGAAAGAGCATTAGCACCAGGCCAGGGGTGTCAGTATTTAGGAACGAGTGCGAGGGAGAGGCAGGTTAATCAACAAGGAGCCAGGTGATGACCCCTCACCCCATCTCCAGCCTCTTCCCCGTGGGGACATGTGCCCGGACCCCCTGCTGACCCTTCTGTGCCCGGTTCTCTCCTGCACACACCTCTGTACCTGGAGGAAGCCCGTCCCAGCTCCTCCGCCAGCTCTGACTGCAGCATCACCCTCCTGGCCACGTCCCACGCAAGACAGAGGCGCGGTGGGAAATTTCATCAGACTGCTCAGAGCAGCACACAATTTAAAGCTTATGAATTCTTTCTGGAAATTTCCAATGAATATTTTTTCTACCACAGGTGACTGTGGATAACTGAAGCCAAGGAACGTGACATTGGAGGTCAGGAAGGACTACTGTGCACACACAGGCATTTGTGAGGAAGTGACAGGGCTCACAAGGAACAGAAAACTATGTTCCTGTCCTTCAAGAAGTGGTGGGCGCTGTTTGCTGCATCTCCAATGACCCCACTTCTGGGTGCTCGTGGCATGGGAGTGCCTGTCCACGGTGTGACTGGGCTGACGGCTGCTGATAAAGAAGGGCACACGATGAGCAGTGAGGGGATGCCCCGTCCCAGGCTAGCTACAAACACTGCACGTGTCTGCTTGCTGGCATTGCCAGCTCTCCTCGCACGCTTGCTCTGCTGGGTTACTAGGCAAGGAGCAGACAGCGCCTTCAGCCAACAGCCAGCAAGGAGCTGAGGCCGTGGGCCAATAGCCTGCTGAGAACTAAGCCTGCCAGCGCCTCCAGAGTGAGCTGGGAAGTGGATTCTGTCCCAATTGAACCTGTAATGACTGCGGCCCCAACTGGTACCATGAGGTCAGCAATAAAAGACACTGGCCATCGCCATTTGGCTCCATGGATAGAATGTTAGCCTGCAGACTGAAAGGTCCCAGGTTTGATTCCAGCCAAGGGCACATGCCTGGGTTGCAGGCTTGATCTCCAGTGAGGGGTGTGCAGGAGGCAGCCAATCAATGATTCTCTCTCATCATGGATGTTTCTCTTTCTCCTTCTCCCTTCCTCTCTGAAGTCAATGAAAAGATATATTTTAAAAAAGAAACTGAACTAGGATTTATATTTGTCTCATTCCATTTCCTATTCACTAAGCTGATTGTCCAAGGAAGCCTGGAGGGCTCTGGGGCCTTAGGGCCTCTCTCTGGAGCAGGGCCTGCCTCCTGGGGTGGTGGGTGGTAGGGAAGAGTGGGCACCAAACACTCAGCCGAAAAGGCGCGTTCCTGTCAGTGCTGTTGGCTGCTCTCACTCGCTCTCTTCCAGACACACTGCCACCAGGAGCTGCCTGCCCGCTTCCTCCTTACACTGGCATCAGTTCACTTCTTTCCAGTTATGTGCACACTTGGCACACTGTCCGGGGAGGGGGTAGTATTGTCGTCCTGCCCATCTTCACGAAATACAGCAAATGCTTCTTTTATCGGGAGACAGGATCCTGACAGAAGCTCTCTGTGACACCAGCTGAGTAGCAATGCGACTACACCCTCTAAGGAGGTCTGAATACCCGATGTGGGTGCCTATTTGTATCTCATCAGGTATGTGTACCCACAGGGGTTGTAGGAGAATCCAAACGCCGGTGACTGTGTGCGCCAGAGCTCCAGAGCTGATGGAGGCTGCTCCAGGGCACCTTCCCCACAATAACCAGGAGGCAGTTGTGATGTCCACATCGGCATCACTTACCTGCAGCCTCACAGACACAGGAGATGGAAAGCAGGGATCCTGACTTCATAGAGCCAGGCCTCCTTCAGGTACACACATTATTGCATGCACATAATCTATAATAATAAAAGTGTAATATGCAAATCTACTAAATGGCTGAACAGTGGAGCGAACACGCTATGATACCCACTGGCATCAGGCCAGTCAAGGTGGGTGAGATGCGATTGATCAGGGGGCCCCAACATCACCCCACAGAGGAAGACCAGGCCACTGGCAGGCAGGGCAATCAATCATGGGGCTCTGCAATCACCCCAGAGAGGGAGGCCTAGAGTACCCGGTGGTAGCACTGCAGCATGTGGGCAGGGCCTCCCTCTGTGGGGGTGATCCATCGCAGAGCTCTGGCTGGGTGGGCAGGGTCTACCTCTTTGGGGCGATTAATCACAGGGCTCCTAGACTGCAAGAGGGCATAGGCCAGGCTGAGAGACTCCCCAACCCGAGTGCACAAATTTCGTGCACCAGGCCTCTAGTATTGTAAACAAACATTCTGATTAAGGACACCCTGCACCTCCTTTCTCATGGGCTGTTCACATTATTTACTGTTTAGGAGAGAAACATGTCTTTTTAGCACCATAACATGTTATACTTTCTAAGGAGTTTGAACATAAAGAATGTGTGTGGGGACTAAAACCATGTCCACCCATCTCAAGTCACACATGTTGGGATTTACCATCGTGTGTCCCACATCCATGTAAGTTCACATGAACTGTGTTCAGGCTGCCCTGAACTACACGTGCTGCTGTGTTGTAGACCAGCAGGTGATGGATTCCCAGGAACATGGACAATACCGAGAGGCCTTCGTGGCACCAGGGCAGGGATTAGGCGCAGTGCTTTGGGGTCAGCTCCCACAACAGTGACCTGGCCCACCCACATCCGACAGCACACACAGCCTTGGTCGCCACTGAGGAAAAAGGTGCGGAACGGGCCTGGAGTTCAGCTGTGCAGCAGGACAGCGGGGTCCGTGTAGTAACACTAGGAGCACAGCAGCTCCGGAAGGTAGCATGAGGTCTGCAGGGACAGAACCAGGAGCTGGGGACCTGCTGAAACTTCACCCCACCTCCCGAGAGGTGGGCCAGGCACTGGCCAGCTGTCTGCAGAGAGCACACAGTCCATCGGGGACCACGGCCCTTAACGTGAGCACCACGAGGCTGCCCACTAAGGGCACGGCGACCTGGAGGCACTGCAGCCATCACCTGCTCCGTACGCAGCTCTGCAACCTGCTTTTGTTTACGTCACTTCCCTGAACAGCAGGTTCTCTGGCTGGAATATTCACGCCACAGTGTCAGCCATGATGCCGGGCAGCCCACACACCTGCTCGCTTCGTGTTCTCAGCGTCTTGAGACTCTCCCGTGTGTTCCAACCGGGGACCTGTGTATCAGGATACCATCTCTGCTCCCACCAAGATAACCCTGAACCACCGTGAGTCAGTCCTGCTTCCACTAAATGCTTCCACTTTTGGACCACTTTTTCTCATTTTGAAAAAAAGTAAGAAATTATAAAACCATCAGCTAAAACATAAAAGCCTCTGAAAGGCTCACGGCAAACATCTCAAAATGGAATCTCTTCAGGAAAATAAGCATCTTCAGGCCAACGCCCACACTCTGTGCCACACGCTCAGTGGAGACTGTCCCAGGCCTCATTTACCCAGGCCTCAGGCTGACTGCTCTACAGCGTGTGAGAAAGTGAGGTGCAGATATTTACACACTAAAACCCACTTTGTTTCATTTTAAGCTGATTAAAATACCCTAACTAAGAGGGAACACAGAATAGCCACTGTCTACAATGAACCCAAGTTCGCTGGAGGGACCTGATCCCCCACCCCTGCCCCAGCGAGAGGTCACCTGGGTAGAACCCTGGAGCTGAGTTGGGAGTTTTATTATTTTCACAGATGTCAGTAAGACTAGGAATATTCACTGATTGACATCGATTATTCTATTCTCTTTTCTCCTAGGAACTCTGAGTGGGCGGGTTTGCCTATTTGCATAGTGGGAGTCTTTTCCAGCCTGACTTGGACCAGGTCTCAGATCAGACAGAAGACCGGGCTTCTCTACACTTTTGTCTCAGAGAAGGGGCTGGTTGCAGAAGGCAGCAAATCTTTTCCAGTCTTCTGACTGAAGCCGTTAGGAGAACAGGGAAGAGTCCACTGCAGAAGCCAGTCTGGGAGAGATTACCCCACAGAGATTCCCAGAGAAGCCTGTCCTGACTGATGAGGAGGACAAGGTCCACGGCAGGTCAGACCTCTGGGTGTTCTAGCTGATGACACCAAGGACAGAGGGGTCTCCTCCTTCTCGCCGCTTGCTGCCATGCACATCAGTAACAAGTGAGCCCCTGAGAACTAACCCCCGTTCCCTGCAGAGGCAGCTAATGCAAAAGGATGACCCCACCCTGCCCAGCTAGAGGTCAACTGCATAGAGCCGGGCAGCCGAGTTGGGAGTTTTATTATTTAAAACTTGGACAAAAACACTTGAGAAAAAGCAAGGAAGGAACCCAGCAGGATGGGAGCTCGAAATAATAAATGAGTTTTAAAAAGCAATGTCCTAATACTTGTATACACACAGAAGAGATCATTGAATTCATATTTTTATTTACTTATATTAGAATACCAGACACCCAGGGCACGAATTTGTGTACGGGTGGGGTCTGGCCAGCCTGCACTGATCAGGCCGAACGGGCTGGGCAGGCAGGGGGAAGGGGCTGAGGTTGGTTGGCTGGCCGGCTCTGCCCCCTGGTCAATTTCCCAGTTGAACTCCCGGTCGAGGGGATAATTTGCATATTTGCCTTTTATTACATAGGACTAGTGGCCCAGTGCACAAAATTTGTGCACAGGGGTGTCCTTCAGCCTGGCCTGCAACCTCTCCAATATGGGACCCCTTGGGGGATGTCCCATTGCCAGTTTGGCCCAATCCCACAGGGCAGTCAGACATCCCTCTCACAATACAGGACCACTGGCTCTTAACCGCTCATCTGCCTGCCTGCCTAATTGCTCCTAACCACTCTGCCTGCCGGCCTGCTCACCCCAAACTACCAGGTTTGATCACCCCCAACTGCCCTCCCCTCTTGGACTGATCACCCTTAACTGCCTCTGCCTTGGCCCCACCACCATGGCTTTTGTCTGAAAGGTCTCCCGGAAGGTCTCCCAATCTAATTAGCATATTATCCTTTTATTAGTATAGATAGAAGCCTGGTGCAAGGGTAGGGGCCAGCTGGTCTGCCCTGAAGAGGGTCCCAGATCAGAGTGGGGGGGGTTCCTTGAAGGGCAGGGTCAGCCTGGGTGAGGGGCCTGGGGCGGTTTGCAGGCCAGCCATGCTCCCTTTAGGGTGGGAGTCCCTGTTAGGGGGCATGGCCGGCCTGGGCAAGGGGCTGAGGGCCATTTGGGGGAGGTTTTCAGGCTGGCCAAACCTCCGGCTTTGTCCCCGAGGATGTCCAGAAGGTCTCTGGAAGATCTCCTGGTCTAATTAGCATATTACCCTTTTATTAGTATAGATGACTGCCTGATAGGATTGTTTCTGGTTATCACCTCCACTGGCCCCCTTCCTGTCCTTGGCATTCACTCTGGGTTTTCTCAACCACTCTAAACTCATTCGTCTCTTTAATTAAGTCTGGGCTCAAAACTCATACAGGGAAGTGCAAGTAAAATACTGCCTCGTGTTTCCACACTGAAACTAAGGCTAGATTAAATGTTGACCTAGTTTAATAGTGTATTTGCCACACTTTGAAAATAAGGAAAAGAAACATAAGTACGACAGCACCCAGACGTAGCACTGGTCACCGGGCCCACCTGCAGCCTGGCCCTCACTGCCCGACTCGTTCCCAGACCATGTGCTTCTGGGGGACAGGGGTTCTATGCCTTTGGAATGGTGATCGGCCAACATTACTTGCTGCTCTTGCACAGAGTGGGTATGGAATCCCTGTGACCCTACGATCCCTAACCCAATTTGATTGGCATTTTGTATGTCACGTGCTTGTTTCTAACAGGTGAGAGGCTAGCCCGCTGTTTTCAGAAGGCCAGGCCTGATAGCCCTGAGCCATGAGCTGTCCATGTGACCACATGCTGGCTGTCCAGGCCTAGAGCCAGTTTTTCATGTGGGTAAAGTGAAATTCTAATTATAGAATAGCTGTGAGTTCTCCCAGGCATTAAATCCAGCCGTCTGTCATCCACCCAGCCATCCACAGACAGGGTTGTTAGGACTGAATGTGAGGTCAGGTGGGATGAGGGAAGGGAGGTGGGTGAAAAGGGGGAAGGAATTGAGAAGCACAAATCGCCAGTTATAACAACATCATGGGACATAAGGACAGCACGGGGGAAGCAGTCTATAAAATTAGAATAACTGTGCATGGTGTCAGAGGGTATTAGACCTATGGGTTGACCACCTCCTAAGTTACATAAATGTCTAATCACTCTGCTGTGCGCCTGAAACTAATATAACATTGTATGTCAACTGTAATTAACCTTTTAAAAAGATAATGCATTCAAAATCCTTCATAGAACGTACCCGGGACCCCACCTGCTCCCTAAATGGTCAAATGGCAGCTCTCGCCACAGCACCTGTGAGAGGACACCAAGCACCTTTCCCCACAGCAGCTCCTGGCCAGGTCTCTCCATTGTGAACATGACGGTGGCCCCTGACTGCCAAACAAATGAAATGCATGCACTTCCCCCTGCCCGTGAGCCCTTTCCCGGCCTCATGTCTGGAAACCTCGCTCCTCCCCCCGTGGTCATTTCATGTCCCCAGTCCCACAGGCAGGCACAGACATGGCTATGTGGGGGGGAGCCTGGTGGTATAAGACCTGGCTGAGTGACATCGCGTAGTTATCAATAACTGCCTGAGCAACACCTTAGATCTGTCAAGAGAATTACAAGTTATCACTAGCCTGAGCCTCACTGAGGAAACACATCTAAGTTTATTTTTAAATTAAAATTTTATAGGAAAGCTGTTTAAATCGGAGAGTGGCAGTGACCCATTATGAACAATCTCGCTCCTCCCAGTCTCTCTCCATCTGCTAACCTCAGCCCTGCACACCCACATGTCGCTCTTATCTTCTTGGGGTTCTCCCAGAGGCCCCTGCCTGTCCCAGCACAAGCGAGCGTCCCCCACCCCCACCCCCACCCCTGTGATGGCAGGAGGCTGTGGAATAGGATATCCAAACACTCAGTGAACAATGCTAGGGAGATGCAGTGCTCGGCACTGAGCCCGGCACCTGCAGCCCATCGCGGGGTCACAGCGGAGCCCACGTTCCCGCATCTCAGGGGTCCCTCTCCCTGGACTGCGGTGACCTGCATCCCCCGGAGTGATAATAGCTCACACAGTTTTCCAGGTGAATGTTAGTTAGTGTGAGATCCTGAGCATGATAAACATGGGCAACTTAAAAATAAATTATAGTACTATCAAATAAGGCCATAATGTAAAAAACCACCTTAAAATCCCTGTACAAACGAATACACTGTGCACGGAGATGTGATACCCAGCTTCCGTGTACTCTGTGCTAATAGAGAATTCCTCACAGCAGAGCCTCTGTTGCTATGGACACCATTCCCAGGAGGAGGAGCAGAACATTTCTCCACATGTTCCCATGTGCCAGAGGAAGGTGTGCATTTCCCCATTAATTCTCAAAGAAATCTCTGCATGTGGCGACTTACACAGGAGGGTTTAGATGTTTGGAGCGGAAACGCCTCGCCCATCACTGCGACAAAGAAGCTAAGACAAACATATTCACAATGGCCTCCCCATGGCACCCTCACCAGCCAAATGAGCTTATCCCTGCCCGTGCCAGGGCCCCCTGCAGGGCTCGATCCTTTCTTATCCTCACAGTAATGCTGCGGGTCCTGTAAATCCACCAGTGGTGGGCATCCCCAGCAGCACACCCCACTCTCCCCGCCTGTCAGCCAGGGTGCCCCGGAGTCCACAACGTGGCCACGCCCCTGGGAGGGGATGGCTCTGAGTGATGGCACAGCCATCAGCAGGCCAGATGACTCCGGGGCCATCTGACATGCAGTGCTTCCTCGTGCAGAGTGTCCTCACCGCACCCCTTGACAATGCCTCTGCTGTGCCTGGTCTGGTGGGGGCACAAGCACACTCCCCATTTATGCAGGAGTCAGCTGGGCACGGGGGGGGGGGCCTGCCTCCCTGGCCACCCCACTCCTACTCCTTCTCTCATGGCCTGTCAGCAGCTACTTCATGTATTCACTATGTTTTCACTTTTGGATGTTTTTCTTATTACAAGATGCTAATTTATCTTTAAAAACAGGACTGTATCAGTGGGGGCTGGGGTAATAGTGTTCAGACAACATTTTCCCTGTAGAGGTTTCAGATCTTTTTCAAAGGAAGGCATGATATACTCTCAAACATTCCATTCCGAGATGGAGCAAACCTCCCACTGTGCGCCGGGCAAGGGCTATAGTGCTGGCTGCTCTAGGTTGGGTGAAGGGAGGGAAAACTGTTCCAGTGGTTCCTGTGCACCTCAGTCAAAGGTAAGATCCAGCGGGCCCTCCCCGAAGCCACCCAAACCTCTGATATGGCATCACCTCTGATCAGTCTTTTGCAATTAGTAGCTTTCAGCTGCATTTGTGAGATCCTTTTAAGAGAGTTTAGAATTTTTAATACCAACACAACCTGAGAGTCACTAATGTAGTATAAGACTTTTTATTAAATGAAAACTAATTGTGCTGTTCAAGTTATATTAAAACCACATTATCTCCTCAAAGTAGGTACAGCTGGGACAATAATTGATAAGCTCAAAATGCATAAAATTACAAGAAAAAACGGAGTCAGCTAGCAGAGAAACCACACCACAGCAACAGCGTGTACACATCGCAGAGTGTCAGCTCTCTATCAACCACACGCTCTCTGAGGGGGAGAGAGCCTCCCGCGAGTGAGAGCAAGGCCCTGACACCTCACCCCACCCCCATCCCCAGAAGACAGAATCAGGAAATTTACATTTCAACTAAGAATTAAGTAATATTCTCCAGAGGGAAGAACTAAAAGGGAAAATGCAAATGGGGCATTTTAAGGAGGGGACACTGCAGACATTTTTGGTGGACATCACCAGGAAATCCCACGTCAGCGGCATGGGCAAGAAGATGGCTCTCCAGGGGCCAAGCAGATGCCACAAAATTCACATCTTTGCACTCACATAGCTGGTGCCCCTGCCGTTGCTGACCTGTGTCCAGTGTGGAGCTCACCCCTCTGCAGCCTTTCAGTGTGACCTAACAAACACCCATCCAGGGCCTCAATCCACTGGGCACAGTCTCCCAAGTATGAGGAGACCCTAAATGGAGACTTGGGGTCCCTGGTGGCCTGGGTGGGAGGGCAGTGAGAGACTCAGTCTGTGCCAGGGGAAGTTACTGCAGCTTCTTATACCTGTACAAAGTCCTCAACTTCTAGCAATTACTTTTCTCCCCGAGGGAGAAGTCTTCCTGCTGCCGAGCAGTATCTTGGGTCATTCAGCCCAATTATAAAATCCTTCAACGGGAGGCATCGGATGATTACTGAAAAAGAACACATTGGGTCATAGACATAGTCCCTTTCATTACTGGAAAATTAACTTATTTTCTCATATTCTATAATGTTAAATACTTTTATTTACTGACGATTGTATTTTATACCTAGGACAAGAATGACTCAACCTTCAGAAAATGCCAGTTGATGTAGCTTTGAGAGGTCCCAGGAAAAGGCAGCTGAAGGAAACAGTATGTTGATGTGGACTTCGGGGGTCTGGAGCCTCGGGCCACCTCTGTGGCCTGGGAGGTACAGATGTACCTGGGAGGTGTATTTCCTGCGCCAGGAGCCACTGTTACTGCACTGGGGCTGGAGTGAGCGTAATCAGGGGAACTTCAGACCCACCAGGATATGTGAGGCCTATTCCTCCCTGTTTGTTAGCCTGAACTTCGAAGGAGCAATAAAAATTAGTTAATAACCTTTTTTTTCTCCTCTTCCTTTATGCTTATGGCACATTAGCAATTGATTTTTTAAATGGCTCCACTATATTCTTATTGTTGTTTTCTTCTTTCTTATGGCAAGATGCTATTTTTTTTATTTTTTAAAAAATCTTTATTGTTCAGTTTATTAATCACATTGTTCCCCCCCTTTTTTCCCCTATAGCTCCCCTCCACCAGGTACCCATCCCACCCTCCGCCCTCACCTCCCCCCACTATCCTCTCCCACAGTTGCATGATTTTTGTCCAGTCTCTTGCTGCACTTCCCACACCCCTTTGCTCCCCAAGAATTGTCAGTCCATTCCCTCTCTATGTCCATGATTCTGTTATATTCACCAGTTTATCCTGTTCATCAGATTTTTAATTTACTTGGTTTTTAGATTCATTTGTGTATAGATGTGTATTTGTTGTTCATAATTTTTATTTTTACCTTTTTCTTCTTCCTCTTCTTAAAGAATACCTTTCAGCATTTCATATAATATTGGTTTGGTGGTGATGAACTCTTAGCTTTTCCTTATCTGCAAATCACTTTATCTGACCTTCAATTCTGAATGATAGCTTTGCTGCATAGAGTAATCTTGGTTGTAGATTCTTGCTATTCATCACTTTGAATATTTCTTGCCACTCCCATCTGGTCTGCATAGTTTCTGTTGAGAAATCCTCTGACAATCGTATGGGTGCTCCCTTATAGGTAACTAACTGTTTTTCTCTTGCTGCTTTTAATATTCTCTCTTTGTCTTTTGCTCTTGGCATTTTAATTATGATGTGTCTTGGTGTAGTCCTCTTTGGATTCCTATAGTTTGGGGTTCTGTGCGCTTCTTGGACTTTTAAGTCAATTTCTTTCACCAGGTGGGGGAAGTTTTTGGTCACTATTTCTTCAAATAGGTTTTCATTATCTTGCTCTCTCTCTTTTTCTGGCACCCCTATAATTCTGATGTTGGTATGCTTGCGGTTGTCCCAGAGGCCCCTTGCACTATCTTCAGTTATTTGTATTCTTTTGGCTTCTTGCTTTTCCGGCTGAGTGGATTTTGCTTCTTTGTATTTCAAATCTTTGACTTGGTTCTTGCGGTTGTCTGGACTGCTTTTAGGTCTTTGTGTATTTTTTATTTCAGTCAGTGTATGCTTAATTTCTAGTTGGTCCTTTTTCATTTCCTCATAGGTCTCGTTCATTTCCTTGTAGTTCTCATTAAGTTCATCGGCCTTTTCTAGGAGCCTCTTGAAAAACCTTATAACTGTGGTTTTGAACTCTATGTCTAGTTGTCTTTTTTCCTCCATTTCTTTCACACCTGATTTCTTTCCATTTCTCTGCATGGTGGCTGCTTTCCTGAGTTGGTCGATTAGCTTTGTGTGGTAGATGTCCTCTAAGGGACAGTGGTTCAGCCTCCCCAGTTACCTGAGGTGGATACTCTTACTGCAGCCCTTTATGCATTGTACAGTATTTTTGAAGTTAAGCCCAGCTTGTTGTTGTTAGCCCCAGGAGCCTTTGACCTCCAGGCCAATTGGCTGTGAAGGGAAACTGTGTTCAGGTTGGATGGGTGGAGTCTCTGAGCTGTGCAGGCAGCATCAGGGTCAGCTAAGCCCTATGCGGCGCACACATGGGTCTCTGTGTTGGGTGGTAATGGCTGCAGGCACCTCCAAGAGTAAGCCACCGCTGGTCTCCACCAGTTGCCAGACAACTCTGCCTCTCCCCAAATGAGTCTGCAAACCCAAAGTCTCGCCCAGGGTTATAAAACAAAGCAGTGAGGTGGTCTCCCAAACAAAGGAGAAAGTCAGGAGTCCTCTCCGTGCGGTTGCACACTTCTGTCCCCAAGTTTACGCACAAACTACTGTTCCAAGCTATGCACACTCTCCTCAAACTCGGAGACCTCAGCTGCGTCCGGGTTTTAGCTTGCCTTTCCGGGACCTGGGACCTCAAGTGGAACTGGGGGATCAGTGCAGTGGTACGTCTCTGCCCTCCCCATTGGAGAAAACCAGCTGGGTTTGCTGCCGCCCGGCCCTCACCACTCGCGCACGCAAGGCTCCAAACCTTTCTCCTCGCATATCTTCAAGGCTGTGCACCACTGCTCCTCTGAGTCACTGTGTCCTATCTTTACTTTTATCTTTGGGATTTTCACTCAGCCAGCTTTCCGGTGATTTTGGATGATGTTTATTTTGTTGTTAAGTTTTAGTTTTGGAATTGTTGTCGGGGGCAGCAAAATAGGTGTTTATCTATGCTGCCATCTTGGTTCCTCTGCCAAGATGCTACTTTTTTTTTTTAAAGCAAGACTATCAGTGGGGCTGAGTTAACAGTTTCATTGTAGATTTTTCAAATATTTTTAAAAGTAATGTGTGCTATACTCTTGAGGATTCCTTATGGATCACTTGTACTTTTATGTATTTGCAATACAAGTAGATGTAGGGAGAGTTAACTGTTCAGAGATTCTTGCCAGATCTGAAGACCCCAACAAATAGCCCTAAGAGTTAACATGGGATAAATTCTGTGTGTGCTGTTTATTTCAGGGAAAATAAACAATTTCAGTGAAAATATTAGGCTAGATATACCACGTGGTGCATTTTTATATAAAGGAGAGGATGATTCATTACGATAACCAGGGACTGTTTAGCTTTGATTGAAACCAAAGCTAAACACCTTCACATTGAGAGCCAATCCTCTGATTTGGTCAGATGACCAGCACAGAGGAGCCCAGGGTCCCAGTGAGGAGCCCTTGGCTGACTCCTCGAGGGAGTGACCTAAACCCCCCATGGCGATGGTGTCAAACCCCCAGAAGGACACTGAGCACCTCTCCTTTGTCACCTTTTCACAGTTTTTTTTTTTGTGTGTGTTTGTTTTTGTTAAATAGGGGGATATCCTAAAGAGAGCCAGATAAAGGGTTTACTGTAAACGGCTGCATTTTTCCTTTGAAGTGGAGCATATATTCATTAGATGCTCTACAAATAAGACTCCGATTAAATAAAATCTATCTTCATCAGTGAAATATATTATGTTATTACTCCAGGACACTAACATCTACACTTCAGTATTCAGAACACATCTCTCAGTGTCTTGAAAAAACAAAACAAAACAAAAAAAAATGAGCATTCGATGCATCAGGTATCTTATAGCCGTTTCCTGCAGCATGGCCACGGCCGGCTTGTGATGTGGCCCAAACCTGCGCATCTCCTCCAGCCAGTGACCTACTGCTATCAGGAGGCCCCGCCCACTGCCCACAGGTCAGCTGTGGCAGCTGAGAGCATGGCGGGGCCCTACAGAGAGGCAGTTGCCAGCTCAGCCCTGCTCTCTGGGGTGAGCTGACCTTGAGTTGCCCGAGGCGCCTCACCTGTGAAGCAGAGGTCATTATGTCTCTTACTGGCACCCAGCGTGGTGAGAACTACGTTGTATGAAACATGCTTACGAAGCATGAGCCCATGATCTGGCATGCAGTTTAGAAACAATAAATGGAGGCAAACAAGGAAATGAACTATAAACACAAGGTACGAAGTCTACACTGGCAGGCAGGCTCCAGCAGAGGGAGCAGTCTCATGTGGCCCTGCCTGTGATGTCACCCACAATCTCCTCTCAAGTAGTCAAGCCAGCTCTGCAAACCATGGCCCAGGAGCCAAATATGGCCCACAGATTGTTTCTGTAAATAAAGTTTTATTGGCACACAGCTGTGCCATTCACTTGCAGGCCGTCTGTGGCAGATTTGTGCCAAGGCATCAGAGGTGCATGATGGCATGGAGACCCCCTGCTGTCAGAGGCTAAGGTGTGACCACCTGACCCATTCCAGGAACAGGGAGCCTGCCTCTGGGAAGACGGAGCATCCAAACACCTAAGGCAGCTCCTGGGGGACAAGCCTACGCAGCAGCAGGATAGAGGCCTTTTAACGAGATCTTCTATCAATGGAGTCTTCTCCCCATTTCTTAATTTTTGACCCTATTGTAATTGGCAGAAACTGCATTAAAAATATCTTAAAACCAAACAGGTTTGTGAACAAGATTTCAGAGAATGAATGACTGCACTCAGTTTGCTGCTAGTTTGGAGGGAAGAGGGGTTCTCAGCACAGACTGTGCACTGTGGTGGCAACGTGAGTGGGAATGGAAGGAAGCCGTGTCCCCAGAAGGGTAAGAACATAAAAACATACGGGAAGTCAGACCAGGCTGACCATGACCCAGGGGCTACACTGTGTTTGCCCAAAGGGCTCAGCTTCTGACCTGACACAGCCATGTGATCTGAAACACAGTTCTCAGAACTCTGCTTTGAATATTGTCCATACCGTCTTGACATTTACTTGAGTCTATGTCTAATAATGTGCTTGCTGCAAGTTTCAGTAGCTAGTAGCAATGAGAGTCATTCTTACCAACATGCCAGCACACGCTTGTCATTCTGGGTGCTCAGAATGTGGACACAGGCAGAGGTTTGCCGTGTTCAGCAAGAGGCCTGGCAGAAGCACCAAGTGACGGTACGCAGAGGACACTGTGTTATGAGCAGCCTCACACGTGCGTGGCCTGGAGCTCTTCTTGGCGCACGGACACTCCAGCACGTGAGATGCATGGAGGAGGGACAGTGGCTGGAGCCTGCGGCTTACAGCACAGTTCAGCGCTGCCAGACATTCAACAGGATCTAGAAACGAGCTCAGCAACCAGCTCCTGCCTCTCCTTGGGTCACTTTAACAAAACACCAGTCGGGTCTATTCCCCCTTTTTCCTGTAAGCTTCATCCTGACCTCTTCCTGTTCTCCTGATGGCTGGGGTTCTCTCCAAACAGGACCACCCTCCCCTCCGGGACCACCAGCTTCCCAGAGAGTCCTGGTGGGAGGGGCACAGAGACCTCTGACACCCCTGCTCCCTCTCACCACACTAAGGGACTCAAAGCCAGGGGGAGCCATTCTTTGGTAAAGACATTAGAAAGCAGGAGTGCTTAAACACTGGCTGAAGCTGGGCATATTATGATCCAAAATACTGCAAAGACTGTTATACAGACACTGTGATGCTTCTTAGTACTTCCCATCTCACTATGGTTATTTCTATTGTGCCTTATGCAAATATGTGTACCACGTGGTCCTCTCATCAGAAATTTCCCATTTCTGATGTTGGGTATCTGTGTATCTATTTACATTTGTGGGCTGTGCTCCCCTGCTATGCTACTGGTGATACAGTCCAGGACATTCCAAATGGCTGGGAGTATGCCAACCCTCCAGGCGGTGCCTGGGGCAGCCTCCTCTCTGCCCTCCTGTGCTGCCAGCATGCTGTGGTCCCCATCTGTACACTGCAGTGGCCAGAACAAGGGCAAAGGGGCACAGCTCACCTCAGTCCGTTCTTAATTGCCAAGAGTCTGTGCACTCCACCAAAGTCAAAACGTCCCTCAGAGATAATTACAATAATCACAGATAAGTAGGAAGGCTTTGACTGCAAAGTCCTAATTACATGACTGGTCCTCGATGACTGGGAGCCTGTTGGGCATAGCCCTCCTAGCATCTCTGAGTGTTCACCACAGGAGAATTCTGCGGAAGGGAGGGAGCCCCAGAACTGTCACCAGCCAAGTGGCTCCCACCTAACAGCTGAGGCAGCCTCACCCAGAGTCCTACTGCAGGTGCTCCTGGGAGAGATGCCTACAGCCAGTCCCTGGGGGAGGGGACATATCTGTGGGCCCCGCTCAGCCTACACTCCTCGAAGCTGGAAAATAGGGGCGCCAACACTGAAGAGGGCCTTGGGGAAGCACTCAGACTCCAGGAAAATGGATGGTCTCCCCTCAACTGTTCACAGGACATGTCTCTCCATGTGTAAGTAGCCCTGCACTGTCCTGAGCCCGGACTCTGGGGATAACTGTTTCCTTGGCATGTCCACCTGGTAGCCAAGAAGCATCTCCCATGGAAAGGAGTGCAGCAGAGTGTTCCTTTCAAGCCCCTTACTACCCCCACATGCACCCCACCCCGGAGAAGGGGGCAGGAAAGTGGGAACAGCGGAGTAACTAGAAAATCAGATGACAAAACGACTAGGGCTGGTGATAAGCTTCTAATTTTCTTAGGTTTAATTTTCTTGTATTTGAAAAATAAATTTAGCACAGTGACAAAATACTACATATATGTGCACACACATACATATGTAAACACACACAGTGTGATGGACATTACTACTTAATTACTATAATGATTTCTGAGTCCCATCTCATTCCAAGGCCACAGGAAGAGTAGATTAGAAATGATGGATGCAAAGCACCCCTCACAATAGAGTGGTCCCCAATGAGTGGCTCAGAATGGAAACGCTAGAGGGACCTACAAGCAGCAAGTTCCAAACTTCCTTCAAGGTACTTCATGTGAGGAATTGCTTAAAAAAATTCAAGGGTAAGTTAAAATAAACCCATAAAATAACTGAGATAACCATATCCCCATTGAATGCGTAACTGAAGAGAGCTTAAGAAAAAACACTAACCCATAAAAACTGAAATTCATTATTTACTCAGTATTATTTAAAGGTATAAATAGGCTAAGTAAAGCTATAAAAATAAATGATTTCAGAAATTCCTAGAATGCTCTACTCAGGTACCTAATAGCCATAAAATCAATCAAAAGGAGACCCTAATATTTTAAAAAATGGTTAAAAATCTGGTTTTATGGTTGGCTATCATTTGAAATATTTGAAAATTTCTCATATTTTAAATACTACATGAAATAACAGCAAATTCTGTCAAGAACTACCAATTAGTTATATGTAATTCCAGCTACTTTTTCTTGGATTTTTTTTTCCAAGTAAAACTAGAATTACTATGACAAAAGGGAAAAAAGTATCTAAATTTAGCAATCGCTAATCAGCTACCACTCCCTCTCCGCCACAGACAACCCAGCACAGATGACGTCAAATGTAAACTCTCTATCAGGTGTTGGAGTTTGGGACACTGCACGCCCATCAGGAAATACAGGTGGTAAACAGAACAAGTCACCGCAGGGAGAGGGAGACTAAGCCAGGACCGCTGTGTGTAACAGAGCAAGTATCAGCGTACTGAGTTGCCTCCAGGTTTTATTAAAAAAAGATTTTTGTGCCCTAGCCGGTTTTGCTCAGTGGGTAGAGCATTGGCCTGTGGACTGAAGGGTCCTGGGTTCGATTCAGGTCAAGTGCATGTACCTCGATTGCAGGGTCAATCCCCAGTAGGAGCCATGCAGGAAGCAGCCAATCAATGATGTTCCATCTCTCATTGATATTTCTATCTCTCTATCCCTCTCCATTTCTCTCTCTCTAAAAATCAATAGAAACATATCAAAAAAATTTTGTGAGTATGTTCACTAGGTTAAATATTTAACCATGCATTTAAGGTAAGAATTTTAAGATGAGCATAATATATTTACCTGCTGGCTGGGCTTGCAGTTATATTGAAGCTTTATGCAAACCCAGAAACACAGCCTCATATGCCAGAAAATTACAGATCCATTTCGCAATGGAATAGCAAGGGTATGATGGGCCAGGTATAAATCACAGACAGCAGTGAGAGGACAGCCTCAGGAATTAATTTTTAGCATAAACAGCAATCTCTGAAAGGTGTGGTGTGAGGTAAAAACTCATAAATGTCTCATCTTATTGGGGAATCATTAGCCACTAAGCAATTAAAGGGAACTAAAAATTCAGTTTTGGTGTAACGAATATATTAAAAATTTATCTCAGTGCAGGACGTTGGATTACGTCTTTGGATTCCAAAACACATTTCAAGGATTAAATGGTCATGTGTCCACGGGGTAAGAAAACCACATTAAATGCACAGGAGGAGCGGGGCAGCATACCTGGTGGGTGTGACTTAGGTATGGGCTCTGAGTGGAGACCAGTCCACTTGCTTGTTCCTTGCTAGAGACAGGCCCCAAAAAGAAACGTGTGTATGTGCATGTATGTGTGTGTGTATGTCACAGAGAATGAAGGGCACACGTCTGTGGTCAGAGGCTCTCACTCCAGAGGCCTGTGTGCCTATTTGAATGTGGTTTTATTAACAATCAGGCTCAGGCCACTAGCTTTTTCTCTGTGGAATGCACGCTGATGGCTGTGCTGTCTGCTTCCGTCACCTGGGCGCCAGGAAGTGGTCTGCGCAACCTGCCCACTCAGCCTGGGGCGCAGAGCCTGCCACCTGTGCCTGGGAGTAGCCTCACCACGGGACCTCGTGTCCCTGGATGAGTGTAGTCACAGGGCGGGGGAGGGGGTGTCTATCAGCTGCTTGCCAGGGGCCTAATGACATCCGATGACACAACTGATTCAGAAAGAGTACTTCTTCTCTGCTTTCCTCCTCTGTCCACTACCTTACACTCTCCATTAGGGGCTTGGTCACTTATTTTATTTAAACTATAATTGTAAAGCCAATACAGAGCTGTTCCTTTCTCTCACTGCCTTAACCCTAAGTTGCCACGCCCTGAAGGTGTGCTGCCCACACTGGTGAAAAACAGGGACAAGCTGTGTTCTTACAAACACCAACTGCTAGCAGAACCTAAACAAACAAACAAAAATGCTGGAAATCTAGAATTCGGGACATTTGCACCACATACCTTGTCCAGACGGAGCAATTTGTACATTAGCAAGGGTTACACCAGGCTCTTCATTCCCGGATTGTGGAAAGATTGTGCAGATCATACACATGTACACAGGCATATACATGTGCACAGGTGGGAATGTGCAGGGTTCTCTCTCACTAAAACAGCAGCACTCCCAGCCCCGCTCCCGGGGAAATGCTGGTGCTCACGGTGCCTAAGCTTCCCGAGTGCTCACACGGGAGGGAAGGTGGGCGGGGGTTCTCATCTCATCCGGCTGCTGGCAGATCCCACCCAAGGTCAGTTCTCATTGCTAATTTGAGTTTTAGACCCTCAGCCGCCAGGGGGTAGTCACCACAACCACCCAGGCCACGCAAGGAAGGTGGTGACTCAGTTTCTGGGGAGAGTCTCAAGATGCTGCCTCTGACAAAGTCCCCAAGTCCCACTGATATAACTGTAAGGTTTTCAATTTTTATTTTACTTTATATTTAACCCTTTAAATTAAAAATAATTGTGCTTCGAAGTCATTTTTGTCGACTTTCCCTGTAAATCATTAACATGAAGAACCAGGTTCCAGTCTGACTCCAGCTATCACTTGGCCCTCTCACTGTACAAGCACCGGTCGTTCCTCTCACAGACACCGTCCTCGCCCACCCGACGGGACAGGGCAGACTGTCCTCTCAATGTGCACAAGTTCATGGCCCTTGAAAGAAACTGTGGGTCATGAGGCTGCCGTGGGCACAGGGGCGGGTCTTGGCCCATCCTCTGCACCCCCGCCTGGCCCCCACTGCCATGGCCACCGGTCTCGTTTGCCTGCAGCTTGGCTCCCGCTGTGGCGCTCCCATGTGCAGATCGGCCCTGCTCACACCCGCTGACAGCGCAGAGCAATTGGGGCAAGCACCAGCGGCAGGTGCAAGCGGGGCTACTACTGTCAGCGGGTACAAGCGGCGGGCGGCTGCCCTTATCAGACGCAGGGGGAGGCAGAGAGGCCTTCAGGGTGATCGGGCCGGCAGCCGCTTACACTCGCTGACAGCCCTGAGTGATTGAGACTGGCACCACGAGAGCAGGGCCGGCATTGGTAGTGGGTGCAAGCGGCAGCTGTGGTGCAGGCAGCAGGTGCCAGTGGGGCCTTCGCTGGCAGCAGGTGCAAGTGGCGCCTGCCAGCCCTGATCGTCCCCCAGGAGCGGGGGGAGGGGGAGAAGCCCTGAGGGGCGATGGGGGCTGGCAGCCACCATTCGCATCTGCTAATGGTGGCAGGTGATCGGGCCGGTGCCGGGCACCAGCAGCGGATGTGACTGGCAGCTCCAGCACCAGCAGCAGGTGCAAGCGCCAAGCAGGATGGTGGCATGTAGGAACAAAGAATTTTCAGTAACCACCAGAGGCTCGCCCAGATGTCAGCGACCAGCACCCTGCCTTGGTCTGGTGCCCCTGCTCACCTACTCCACCACCCCACCGTGGCCGACGCCCGCCATGTTCCACACTCTACCGCCTGCTACCAATGCCCGCCATGTTCTGCATGCATCCCCTGGTGGACAGCATACGTCATAGCGACCGGTTGTTCGGCCATTTGGTTTATTTGCATATTAAGGTTTTATATAGAGAGGTTTTTGAAGATTCAAAAAGAAATCCACGTTAAAAAAAACAAAAAACACACCCTTGCTGAAACCAGTGTGGCTCAGTGGATAAAGCGTCGGACTACGGATTGAAAGGTCCCGGGTTTGATTCTGGTCAAGGGCATGTACCTTGGCTGCGGGCACATCCCCAGTAGGGGGTGTGCAAGAGGCAGCTGATCCATGTTTCTCTCTCATCGATGTTTCTGACTTTCCCTCTCCCTTCCGCTCTGTAAAAAATCAATAAAATATATTAAAAACAAAACAAAACAAAAACACACCCTTAAAAGCAATTTTCATGAATTCAAACAGAACTTCAATATTAAAAATGCTAAAAGAAGCAGTCAATATTTGGAGAAAATGTATCCCCTCTAAATACTTTTAAAGTTAAGGCTTAGGAGATGCAATTTGTGTCCAAACAGCCCTATCTGAGCAGAGAAGAGACTCCTTTCATGAGAGCAATCTATCCCGGGGGCAGCACCATGTTGGGTCTCCTAGTCCTCAATGTGAAAGCTCTGGTGACTCAAGAAGCACAAAAGGACGGGCAGCAGTCCCCACCAGCCCAGCACTCCCCTGTGGCCTGAGACACTCCCCGAGGAGTCAGTCCTCAGTGTCAGAGTGAGTATTACTGATCCGACATCTCAGCGCACAATGCACGTAAATATCAGGACACAATTAAGCTCGTAGCTATGAGCTCACAAGAAGCAAAGACAAGCAGATGCATACTTTTGAGTGCAGCTGTCACCTTACCTTTTAAACATTGCTTTTTAATGAGAAATGACATTTTACTGGTGAGGCTACCAGGGAGTTTATTCACTTGCCAAATGGATGTGACGTGCCTTTGGGCACACGAGCAGAGAGGTGATCACGCTTATTGATAACCACGTGAGAGGCTAGGAGCTTGGCTAATATACAACCTAGGCTCATGATGTGGGGGGTACGGGCAAGCTGGCCCCATCATAGGGGGCAACGGGCAGACTCCCAGCAGCAGTGATGACGGGAATTCACCTGGGAGCCACAGTGCTTCTAACGGCTGGATGTCCTGACCCGCCCAGAACTCCTGGTTTCCAGCAGGGACCTGTTCATTTGATGCAGGGCCTCTGGTTCTGGAACGTGACTCTGAAGATAGCCTGTCGTTTTTGGCAGAGCCCTGCGGTCTCTCAGGAGCCAATCTCTGTGACATCAAGAGATAAGTCTGCAGCACCGTGTAGATTAAAAAGAGCAAGTCCTTTCAAGGCTTCGACTGTCATCAGAAATGTCTATGGCCTGCTGGGTAGTGGGCTGGTTTCTTGGTAACTCAGCTTAAAAACACCCTTTGCCTTTGCTCAGCCCGTTTCTCTTCTTCACATTTGCTGACAACGGCTAATTCTCAGGAACTGTCATCACAAGGAAGAGAAGCCTTCTCGCCTCACATTCCTCCTATAACTACTGTCTCTTCCGGGGACGAAACGAACACACCAGATGATGCTTTTTGAATGTTTAGGATGACAGCTAGCATGTTAACATTACCCAGATTGTGCTTATCTCCAAAGATACTTCTATAAGTTTCGAAGATCACAGCATGTAGTACAGAGTGATGTCCTAAGTGGGCTCATTAAAATGTGCAGCAAGATCCTTCTACATACAATTAGTGTTAATCAAGCCCAGCTTCACTCAACATTCACAAATTATGGAAAAATGTGGAACGAGGCACACAAAGTAGAGAATTTAGGGGAAAAAAACCAAAAAACCCCCCAAATAAATAAAAAAAAATTATATTGAAACTATCAATGTCACTCCACTCATAATTTTCAAATGTGCTTATTTTTTATGTTGTTAATTTTAAGTAATTTCTCTTCGTTAAATCCCAAGGAAATTAATTGTTTTGAAACAACCCAAAGTAACTCAAAATCACACAGTACCTTTTCTTGCTGAGGTGATGTAACAGCCAATTTCTTTCATTCTTATCTCAATACATAGGATGCTTAATTTAAAAGGACACAAGTAGGTGATTAATTTTTCAGCTAATCTGCAAATCACAACGCACCTCAAGTTTCCTGCTTGTGTTCATCTGGTCCAGCAGGAGAACCAGGTGCTGGTCTGGTCCCAGCCCTCAAACACTCATTTGTCGTGAGGCCCATTTCTCTGGGTACTTTCCCTGACTCTCCACTACACACACGTTCTATGGGCACACCATACCCCAGTGCACAACACAAGATAGGCAGTTTAAGAGTTAAAGAGTGATTTCTTTAGTTTTATATCATGATAACCTTCTATTTGTAGAGTAAAACTTCCCATTTCCCTTGGAAACGATTGGTGCTGTTCTCACACCCACGATAGCTGAAGCATTTCTGCGATGATAAACAAAAATCTCACGTTCCCAAGCGAAACTCATCGCCTTTTTCCAAGCATCCATTTGTCTGTGTGCCCCAGGTCAGTGATTTGCCACACTGTCCCTTCAGCAGCTCATGCTCCACCTAGGGTCATGCTCTCCTTGCTTCCACATCAGCATGGTTACTGTCCCTGCTTCCCCCTCCTCAGTCCATACCACCAACCTCCCTTCTCCAGATGAGAGGCTGCAAGTGTCCCAGAGACCTTACCTTCCCCAGGCTGCTCGCTAACCCACCCTCTCAGATGGCAGCTGGGACCTCATCATTAGAAACAACTGTGACCGTGTCTGTCCTTGCTGGGAATCCTGTCTTCCCTCATCCTTGGCTAAAGAGTCAAATTCCTTATCTTGGATTTCAGAGGAGTGCCTCTCCCACCTCATTTCTCCCCTCCCATAAGAGTCCCCATCTGGCTAGAGCAGTGATTGGCAAACTTATTAGTCAACAGAGCCAAATATCAACAGTACAACGACTGAAATTTATTTTGAGAGCCAAATTTTTTAAACTTAAACTTCTTAGAAGGCCCCTTCTTCAAAATAGACTTGCCCAGGCTGTGATATTTTGTGAAAGAGTCACACTAAAAGGGCCAAAGAGCCGCATGTGGCTTGTGAGCCACAGTTTGCTGACCACGGAGCTAGAGAAACCGCCATGCTTCTTTAAAGGCACACCAGCTCTCGGGCTCCCAGCTTACACATCCCCTCCTCGCCTGCCTCTGATGTCTCTGACCACTGCATAGAATGTTTCAATAGAATTTTTCCTTTCTTTCTTTTTTCTAAATTCTCTACTTTATATGCCTCATTCCACATTTTTCTGTAAGACCCTCACTCTCAGTGCCCTGGTCTCACTCACAGATACATGGCAGTGAGTTTGTTCTAATTATTTATTACTAATTTGTTAACTTGGCAAGGGCGGGGAACTTTCTTGTCTTTTCACCATTCTCTCCCAGACGTGATACACAGTCCTGCAATATGTTTATTGATTATACACGGATGAATAGATGAATGGATGGAAGGATGGATGGATGATGGAAGGGTAAATGGATGATGGATGAGTGGCTGGATAATGAAGATGGGTGGGTGGATGATGGAAGATGAGTGGGTGGATGGACAGATGAACAGGAATGTATAGACAAGAATGCCAGGTCCGTACACTCTACACACAAGGCTGTAATTACATATTGTGGGAGCATGCAGTCACCAATAAGTTACCAAAGGACCAGAGGGAAAGAGCACATAAGGAGGCGTCTAGAGAGAGCAGAGCGAGTTCTCATTGCTCCATGCTCACAGCTGTGTGGTTCTCTCTGGGTCCTCACTGGCTCTCATTTCTGGGGCCCTCCTGTCTGAGACTCTGGTAAGAAAATGAGACTATTGAGCAAAGCAGAGGGACCTGTTCATTTCGGAAGGCAAATTCACGATTCACGTCTTTTAGCAATCATTTCAGAAACTGTATCTCCTGTGTTCAGACACCTCTGTGGTCTGAAAGAGTTAATGTGTTGCCAAAGAGTGAAGAATTTCAATTCTTCCGCTTTTCACCAACAAGATCAGGTCTGATATCCAGGAAACTATTAAATTCTTCAAACCCAGGCTGAGAATCTTCTTGACAGGCAAACGCATCTCCTGGCCCCAAGCAGCAGCTGCTGCGAGGTGTAGATATGGGAGATGATTCCTCTCCCTGCCCACTCCCTCCAGAGGCCCCTGCCAGTCAGTCACCAGAGTCCCCTCTGTCAGCATAACCCATTTCTTTGTTGGTCTAAAATCAATACATGCTTTTTCTCTATTCATTTTTGGCTATGAAACCTTCCATTTTGGTAAATGTGTGTAATTTTTACTCTTCAGGCTTCCTTTGGTATGACTACATCCCACATTCCCTTGAAGCTGGTCAGACAGGAGGCCACCTCTTAAAGTCCCTGCAGTCTATCCTGCAGAGCAACAATGCATGTTCACTGTGCTAGTTCTTACTGCACAGGCCATGCACTAATTCAAATCTGCCTGTCAGGAACATGCTAAGGGACACACATGAAAAATAAGCATGTGTTCCTTATCTAGAGCTCAAACTCTAGTGAGAAGCAAGTGCAGTTCCATGTGTTAGGTCTGTGGTCGGCAAACTCGTTAGTCAACACAGCCAAATAGCAACAGTACAACGATTGAAATTTCTTTGGAGAGCCAAATTTTTTAAACTTCTTCTAACACCACTTCTTCAAAATAGACTTGCCCAGGCCATGGTATTTTGTGAAAGAGTCACACTCAAGAGGCCAAAGAGCCGCATGTGGCTCGTGAGCCACAGTTTGCCGACCACTGTGTTAGGTGTACCGACCCAGACACTAGTACGAAGATGAGCATCTAGTCTACCTTAAAGCATAACATAAAGCATCATGTAAACTAAATTAGGGTGAAACATCTCACAACAGAAGTTAAACATCTTGCTTGTTCCTTCTGCTTTAACACACACATATCTGTTGACTGAAATCCCTAATTCAAGAGAAACCTATAAGGCTTTAGCAACGAGAAAATGCTGACATGCTTTCATGGACATCACTGTTAAACGGAAACCTTCTCTACTGAAGAAACGACTACCATCGGAAGAGAGAGCTGCTAAAATCTTGTCCACAACCCTACAGGGCTAATGACATCCTCTCGATGCCATGAAGCCCAATTCTTTGAGGATGTTTCCATCTTGATTTTTACAAATAACCGTAAGTCACACAGGCTGTGGCAGCTTAGTAAGAGCTAGAGCCAAGCAACTCGACTTTCATCAAATGCTGGCAAGTCCACTGCGAGCCACAGGGAAACAAATCTTAGTTTGGAAGGTAGTTTGCTCAGAAACCCGTGTAAGTAGGGCGACTTTCTAGGCAGGGACACCGACTGACTGACTGGGAGGGTTAAAAGTTATACTAAGCCCAAGCCTGTCTTCGTCTCTAACTTTGAAATTCTGAGAGGTTTTCTCCATTGTAACATGTAATGTCTTCCTTCTTTCTAGTTAACATAAGAAAATGACATCTTTCCTTTAAAATAAAAAGGATATTTTTGTCTATTTCTTCTTGAAAGTTCAGAATATCATTTATGCTTTCTTTGTACAACACAAAATGTGATATGACTGCCATATCTTTCTTGTCAGTTTACATTTCAGAATGCTGCACCTCTTCCTAGACTTAACATTGCGTTTTGTGCTGTTACTTGTAATTGTTTATCTCAAGAACAAAGTCACTGACCTCACACATTCATTGCGCGGTGGGTGTGTGGAAGATTGGGCCATGAATTCATACAATATTCCTTTCTGACCTTCTTTCAACGTGACCCTTTTTTCATAATCTCAGTATGCCACATGTTATACTTATCAGTCACTTTGCAGATCTTTTAATGGAACACTTTTTAAAAAATATATTTTATTGATTTTTTACAGAGCGGAAGGGAGAGGGATAGAAAGTCAGAAACATCGATGAGAGAGACATCGATCAGCCGCCTCTTGCACGCCCCCTACTGGGATGTGCCTGCAGCCAAGGTACATGCCCTTGCCGGAATCGAACCTGGGACCCTTCAGTCCGCAGTCCGACGCTCTATCCACTGAACCAAACCAGTCTCGGCTAATGGAACACTTTTGATTGAGCTACACGCACTTATTTTAATACAAGGAAAACATGAAGGACGGACTCCCCAGGCTGTGCTGGGAGAAAGCCGGATGCCCACTCATGACCAGGTGCTCCGGCTACACGTGTGCAGTAACATCTTACAAAGAACCCTGCTCCACTGCAGACCTAAGACTCCATTCCCACCGCTCTGTAAGCTGAGGACACATGGAGGGAAACACAAACTCTTGTAACTTTTACAAAAATTGTAGATTCTTAATTTAGAAAACAGAAGGTGCTGGAGACACAGAGAAAGACGGTCTGTAGAACAGACTCCTGGTCGGAAGTGGTCTGTCGGCTCAGACGGCTCCTTCCCACAGTCCCACACTCCAGGCTTACGGTTCCCACACCTCTACCAGCTCAGCGTTCCATGGACAGGACTCTTCTCCTCAGGGTCTCAGTCCTCTCACAGGATGTGGAGTCTGTCACTCACACGCCAGGTGCTGAGAGAGTGCTCCCCTCCAACACCTGTGTGGAGCCCTAAGGCTGGTGTGGAATCAGAGGTCAGCCATTCTAGAAGGAGCAGTGCTGGGCAGGAAGGAGCAGGAGGGGCAGCATGGGTGGATGTCACAGCAGGAGAGTTTTGTGGGATGGATCCACAGCCTAGAAGGTGTCAGTGAGGGTAATGGCGTAGCAGGAGACCCAGGGGGACGAAAATCAGTGGGTTTGCTCTGCTCCCTCACCCCTTTCAGCATCCCTCCTCTGACTTTTACTGTGCAGACCGTGTCAAGGGGAGATGCTGGGAATGGGATTTACGGGTCAGCCTATCACTGCACGCTCCTGCATGCTGGGCAGGACTGGCTGCCAGTCCCCCCGCCATGAGATGATACTGTGTACTGCGCAGCAAGGAATACACCCCTCGAGTTTCCATCGGCTTACTGTTCCTGTGTAATCGAATCCATGGTCAGTGATTACTTGGAGAACACGACTGGATTTGAGACCAGAGAATATAAATGCCACACTGAGTCTTTCCTGCTGTGTGTGGCCCAATCGGGGATGGAACCATCCACACTGGGAGTCAGGGAGGAAGCACGCTCACTAGCTTGGGATCTACACCCAGCATGTCCACCTCTAATGGAAACTCCCCGGGAGCTTTCTGATGAACTTACAGAGTTCAGCCTCCCTGGAAGTTGCAAATGTTCTATGCCCATATACTTACAGTTAATGAAATAATTTCCCAAGGACCAGAGGAGTGAGGAAACTCATAATATGCTTTAAAATTTTTAATTTTCAATTGACTTTTACTGGTTAGCTAGCAGCTTGAGGCTGTAGCCACCTAAGTGTGGAATAAGCAAATATTCACAATTTCAGTGACATAACACACTTCCCCTGTCCTGCAAACTCAGAAAAATATTATAATATTTTCATGTAATCATGTAATTATGTAATTATTCCTCTAAATCTTTTCTAGAAAAAAATAGAAAATTTATTGGATAAAAATATAATCATTATATGTATAAAATAGCTCTGATCATGAGTAGTTATCTTAATATTTGCTTTCTTACAAAAATACAACACACACGTACACGCACACACACACATGCTTACCTCAGAAGTTATGGTCTCATTGGACTACAGGTAGTATACAAACTGAACAAAGGGCCTGGGGGATAGAATTATGTAAAAATAAAACTAGATCTGACAGCCCACCTGGGCCGTGAAGTGGCACTGAAGATGGGAAACGGAATCAGCAACCCACCGGCCCCTGCATGTTTCTGAGCAGCCCTTTCCAACACACAGCCCTTTTGTGTAGGAAACAGAGACCTAACTAGCACCACACATAAAAGCTGCTATAAAACCGCCCTGTCTTCATGGCTTCCTTCCTGTTGTGTCTGAACTTGCTGCACTGCACTGCCTGGTGGGATGAAAGGTCCTCACGGGGCCAGACTGAAGTAGGAAAAGTTAGGGAGGCCGTAACAGCTTTACAATAAGAGGGCAGAGATAATATAGAGAAGAAGGGGAGAAACCTGTGTCTTCCAATTAACTATTGCCAGGAAGGCAGACCTGAAATGGGGGTTTGGGGAAGACTTAGAAGCACACACAACACTTAGCCCTGGCTGGTGGTTCAGTTGGTTGGAGCATCGTCCCTACACCAAAGGGTTGGGGGTTTGATTCCTGGTCAGGTCACATATCTAGGTTTTGGATTCAGTCCCCGACTGGGCCATATACAGGAGGCAACTGACCAGTGTTTCTCACATGGAGGTCTCTCTCTCAAAACAAATAAACAAAAAAAAATTAAGTAAATATATAGATATTTTTATTACATGTATAATAGGATAACATAAATATTTACATATTAGGTAATATTTAATGTATATTTATTAGTATATCATCTATAATCTGTATTATGCAATTTAGGAGTGTTTAAATGAGGCTGAGAATGTCCATGCAAAATTTTATGTAACAGTCATTTCAAAACATGCAGCGCTGTCCCGACCATGTCTATACTCTACTCGGAAAAGAAGGAAACCTAGGAGCTATGTCTGATCCCACCACCGAGGATGACAATCTGCTTTAGTATGAGCTTATTTCTATGTCAACAGAGGTTGCTGGCACCATGGTGTCAGGACCTGGTGGTGCCCAATTTACATACAAACTCATAAACTACTAGCCACGCACAGAGAGCAATACATTTTTCCAAATAATTTTTACAAAATATTATACAATGTGGCTTAGAGATGAGTGCCTCTTTCCTCCTAAACATCAAGGAAATGAGTGATGGATTTGCTGGCATCAGAGGGAACTAATGGCAGCTCACGCAGACCATCCACACACACGGTGGAGTCCTGCAGGACAGTGGGCGGGACAGCAGCCACCGCATGGGCTCAGGGAGTGGGCGCTGATGAGGAGGGTCACTGGTCTGCTATGCCCAGGTTTCTCCTGTTTCTCTGCCCAGCCCTGAGGCATGCCTGACCGCTGGCTTAACGGGGCAAGAAGACACATCTGTCAATGCTGCAGACTGTCCTCACGTTCGGCGCGAGCTCGGCCTGTCCAGAGTGACTGCTGGGATCCAGGAAGAATAGAGACAATGCCAGCGTGCACACGCGGATCCAACTGGTAACATCTATTGTTCCCATGCTTTCTCCCTAATTTGTCCTAATCAATGAGCCAACACCCACTTATACCTGGACCACGTTAGACACATGATCACTTTCAATGGTTTCCTTTGATGCCTCTGCGACAAAACGCTGGGCAGTGCCCATGTGTGACCGGAAAGTCCTCCAGAGCCACCAGCACTGAAATGTCAGACTCTCAGTCCATTTGCTGCTTCCCATCGGAAACCCTCTCAGCCTGGTGATGGCTTCAAGACGGCACTGCTCAGCAGGCAAGCTCAGTGACAACTGGAGACTGCAGCTATTAGCATTCAAAGCCATCGGAAGCTGCAGCTGAACTCCAGCTGCGAGCATGCTTGAAAAGATCCACGGCCTGCGAATCTCAGACAGAGAGAGGCCTTTGGAGCTGAGCCTTCCATGACCAAGTCGTGCTCCAGCGAATGAGTGACAGTCAGACAGCCATTTCGGTGATGCCCTCAAGTCTGCACAGTGTCAGTGCTCAGCAGAAACGGAAGCATCAGGGTGGCTCCTGAATGGGCAGGCAGTTCCCCCTTCCTCCCCCCAACCCTCACCCCCAGCTGGGAGAGGCTCGGGTGCCAGGAGGATGCAATGGCCACCAGGGGTCACTCAGCCCCGGCCCAAGCTGGGCTTGTCCTTGGGGGGCTGGAAAGGTGAGTGAGTCAGGCACAGTTCCTTTCCAGCAGAAGCTGCTTATTCTGCCATCCACATTTTAGCTTGTGTCCTAAAGTGACTCCACAGGGACCTGGGTTTTCCACATTCCAGAGAATCAGGGGTGTGCAGTCAGAGGGCGACAGCATGCCGACAGCCTGCCTGCCTCTTGTGAGAGCTGAGATGGCAGCACAGGCCCAGCGAGCAGATGCCGTGTCCCAGACAAGGACAGCTGGGCACATGGCAGGTCGCGCCGTCCACCTGGGGGCCCCCGCGCCAGAGCAGTTCACTGTCACGGAAAGACACAGGCCCATCTGGAGCCCTGTCTCCTGCCTCCTGGAAGGATTTCCAGTTTGAATTTTAACACACTGTGCCTTTCACTTTCCCCTCAAGGAAAACCCAGACACCGCACGCTTTAAATGCCAGCAGAGTGTGCGGTGTTGAGAGCCAGCTAGAGCATTCTGTTAGAAGTGACTAGAGAGAGGCCGCCTGTGTGGGGAGCCCTCTGATTTAAAAGGATGCAGGATTGCTCCTCTCTCCTCCGCAGGGGCTCCCGATCCCACTCTGCCTGGTGCCGGAATAAATTACCTGACATGTCGAGGCGCGTGCAGAGAATGGCTAATGCTGACGGCCTCACCAAAGGCACAGAGAAAGGGCTTGAGCACAAGAGGAGTTTCCCTCAGTTCCCAGACGAAACCACAGAGAGAAGCCCCGCACCAAGGGCCACCAGGTTCAAGAGCAGTTGTCTGCTTTCCCTTCTGTGATCTGCGAACCATAGAGAATGTTCTAGAGTCAAACAGGGTGACAGTACCATGGTAACCCTGTGAAGCAGGTTTTCATGCACAGCTTCTGAGCCCTTGTGGTAGCAGGTGGCCCTCCAGCAGGGCCTGTTGTCTGTGGTGTGCCCAAACTACGTCCTGTGACTGTGCTGTGAGTGGCATATATGTTGCTCACGCAGGAACGGACTGTGTGCCCGTTGTTAGGTCAGACTGACTGGGAAGCCGATCTCCTCTTGGGCCAGGGACTCCCTGTGACAGGACAGCCTCCCTCCCACCAGGGATGTGACCTCTACTGGAGACTGATAACCAAGGGAGGAGGGGGAGTCTCATGGTTCATCTCCTTAGTTTTGCTCTAAGCATGCTCCCCACTCTATGCCTCCCTCCTTCCCCACCCCCTGACACCTCTTACACTTCTTTTGTTTCTTAATTCTACTCTGTCTGGAGCAAATTTAGCACCATATGAAAATCACATAGAGTTACCTTAGAGAGGCTGGTGCGGTCTAAGGGAACCGCAAGGGAAGTGTCTTTACCGAGCAGGAGAGCAGAGGATGATGGCAGACCTCAGCCCTCGGGGAGGAGGACAGCCCAGACGGATTGCACTGTGCTGGGCTCAGCTCTAAGATCAGCAGCAGCCCGGGGGGCACAGGCCAGGAGAGCAGAGGGGTGCACCGCCCAGAGGCATGCTAGTGCAGCTGAGGCTCAGCGCTGAGTCCGGACTCCCCATGCGCTGAGCTGCACACAGTTGGCTCACCACTTCCCTCTTCCCTCAGGCTACACTGTCAGATCTGAGGGAGAGGGGTCAGAACTGCCTCTCCTCAAGGGCATGCTGTCAGCCCCCACCAGCTCCTCAGCAGCGGCTTTTTACCCTGCGGCAGCAGTCCCAGGGCAGGTGCTGTCACCCGCTGACAGAAGAGGAAGCCAGCCTCTGATGTGCCTCTGCCCAGGGAGGTCCGGGTGCTGTCCCCAACCAGGCCGATGTCTGGGCTCAATCCTGCTGCAGTCCCCAGACCCCACACCTGAAACTCAACCTGCACACGTTCCCGTTTCCAAGTTTGCTGTTGCGGTTAATGTCACTGTTTCCCATCTAGGCCCTCGCCTCTTGGCCTCCCTGCCTTAAAAAATTTTTTTTATTGATTTCAGACAGGAAGGGAGAGGGAGAGAGCCACAGAAACACCAATGATGAGAGAGAATCTGCACAGTGGGGATTGAGCCTACAACTCAGGCATGTGTCCTGACTGGGAATCAAACCGTGATCTACGGGTTCATAGGTTGATGCTCAACTGCAGAGCCACGCCGGCCAGGCCTGTCCACTGCCTTTAACTCAACCTCTATATCGTCCGAGTTAATCACCTGAGTTCACTCCCAGCCACCTGCCTAGAATGTGCTTGTCCCCCGCCTTGTCCGCTGGGCTGTGGACACAGCCTGCCACCAGCCACACCCCTTCTGAGGTCAGAGCCCTGCAGAGCTTCTCCCCAGGGAGGCAGAGGGACAGGGAATGGAGCCTCGGGGTGACCGGAGAAGATGGCCTTTGAAAACCAGTGAGAGGAGCAGACATCCTAAGGGTTCTAATGGGGTTCTTCTCCTCAGGACCAGGCTCTACCTCCGAGACAGAGAAAACACCCAAGCAGCAGATGAACTGACTTTGTATGTGGGGACAAATTGTTTCCTTTAGCTTTGTGACATATTTTAAAACTAAGCAAAGATAGTCATTCTGAATATTAGTAAAAATTAAATTCAGATTTTAACTGTCCAACTACCGCAGGTTGTTAGGTGACTTGGAAAGAAACAAGTCAACATTTAACTTGCAAAGTGTGTTTTGGAGGCTGAATTTACAGCTGTCTCTTTCTCTGTCCTGGTAATGTTGGTCTCTTTGCCTACAGACTAGGCTACACCAGTGCTGATACAATTGAATTTTTTCTTAGAAATCACATTACAGTTCATGACGATGTTGATTTGTTTTGAGCACTAACCTAATAACATCAAGATATCTGTTCCTTCTAGCACCTTGAATTCCTTACATCATCCTAATGGCTTAGCACTTCCAATCTTATTTGTTTTTAAAGATGCAAAATATACAACCAAGCTTCTGATGTGCAGTTCCCAAATTAACTCCACTTCCTTAAGTGCTCCCAGGGGAGGGAGGAGGAGGAGAAAGGAAGGAGGAGTGGGGACAGGTACAGAGAGAGGAGCACCAGGAGATAATCAGAGAAATATTAAGGCCTGGCTCTAAGAACTAATGCTCAGGATGATGAAGTTTATGACGAAAGCAAATGCTAGTTAGTCCCCTTTATCCATGGTTTCAGTTATCTGCAGTCAACTGTGGTGTGAAAATATTAAAGGGAAAATTCCAGAAATAAAAAAATTCATAAATGTTAAGTTGCATGCAGTTCCAAGTAGAGTAGCCTGATGAAATTTGCACCACCCAGCTCCATCCCGCCTGGGGCGTGGCTCTCCCTCTGCAGGCCAGGCACCTCACACCTCAGCCATCAGACCAGCTGTCACTGTGCAGGGCTTGTGCCACTGTCATCCCCCTTTATCTTTTTTTTTAAATATATTTTATTGATTTTTTACAGAGCAGAAGGGAGAGGGATACAAAGTCAGAAACATCGATGAGAGAGACATCGATCAGCTGCCTCCTGCACGCCCCCTACTGGGGATGTGCCCGCAGCCAAGGTACATGCCCTTGCCAGAATCGAACCCGGGACCCTTCAGTCCACAGTCCGACGCTCTATCCACTGAGCCAAACCGGTCTCGGCCATCCCCCTTTATCTTATAAGCACAGAGCAGGTGGCTGCAGCTCAAATGCCTCCAGAGAAGCCGGGCAGCGCTTCTTTTCAGAAAGATGAAGTCCTCCACTTAGTAAGGGAGAGGATCGGAGGCTGAGGCTGCTGAGATCTAGATAAGAACCTTCTGTCCAAGAAACTGTGAAAGACGGAGGAAAAAAGAAATGCATGCTAGTTTTGCTGTCGCACCTTCAACTGCAAAAGTTTCAGCCACAGCATGACAGGTGTTCAGTTGAATGGAAAAGGCACTGAATTGTGTGGGAGACAGAATGGAAAACATGTTTGGGTTGAGGACAACGCGTTGAACCAGAAACACTGAGCCCACATGAAGACTTCAGCAGGGACCCCTGGCTGAGACAGTGACCCGATCCACAAGACTCCCCTTACAGCTAGCTGTTGTAGCTGTTCTACTTTATTACTGTTGTCCATTTCTGACTGTGCCTAACTTACATATTAAAGTGCATCACAGGTGTGTGTGCACAGGAGAAAGCACAGCCTATAGGGGCTCCATACAATCCCCTTAGAGATGTCCCGGAGGGTCTGGAAGGTGCCCCTGAGGATACACCTTCACAACTGAAAGCAAAAACCTCTACCCTGACCAAGATGACTTAGTTGAAATCATTCTCTGAATATATTCAAAGGAAAAAATTATAATGTAACCAACTTTAATGTTTAGTGCCTAAACCACTTTCGGCTTAAAGAAAAAATTAGTATTTTTTCCTGTAGAGCCATAAACCAAAATGAGAACTGACCCTGCTTTGACCAGTGCTGCCCCACGTAGGACAGGAGGAGGCAATGGAGAGGTCCAGGCAGCCGTGTGCACAGTTTACACAGGGCTCACACGAGGGAACCACCAGGGAAGAAGTCCCTACCTCACCATCAACACTACAGGGACTGACTCAGCACTCAACACCATCCGACTAGATGGCATGCATGACGGACCTCAGGGCAAAAGCTGAAAATAGGATTTGCTCCCTGCCCTAACAAAGCCTTTAAATCTAGCATTGAAAAGAAGTAAACAACAACAACAACAAAATGAACACTATAGGGACCCTGTAATTGCTGGGAAAGTTCAGATGGTTACAAAACCAGTCTGTGGAGAGATGAGGCAGGGGGAGGTGACTGATGGTCAAATGGCAAGCAGGGCCTGGCTGGTGTGGCTCAGTGGGCTGGATATTGTCCATGCACCAAAAGGTTGCTGGTTCAACTCCTTGCCAAGGCACACCTCGCCCAGGTTTGCAGGCTCAATCCCCAGTAGGGGGCATGGAGGAGACAGCCAATCAGTGTTTGGCTTTCACATGGATGTTTCCCTCTCTCTCTCCTTTCTCTTTCTCCTTTGTTTTTCCTCTCTCTCTAAAATAATAATAACAGTAATAATCTTTAAAAATGATAAGTAGGGAGAGGGAACCAAGATGGCAGCATAGGTAAACACCTATTGTTCCGCCCTGCGCAACGATTTAGAAACTACAACATAACAACAAAACAAACATCACCCAGAATAACCAGAAAGCTGGCTGAGTGAAAACTCCACAAATAAAAGCAAAGGTGGGACACTGAGACTCAGAAGAGCGGCGGGAGCGCAGCCTTGAAGACAGAAACAGGTTAGGAGCCGTCCTGGTCGCGCGCATGGGCTGTAGGGCCAGAGCAGCAACCCCTGCTGGGTTTTGCCAACGGGGACGGCAGGGACGGCAGAGACGTCCCACTGCACGGATTCCCCAGCGCCAGACGAGGTCCGAGATCCGGGGTACATGGAGACATCCCACTGCACAGATTCCCCAGTGCCAGGTGAGGTCCGAGGTCCGGGGGACACACCCTGGAAGCAGGGCGCGGCAGAGGTCTCCTAGTCTGCAGAGAAACCAGGCAGCTGGGAAAAGAAGTTTGCGCCCAAGTGTCACACAAACACGTGACTGGCTCCCTGGAAACTTGTCTCCTGGCCCCGAAAACCACCTATTTTACAACCCTGGGCTAGACTTTGGGTGTGCAGACTCATTTGGGGAGAGGCAGAGTTGTCTGGCAAGGGGAAGAGACTGGCGGCTTTCTCTTGGAGGTGCCTGCAGCCATCCCCATCCAACAGAAACCCACGTGCACGCGCGCGAGTGCAGCATAGGACGTAGCTGACACTGAGGCTGCCTGCTCAGCTCAGAGACTCCGCCCATCCAACCTGAACACAGTCTCCCTTCACAGCCAATTGGCCTGGAGGTCAAACCCTCCTAGGGCTAACAACAACAAGCTGGGTTTAAATTCAAAAATACTGTACAGCCCATAAAGGATTGCAGTAAGAGTACCCATCTCAAATAACTGGAGAGGCTGTGCCACTGACCCTTAGAGGACATCTACCACA
Source organism: Antrozous pallidus (assembly GCA_027563665.1). NCBI lineage: Eukaryota > Metazoa > Chordata > Mammalia > Chiroptera > Vespertilionidae > Antrozous > Antrozous pallidus. Next base: position 72,960,236 of record CM050523.1, on the reverse strand, counting down.
TAAAGCAGCCACCATGCAGAGATATGGAAAGAAATCAGGTGTGAAAGAAATGGAGGAGAAAAGATGACTAGACATAGAGTTCAAAACCATGGTTATATGGCTTTTCAAGAGGCTCCTAGAAAAGGCCGATGAACTTAATGAGAATTACAAGGAAATAAACAAGACCAACCAGGAAATGAATGAGACTTACAAGGAAATGAATGAGACCCTCAAGGAAATGAACAAGACCCCTGAGGATATGAACCAGACCCTCACGGATATGAAAAAGGACCAACTAGAAATCAAGCATACACAGACTGAAATAAAAAATATTACACAAAGTCCTAAAAGCAGTCCAGAGGGCCACAAGAATAAAGTCAAAGATTTGAAATACAAAGAAGCAAAATCCACTCGGCTGGAAAATCAAGAAACGAAAAGAATTCAGATAATTGAAGATAGTGTAAGGGGCCTCTGGGACAACCTCAAGCATGCCAACATCTGAATTATTGGGGTGCCAGAAAAAGAGAGAGAGCAAGTTAATGAAAACCTACTTGAAGAAATAATGACTGAAAACTTCCCCCACCTGGTGAAAGAAACTGACTTAAAAGCCCAAGAAGTACACAGAACCCCAAAATATAGGAATCTAAAGAGGACCACACCAAGACATATCATAATTAAAATGCCAAGAGCAAAAGATAGAGGGAGAATATTAAAAGCAGCAAGAGAAAAACAGTTGGTTACCTACAGGGGAGCACCCATACGATTGTCAGTGGATTTCTCAACAGAAACGATGCAGGCCAGACGGGAGTGGCAAGAAATATTCAAAATAATGAATAGCAAGAATCTACAACCAAGATTACTCTATGCAGCAAAGCTATCATTCAGAATTGAAGATCAGATAAAGTGCTTCGCAGATAAGAAAAAGCTAAAGGAGTTCATCACCACCAAACCAATATTATATGAAATGCTGAAAGATATTCTTTAAGAAGAGGAAGAAGAAAAAGGTAAAAATATAAATTATGAACAACAAATACACATCTATCAACAAATGAACATAAAAATCAAGTGAATTGATAGGCTGATGAACTGGTGAATATAACAGAAACATGGACATAGAGAGGGAATGGACTGACAATTCTTAGGGAGAAAAGGGTTGTGGGAAGTATAGCAAGAGACTGGACAAAAATCTTGCAACAATGGGAGAGGACAGTGGGGAGTGGAGGTGAGGGTGGAGGGTGGGATAGGTACAGGGTGGAGGGGAGCTATAGGGGGATAAAAAAGGGGAAACAATGTAATTAATAAACTGAACAATAAAGATTTAAAAAATGATAAGTAGGAATAAAGATTAAAGAGAGAATGCCATTCCAGAGAGAAGTTAGCAAGCAAATGCAAAATCATGACAGGCAATGTCAGGTGGTTGAAGGGACCCCAGGCAGCTCAGCCCTGACCGGTGAGGCACATGGTATGAAGTGGCAGCTGGAGAGGTACGGGGCCAGGTGATCATAACCCTCAGACCGCATTTAAAAACTCAATCCCACAGGTGATGTGAAGGCTTTGGTGGACTTTAAACAGGGAGTGACAATGGGTAAATTCGGGTTTTACATAGACTTTTATAAAAAACGTGTGGGGATATGTTTGAGGAACACAAACGTAGAGTCAAGGAGCATGGGTTAGGAGACCTTGGGGTGCTCCAGCTGAGAGACCAGGGACTCTAATCAGGGTGTGAATGGCAGGGCTGGCGGTGCGGGAGAGAGGAGGTGTCTGGAGCTGAAATTGGAAGGCATGGCATGTCGTCGATGCTGGAGGAGACACTGGGTGCTCCCGCCACTGGAAGATGCTGACATCCTGGTCGAATGAAGGCAGAGGAAAGGTGACGACACACGGGCCCTGGTGAGAGGGTCTGAGCAGTACTCAAGTCGGGATGGTCTTGGGTGTCAGCAGACCGAGCTGGGTGCAGATGTGTGCGCTCTTACACACGAGTGGTACTTCCAACGGAGACGTGGAAGAGATTAAGGAGCATGCACAGAGCTGGGCCAGCAGCTTGAGGCTGGATGCCCAACTTGAAAGAAGAGAAACAGGGAAAAGCTGAGGATGTGATGGAAAGGGGGGAGGTGGGGAACTCTTTAAAGAGAGGGCAACTGTGCAGATGCAGTTTGGAAGCCCATTAAGATAATTTTTTTAAATGTTCACTGGATTTGGAGAGCGAACTGCACGAGGGACAGGAGTGGATTCAGCGGGAGTTGGCCTGGCGAGTGGGTGGTGTGTGGGAGACACCGTGGCGTGAGGACAGGGAGACTGCTCTGCCCGGCTGTGGGGGCCAGGTGGAGAACTGGTGGGAGGAGGGGACAGGCAGGTGAACTAGGCCACCACACTAAGAAATGGCGGGAAGCAGTGGCCAATGCTGGTGAGAGAAGAGGGAGGAGGGAGAGGCAGGAGAGAAGACTGGGAGGGCAGAGCACTGCCTGGAAGGGTCCAGAATGCTGGCTGACACCCAAGGCCTACTTGTTCAATGGGCTCCGTGGGGCACAAGGTTAATGACACCCCCGGTGGGACTGTGTTCCACTTCCACATGTGTGCTGTGGTGGGAGGCCCACGCGTGATCTGACTACAGAGAAGGAAGAAACCCTTCCTAACCTGTAGGTCTGCCCCTACACCCGTTGAGTGAGCCACTCTGGTTATATAATATTTACATTAATTAAGATTTATTAACTCAATAGCTAGGAAACTTAAAAGTAATCTGTGTTGGCACTTGAAATTAATGAGACATTGACTAATTACCTAATGAGTAGTTGATAAATCTTAACTTTGGACAACTTTCTCTAAAAAGTATGGAGTTGAATTTTCAAAGCTAGTGAATTAAAAAGCAAGTGTCTGCCCTGTAATCGCCAAATACCTCAGGTATCTGAGGAAGGTGGCTTCTCTCCAGGATTGCACACCTGGGTCCTGACTGGTTTCTGGGCCCGTCCCTTCCCGCTCTTCCTTCCAATTCCCTCTCCTCAGAGACCTCATCTACGTGCCAGGGGAGCTGGAGGCCCCAGCTCACTCCTCTTCCATCACACCTGTCCTGCATGCCTGTCTTGCGCGCCAGAGCAGCGAGCAGACATGCAGCTCACAGCATGCCATGGCCAGGAGGGCTGAGTGTGATCAGTGAACGAATCTCACATACACCCTGGCGTGTGCCAGCAGATTTTAAAAACTCCTAAACCTGCCGGTGTTTCCTGGAAAGAAGCCGCAAGGAGAGGTCTGGCAGATTCCCAGGGAGCCATAAACGGAGTCCTTGGCACAAGGCTGCCTCCCCGTAATGTGCATACTCCCGGCTGCTCCTCACCAAACCCGCGGGCACCCCCACAAACGGGCCCGGGCACAGCCTCCGCTGGGCTCGCACTGTCTGACTCACCCCGGGATTGTTTAAGCACACAAGCCCTTTACTCAGTGCGGCTCTGCTTCCCCTCCCCACCACCTGTCCACACACACATGCACACACGCCCCTGACCCAGATGTGAAGGACTGACACTGACACGGAGGGACAGGCACCTGGTGGCACTGGCTCCTGACACCGTGTCTAGGGCCTCTGCTGCTGGGCCGCACTTGGGCACAGCCAGCCTCTGGAGGGAGGAGGTCTGCCTCTCGGAAAGGACTCCTCTCACACAGTGACAGCAGCTTCAGGAACGGCCAGCACGGAACAGTGCACAGCGCCTGAGACCTCTGCCCCGGAGCCAAGCAAAGCCCGGCGCCCTGCCCAGGGCAGGCTGGAGGGAGCGGCAGGGCTGTCAGCACGGGGACTGTCGGCCTGTTTTCCAGTCTGAACTGAAAACACAGAAAGGACGGTGACAAGGGCTCTGAAGCGAGTCCTCCTCCTGCTTCCCCAGACCCCTCTCCCTGTTGGGACAAGGCTTCGAGGCCCTGGTCACGGGCATGGACCCTGATGATGCACCGGTGGCATTAATCCCATTGACAGGTTCTCACCTGGAGGCTCTGGACAGGCCTTCCGCTATCCACACAACAGGTGTGGTGTGGGCCCTGAGCTGGGCTCCCCCGCTAGACCACAGACGTGCAGGCTGCATGCACGTGGCCATGCCGTGCCAGGGCCACCCAGGCTGGCGGCTAAGGAGTGCAGGACGCTTGGGGGTGCACAGCGCATCTCTTACAAGAATGAAAATGCCATGAGCAACTCCTCAATTAAAGGCCACAGCCTGCAGGCGGTTAAGCAATTAGGTGACCCTTAAAACCGCCCCCCCCCCCCCACCGGTGCTCGACCTTCACTGCCCACACGGACATGAAGTAGCTGATAAACTCCTTCCCTTCCTTCTTTCCTTGCCCTCACATACATGCAGGAAGCTGCAGCACTCGGAATCTGAAGTGCTCAGGCCCCGGACCTTGGGCTGGGCCACGCCACTCACACAGGAGCTGTGGGGCTGCCACGTGACAGCTGTATGACCATGGGTAAGAGGCAGCCACCCCTCTTTGAGCCAGGGATTCCTCTCTGCAGATGGAACTAATCAAAGCCGAAGCCCCTTGGGGTCGTGGAGGTTTGAGGTGGCACATTAGCCAACCACACAGCACACACGTCATCAGCGCTCCACAAAGCGGGTGGTTATTCCATCACCATTATCCGTGTGGACATAAGACCATGTAAGCTTTACATACACACCTTGGGAGATAGCAATTCTTACAGTAATAAATACCTTTCCATGTCTTAGAATTTATAATTCTCACCAAAAGGAAAGGATGTGATTATTTGGGTAAAGGGCAAAGAAAAGAGGCATTTATCTTGCTTTCTTAGGCAAAAAGACTTTTAGTTGGTAAAGGAACATTTTCTATAGACTAGTATGCTAGCTAATAAATGAAGAAATGATAGAATATAATTTTGCAAATCAGGAGAAATACTGAATTTAGAAAGTGAGCTCGCTTACTGCTAACATTAGGTGAAAGGGTTGCTGGGTGACTTTCTAACAATTGGCTCAGGCTGACAACCCAACCACGGGGACAGCCATCAATTGCACCCCCATGAAAGGGAGCCAATCCCACCTCACGTGCTCCCTTCTTATTGTGGCGGGATAGGATGATACCCACAAAACCGGATCTCAGTCCAACGAGGTGTCTGAGGAAATCACCAGTTTGTGGAAAGTACAGGAGTCAAAGGAGCATATTAAATGACAGCACAGGAAGGAAATCTGTAGGACACATGACCAGCTTTATGACAGGTTGTAAGATGCAGAGACTGCATAGGTCAAAGAGGGATCACATGTCAGTAAGACCCAATGTGGGCCTCATGTAGATTCAGATTCAAACAAATTAACTATAAAAATAAATTTGTGAGACAAACTGGGACCTTTGAATCCTGTCTGGATAATTAAGACTTTTTAAAGGGGTCTGATAGGTGGTTGTGCTTTTACCAGAAGAACCTTTATATTTTAGAAGTTCATTATATACTAACTTGGACTTGCTGCAAAATGATCCATGTCTGGGGAAGGCAGAATGAGTGGGATACAGAGGAAAGAAGTTTGCCATTCATGAGGCTCAGAGATGTAAAATTAGCTCACCGACACGTGTGTTGAATGTTCAATAATAAAAAGATAAAGAGTGCCCCCTCCCCCCAAATTAAGGGAAGGCTGAGTAACATATTTGCCAGGTCAAGTGATGACATGTGAAGACAGTAAAGAACCTGGCTCATTGGACCTGTGGGAAAATGCAGGACTGAGGTGGGAAGCCAGAGATGGAGCTCAGTGACTTGGTGAACAGGCTGTAGTTTAGGGAAGAAGCTCTTCATTAATGTGCATAGGGATTTGTGGGGTTATTTATTTAAAATGTCCATAGCTAGGTCGTGTTCCTAGAAAAGGTGATGTAATGTGTCCTGAATGGAAATCACCAATCTCTATAAAAAAAAGCACCTCTGTGATTCTAAGGGAGGTGGTCCTGGAGCCACTCTGAAAAAGAGTAGTTTAAGGTCAGGGTCCATATGTGCAGTTTCAGAAGGAGGCACACACACAGGGTGGCTTACTCAGCATGGCCTCAGATTAGCCAGGTCCCAAGTTCACCGACCAGCTTCTAAGGGAAGAACCAACCTGACCGTGTCTGAGGGGAGCAGCCTCCGGTCGGAAGCTCCCTGTCCCTCCTGGAGGCAGCTGGCTGCAGGAATCAGACTGTTGGTGAGACTTTCGGGGACAGACTCTATCCAGGATAAGGAAACTTGGCAGGACAGAATATACTGACGAGGGTCCAAGTAGCTTCCCGGGGGGGGCAGGATTGAGATCTGGCATTTGGCTTCCAACTGATGACATTTTAGCTCATCCCCAAACATCCTATATAATTCTCCAGGCCCCCTACTTTCTGGAACACCGCCAATTCCAGATGGCCACCCCACAGAGGAAGGGGCTGCCCAGCCCACATCAGGTTGTGATATGAGCAAGAAACACATTTTTATCATTAAGCTTTCTGAGTTTATGTCCAAGTTCACTGGTGAAATAGCCTAGTCTGAAGTCAGATGATAATAAACTTTACAGACACTGAACGCATCCCGTCACTCTCCAGTGACTTCGCATGTCTCCACTTTGATAGGTGCTTGGAGTAACTTGATTTGCCACCTTTCCAAGTTCAAGGGGACCTCATTACAACCTCACAATTGCTAAGAATGCCAACTGTTATCCTGTGTGCTCAAGGCACACTTATAAGGCACACAGTTGCATATTTCTGACAAAGAGTTTTAAAGATTGATAACTGAAATGGAATTTATATCCTGTGCTTATAGTCATGAAAAGTAAAAATCCAAAACAACACAACTAGCAAGACAACTCTTGTCCCATTGGGCTGAACCTGCCAAGGCGCACAGGAGGGACAGGCCAGGGAAGAGGGGGACATGAGCGGGCACACGTTTCAGAGGTGTGTGAGGAAAGAGCAGCCGCTGCTTGTCCTGTCCACTGAGACCTACATGCTCTCCTTGTGGGTTCTCCTCCACGGGTAACGGAGTGCAGCAGCCAGCCTGCGTGCCTTCCCTACAGCACACGTTTCCTATAAATATCATCTCATCATGGATGCCAACTTAAGACATGACCAGTTAGTCCTTCCTGGGGAATCTAGTGATCAGCACTCACATGATGATGTCACAATGCTGGTGGAGTGGTCAGGGCTATGCAGGAGAAGTAGTTTTGTTTGTTTTTTTGTTTCTTCACAGAATTAGATCCACATTTTTTATCTTCCCTGATTCTCCCTGTTTTCCCTTCTTCCGTGGGTGGGGTTGCTTTCCTGGGTTCTTTCAGAGCACCCTCCCGAGGCTCTCACTTCCTGGCATGTGTGTGCTGCCCTTTGTTCTACTCTCAGGCCTCACCCTGCTGGGTGCCTGCGGCCTGCACGCCATGGGCAAAGCACACGCATCACAGACTCTCCCGCCCCGTTTGCCTTCGTTGGTCCCAGCCCCGCCGAGCTCCCCAACAGCAGACTTTGGTAACCGACGTGTCAACATTGGTTCTTGTTCTGTTTCCTTTCCGGTAACAGCGACCCAGTGGAGTGTCTCACAGGCAGCAGCCATCAGGAAGTGTTGACCGAATAACAATCCCTTCACTTTCCGAGAGAATGAATTAAAAGAAACATGGTGTTCATAAAATTCTGACATTTTCCTTATGATTTCATGAGCATGTGGAGGAAACAGATAAGCTGTGGACTGATGATAGATGAAATTTTCGGAAGAGCAAACACACTTTTCTCAGAAGAAGAAAATTCTTGTATCTAGGTCTTTGCCAATGCATCTCCATGTATGCAAATCACTACTAAGTATCCTGTTATAATAAAACTTATTTTAATTAATCAGGCACTAAACAAGTCAAGGCAATGTCGTAGAGTGGAAAGGGCCTTGCACTAAAAATTCATTTGTCGCGGTGCCACAAATAATGTTTTGTCTTGGGAAGGTCTCTCCATGTGTGGAGCCTGCTCTGCCTCAGGGGAACAAAGGGAGTCCCTGCTGCTCAGGGGGTGCTCATGAGGACCTCAGACCAATGGGATCAGCCGTCCTGGGGCACTGGGAGCAGGCTCAGGAAATTCCACCGAGAGGTGGTTTACCTTCATTGCAATGGTAAAGGAGTTCTTGAGATCCACTCTATCTGTGTCATCATTAAATGAATGTTAAGAAATACGTTTAAAAATATGGTTGTGGTAAGGCTACCTTGTACCTTCATGGGCCATATTATACACACTGCAAGTATGGGTGGGGCACATGCATCACCCACATGCATGCACACACACTACACAGATACACATAACCACACACATGATTTCTCTCCCCCTCTCACACACACTCACACACTTTCCTTCTTTCACACACACTTTTTTCTGAACCATTGGAGACATCTTAACACATTGCAGACCAGTAGTTTTATTGCTAGCTTTACACAGTGGCCAGCTAAATTTCTACTGAACGAGTACAAAAAACATTTTACATAAATGTTAAAGGCACACTTTAAAATTAATTACCCATTGCATTTGGAAGTTATTTATTACATGTTCTTATAAGCTAATAAATATCTGTTTTTATCTTTATTGTTCAGTTTATTAATTACATTGTTCCCTTTTTTTCCACCCTATAGTTCCCCTCCACCTGGTACCCATCCCACCCTCCGCCCTCATCCCCCTCCCCAATGTCCTCTCTCATAGTTGCATGATTTTTGTCCAGTCTCTTGCTACACTTCCCACACCCTTTTTCTCCCCAAGAGTTGTCAGTCTATTCCCTCTCTGTGTCCGTGATTCTGTTACATTCACCACTTTATCCTGTTAATCATCTTATTAATTCACTTGATTTTCAGATTCATTTGTTGATAGATGTGTATTTGTTGTTCCTCATTTACACTTTCATCTTTTTCTTCTTCCTCTTCTTAAAGAATATCTTTCAGCATTTCATATAATATTGGTTCGGTGGTGATGAACTCTTTTAGCTTTTTCTTATCTGCGAAGCACTTTATCTGACCTTCAATTCTGCATGATAGCTTTGCTGGATAGAGTAATCTTGGTTGTAGATTCTTGCTGTTCATCACGTTGAATATTTCTTGCCACTCCTGTCTGGCCTGCATCGTTTCTGTTGAGAAATCCTCTGACAATCGTATGGGTGCTCCCTTATAGCTAACCATCTGTTTTTCTCTTGCTGCTTTTAATATTCTCTCTTTGTGTTTTGCTCTTGGCATTTTATTTTATTTTTATTTTGTATTTTTTTAATCTTTCTTGTTCAGTTTATTAATTACATTGTTTCCCCTTTTTTATCCCCTATATCTCCCCTCCACCCTGTACCTACCCCATCCTCCACCCTCACCTCCCCCTCCCCACTGTCCTCTCCCATTGTTGCAAGATTTTTGTCCAATCTCTTGCTGTGCTTCCCACAATCCTTTTCTCCCCAAGAATTGTCAGTCCATTCCCTCTCTATGTCCATGTTTCTGTTATATTCACCAGTTCATCAGCCTATCAATTCACTTGATTTTTATGTTCATTTGTTGATAGATGTGTATTTGTTGTTCATAATTTATATTTTTACCTTTTTCTTCTTCCTCTTCTTAAAGAATATCATATAATATTCAGAATTTCATATAATATTAGTTTGGTGGTGATGAACTCCTTTAGCTTTTTCTTATCTGCGAAGCACTTTATCTGACCTTCAATTCTGCATGATAGCTTTGCTGCATAGAGTAATCTTGGTTGTAGATTCTTGCTATTCATTATTTTGAATATTTCTTGCCACTCCCGTCTGGCCTGCATCGTTTCTGTTGAGAAATCCACTGACAATCGTATGGGTGCTCCCCTGTAGGTAACCAACTGTTTTTCTCTTGCTGCTTTTAATATTCTCTATCTTTTGCTCTTGGCATTTTAATTATGATATGTCTTGGTGTGGTCCTCTTTAGATTCCTATATTTTGAGGTTCTGTTTACTTCTTGGGCTTTTAAGTCAGTTTCTTTAACCAGGTGGGGGAAGTTTTCAGTCATTATTTCTTCAAGTAGGTTTTCATTAACTTGCTCTCTCTCTTTTTCTGGCACCCCAATAATTCAGATGTTGGCATGCTTGAGGTTGTCCCAGAGGCCCCTTACGCTATCTTCAATTTTCTGAATTCTTTTTGTTTCTTGCTTTTCCAGCCGAGTGGAGTTTGCTTCTTTGTATTTCAAATCTTTGACTTGGTTCTTGTGGCCCTCTGGACTGCTTTTAGGACTTTGTGTAATATTTTTTATTTCAGTCTGTGTATGCTTGATTTCTAGTTGGTCCTTTTTCATATCCGTGAGGGTCTGGTTCATATCCTCAGAGGTCTTGTTCATTTCCTTGAGGGTCTCATTCATTTCCTTGTAAGTCTCATTCATTTCCTGGTTGGTCTTGTTTATTTCCTTGTAATTCTCATTAAGTTCATCGGCCTTTTCTAGGAGCCTCTTGAAAAGTCTTATAACCGCAGTTTTGAACTCTATGTCTTGTCACCTTTTCTCCTCCATTTCTTTCACACCTGATTTCTTTCCATATCTCTGCATGGTGGCTGCTTTATGTGGTAGATATCCTCTAAGGGTCAGTGGCACACCCTCCCCAGTTATTTCAGATGGGTACTCTTACTGCAATCCTTTATGGGTTGTACAGTATTTTTGAATTTAAACCCAGCTTGTTGTTGTTAGCCCTAGGAGGGTTTCACCTCTAGGCCAATTGGCTGTGAAGGGAGACTATGCTCAGGTTGGATGGGCAGAGTCTCTGAGCAGCACCGGCAGCCTCAGTGTCAGCTACGTCCTATGTGGCGCTCGCGCGCGTGCTCGCGGGTCTCTGTTGGATGGGGATGGCTGCAGACACCTCCAAGAGAAAGCCGCTAGTCTCTTCCCCTTGCCAGACAACTCTGCCTCTCCCCAAATGAGTCTGCACCCCCAAAGTCTAGCCCAGGGTTGTAAAATAGATGGTTTCCGGGACCTGGAGACAAGTTTCCAGTGGGCAAGTCATGGGTTTGTGCGACCCTTGCGCGCAAACTTCTTTTCCCCGCCTCCGGGTTTCTCCTCAGACTAGGAGGCCTCTGCTGCGCCCTGCTTCCAGGGTGCATCCCCCGGACCTCGAACCTCGCCTGGCGCTGGGGAATCCATGTAGTGGGACATCTCCACCCTCCCCCTTGGCAAAATCCAGCCAGGGGTTGCTGCTCCAGCCCTACAGCCCGCACGCACGACCAGGACGTCTCCTAACCTGTTTCTGTCTTCAAGGCTGTGCTCCCGCCGCTCCTCTGAGTCTTAGTGTCCCACCTTTACTCTTATTTGTGGAGTTTTCACTCAGCCAGCTTTCTTGCGATTCTGGGTGATTTTTGTTTTGTTGTTATGTTGTAGTTTTTAAATCGTTGCGCGGGGCAGAACAATAGGCGTTTACCTATGCCGCCATCTTTCTATCGTTGTTGCTCTTGGCATTTTAATTATGATGTGCCTTGGTGTGGTCCTCTTAGGGTTCCTATATATTGGGGTTCGGTGCGCTTCTTGGACTCCTAAGTCAATTTCTTTCACCAGGTGTGGGAAGTTTTCAGTCACTATTTCTTCAAATAGGTTTTCATTGTCTTGCTCTCTCTCTTTTTCTGGCACCCCTATAATTTGGATGTTGGTATGCTTGAGGTTGTCCCAGAGGCCCCTTACACCATCTTCAATTTTTTGGATTCTTTTGGTTTCTTGCTTTTTCAGCTGAGTGGATTTTACCTCTTTGTATTTCAAATCTTTAACTTGGTTCTTGGGGTGCTCCAGAGCACTTTTAGGTCTTTGTATAATATTTTTTATTTCAGTCAGTGTATGCTTAATTTCTGGTTCGTCCTTTTTCATATCCTTGAGAGTCTCCTTTATATCCTTGAGGGTCTCCTTCATTTCCTTGTAGGACTCATTCATTTCCATGTTGGTCTTGATCATTTCCTTGCAGGTCTCGTTCATATCCTTGAGGGTCTCATTCATTTCCTTGTAGGACTCATTCATTTCCTTTGCGGTCTTGCTTATTTCCTTATAGGCCTCAACCTTTTGTTGGAGCCTCTTGAGAAGCCCTATAACCGTGGTTTTGAATTCCATGTCCAGTTGTTTTTTTTTCCTCCATTTCTTTCACATCTGATTTCTTTCCATGTCCCTGCATGGTGGCTGCTTCCCTGAGTTGGTCAATTAGCTTTGTGTGGTAGACTTCCTACAAGGGACAGTGGCTCAGCCTCCCCAGTTACCTGAGGTGGATATGGGTTGCACAGTCTTGCTGAAGTTAAGCTCAGGTCAATCATTGTTAGCACTTGGAGGGGTTGACCTCCAGGCCAATTGTCTGTGAAGTTCAGCTGTGCTCAGGTTGGATGGGCAGAGTCTCCGGGCCAAGCAGACAGCATTAGCTCTGCCCTATGCAGCCCCAGGGACTCTGTGTCGGTGGCAATGGCCACCAGCACCTCTGAGAGAGAGCCGCCGCCGAGCTCCACTGGCTGCCGGGGAATTCAGACTCTCCCCAAATGAGTCTGCACGCCCAATGTCTCACCCAGTGTCGTAAAACAAAGCAGACTGACGGTTTTCTGAATGAGAGAGCAAGTCGCAGAGCACTCTCTGTGTGGTCACGCAGCTGAGCTGTTCGCGCAAGCTGCCTTCTCCACAAGCCGGGAGACCCCTGCAGCACCCAAGCTTTGGCGTGCCCTCCCACTGTCCAGTTTTCACCCTGTATGATAGTGGGTTCCCTGGACTTCGCCCAAAGCTGGAGAATCAGTCTTTGTCTCCCCATTTAAGAAAACTGGCCGGTTTTCAGCCGCCCGCCCTCTCCGCTGGCGCACGCTCCAAACCTCTCTCCACGCAAATCTTTCAACGCTGTCCACTGATGCTCCTCCGAGTCACAGTGTCTTATCTTCACTTTCATTTGTGGAATTTTCACTCGGCCAGCTTTCTAGTGATTCTGGAAGGTGTTTGTTCTTTCATTAAGTTGTAGTATTAAAATTGCTGAGTATGACGGCAAGATAGATGTTTTACCTATGCCACCATCTTGGTTCTCTTTGCTAATAAATATCTTTTTAAAATATGATACTTTGTAAACACTGTGTTATATGAAGTGAGAATTCCCATGATTTGTCCACAATGTGTTTTAATTTATGGTGAGATTTGTATTTGAGTGCCTGATGAAAAATTACAGTTATTAAAAGGGGGTTGCAGATATCATAGTTACTCAAATCTAAATCCTTCAACATGTGGGGAAAAAAACCCATTCTCTTACATAACCTGAGTGTAACTGTAACAAAAAGAAAGTTAATTGTTCCAATCATATCATAAAATATACAGTCCATAGTCACATCTCCCCCAACTGTTCACAACATGTTCTTTGTATGGCTCCTATAAAACATAACTAAGATATAATATCACTTTTCCTTTTTTAATCTAAAAATTATTTTATGGCTGCAGCTATTTTTTTCCATATTTTTGTCATTTCATAGTTATTTCCTGAACATTATTTTAGAAAACTCTTTTTAATAATTTTGAAACTTTGGCTTCTAAAATAGAACTCTATTATTGAACAATCCAAGATATAGTTTATTAATTTACATTTTATAAAACAAATTTTAACTAGAGGGTTTGAGAAAGAAGAGCTTGCATGAAATGTGACAAGAGCAATGGGGATCCTGAAGCTGTGAAAGGTAATTGTGTCTGGTGCTCGTGCTCTGTCCACAGAAACTGGTAGGAGGTGTTCTCTCCTGTCTTTCATGCGTTTCCTCCCCTCTTTGCCTTTTTCTCCTTAGTTCCTTGGTGCCCTTTTTCCTTCCTTCCTTCCTCCCCTAATTCCATCCTCCTTCCTTTACATTTGCATGCTTCAAAAATAATTTAAAAGTGAATCTATAAATGAATAAAAACAACGAAAATCCCCCCTCAGTCCTGCCTGTTTCTGTGTAGTTACTACACATCTAAACATTTCTATCAGCTTCTTGTCTATTCTAGAAATATTATGTAAATACAGGCAAATGTATGTGTGTTCATATTTCTGCTCCTCTTCTGCATCTTACTTTTTTTCTTTAACAAAATATCCTTGAAATCTTTCTACATCAGTTCACAGAGCGTGTCTTCATTTTTCACACATCTGCATGGTAAGTGGAGGCACTTTTATTTGAATGGTAGAACGCATAACACAGATGTAAATCAGATGACTTATGTATTAATCTTTTCTGGCACAGTGAGTATGTCTTGGTTATTTATGAGTAATAATAACAATAGCTATAATGTAAGAAGCTTGTCACTAAGCACTATGTGTTATGTGCATTATTTCATGCCTTCCTCATCAACGCTAAGGGCAGAAGACATGCTCCTATTGTACAGATGTGAAAACTGAGGCTCTGAGAGACTGTTATGTACCTTCTTTCTACTCTCAGGCTGTGCTGTTCGGTGCTTTTCAGTTTCCCTCGCTAGTCTCCCTGAGCCCTGCACACCATGCTGTGTGGCCCCCAAGCCACCTTCCCCTTCATCACCCCACACAGCCCTGTCCAGCTGAGCACGGAGGCATGAAAGGACTGTCTCTTCTTTCAATAGGACTGGTTTCTTGGGTACCACCCCAACTTCAGAGACATGACAACCTGCTCTCTTTAGCTTTCTGATAGGCTCTGTGCACCTTCTGTCTCAGCTTCATCCTGACTATTCAGCGCATACACCAGAAAAAAGCTGGTCTGTGGAGCAACAAGGAAATAAGATTTGAAAAGAGAGGAAGAGTTATATTGTGTTTTCCCAAAATGACTGTGGTTATTTGGGAACTGTTACTTTAGACATGTGCCACTCTTGGAAGCTGTACGGAGGACAGCCCCCTTGCTGCTGTGACAACGGGGTGGGCACAGGCTGTGCAAAGGCCCAGGCCCAGAGCTTGCGATCTACCACCTGCCTCTACAGAGGCTGCTCTCCCGGCGCTGGGCAGTGACGGTGACTTGACATTTCGTTGCGTGGAGAGAGGATCCTGTGGAGATTTAGACTTGATTCCCAGAAGCCCTGTTAGGACACAAGAGCATTCCCGTTTTTGGAATGCTCATCTGTTTCTCTCAACCCATCCTTTTACCTCATCATCCCTGGACTCACCTATGATAGACTGCAAATAAATACTGATTCTTCCTGAGGACACACCCTAATCTTTAAAGAATGGATAGAAAGTACTCGGAAATCACAGAGCTAAGGGGAAAACTAGTTATTAAAAGGTAACTGTGGGACTGTCAAGTTCCTGCCACACTGAGAGACTGCCCCTCCAGGCCTGCTTGGGGTGTTAGAGAGAGACACACGTGTGGTCCTGTGTGCACAGGCTGTGGTCAGGAGGGCCAAACAGGAGGAGATCACTGCCTGCTGAGACCTTAAGCTCTCTTCATTTCTCTCAACAACTTCAACTTGTCTGTCCATCTTGAAAACTAAATATGATGCCTTAACTAGAGAAGCCTATTCAAGGTCAAAATTATCCTATATAATAAAAGCCTAATATGCTAAGTGTCTGACCATTCAACCAGTCACTACGATGCACACTGACCACCAAAGAACAGACACTCCAACTGGTAGGTTAGATTGCTAGTGGGATTTGGCTGGGACTGAGCGAGATGGGCCAGACACGCCCTGGAGCCCTCCCATTGTCCATCCCTGGTCCAATTGTGCACCAGTGGGATCCCTCTGTCTGGCCTGTTCCCTCTTGCAATCAGGAATGTCGGAGAGCCAGTTTCACCCTGATCCCTGCAGGCCAGGCCTAGGGACCCCACCAGTGCATGAATCCATGCACCAGACCTCTAGTCCAGTATAAACATGAATTTTTTTTGAAAATTAGCTTATTGTTTCAGTTTGCTATTTTAATTTATGGTGAGATTTATATTTGAGTGCCTGATGTAAAACCATGTTGGTAACCATTTAAATGTGAACATTTAACTCCATGCCAGAAACATCAATTCAACAAATCCACATTTAAATACTGAACTTTTATAATATTCCATTATATTCTTTAACTTATGATAAAAAGTGAATGGGATTGGACAAAACAAGGCAGCCTATATATATGAAACATCTACGACTCAGAAACTTGAACTGATGTTAAACTCAGTTATGAGTTTAACTCCCATGGTGAACAGGCTTTATTTTTTTAACTCCAGGGAAATGACAAACAGGATGCCTTCTCAAAACCAAACCGACGAGTGCAGTGACTTTCTCCAGGGACAGTGACTCGGGCAGAGACGGGACATAATAGGAACAACTGTGACCTTTGACACCAGTTTCTACAGCTCCTACAGACTGCGGTTCCCACAAGGCGGCAGCATATGGAACATGACCCGCATCTGAGCTCCATGTGGCAGCAAGCCCTCCTGTTATCAGACTGGCAAATGGGGAGTCAGCAGACAGGTCAATGACTACCACACAGCGAACCTTGGAAGACGCCAGAGTTTTCCTCAGAGAGCACCCTAAGAACAGGCAGTTTCACCAGCCAAGTCCCACGTGTAAAGTGGACTCCCAAATGCGGGCATGAGATCAATACAGAGCTTCAAAGTCTAGCATGCACATGCTCAGAAGCGGAGAGTTGGCAGAGGGGCCAAGTCACATTACAATGGTGTTGCCCTTCAGCCTCTGAGAATCCCTAAAAGTGTCCCGATGGGCAGCAACTATTTTTTTTTAATTGATTCAGAAAGGAAGGGAGAGGGGGAGAGAGATAGAAACATCAATGATGAGAGAGAATCATGGGCCTGCTGCCTCCTGCATATCCCACACTGGGGATCAAGCCCGAAACCTGTGGATGTGACCTGACGGGGAATCGAACCATGACCTCCTGGTTCACAGGTAGATGCTCAACCACTGGGCCATACCAGCCGGGAACAGCAGCAATCATTTGACATGAGCTAATATCCACTCCAAACTCCAAAACATAATTAGCAAACTCTGCTAAAATTATAACTTTACTAACCAACTACTTTTGTATCGATTCCCCATGAAACAGCCCCCTTCATACCCCATGTCATTCTCCCCACTGCAACCCCCCGGACCCTCACAGTGCCCAGAGGACGCTGTGGAGCCTCAGTGGCAGGAACAATATGTGCATCCTCTAGTTTCACTGCAAATGGCTCTTTTCAGTGAGAATCACCTGTTTGGAGAAGATGCACCGCAGAACTCTTAACTGCCTCCCAGAAGGCAGGAAGTACCAGGATGCTGAGAAGAAAGGAGTGACTGAGAGTGGCAAGTGGGGAGGCCCAGGGAGAGGACCTCTGCGCACAGTCCAGAGAGCTGGGGGCAGGTACCTGAACTCCGCTGCCTGGTGGTGCTCTTTGGCTCAGACTTCGCTGCCTCAGTGGTCAGAGTTGGGAGTTCAGAGAGGCCACCGGATGTGACTTCACCAATCCTTCTTCCGGTTCATTTTCTAAGGAACAAAACAACATGATAACTAATAACTACCCGAGGAGAGGTGAGACTGATGAGAATTCTCTCCTTTGTGCTATTATCCTTACCATAAAGAGTTACATTTCAAGACAGGTAACCACATTAAGAAATGTGTCAATGATTTCACTCAGAAATGCTGATGTGAAAGGCCATAATGGACAAGTAGACAATGCTTTTAAACATTTAATTAATTTACTTTGAAATCCAAGATATTTAACAGGTTTAAATAGATATCTAGATTTGACACTCAAACTAAGAGCACTTAATATTTAGATGGACCCATTACCAGCCAATTTTTTAAGATTATTGCCTTCTTCAACACTTTGATGCAGTTAAGAAAAAATTGAATGAGTGAGAAATATTTTAGATGTGTCATTATTTCTTGGAAATAATGTTATTTCATTCATAACAGATTATAATCAGGAGATGACAAGAGTGGCTCAAATGCCAGCTCCATTTTACTTTAGTAGAACAACAACCAAAGACATTCTCTTCATTAACGTAAATTAGAATTTATTTCTTGACTTTCTATCAAGGTTCTCTGCAATATTGTGTCAATGTTAGCAAGAACTGACTGTTCTAATTGGAAAATAAAATACCTAGATTATTTCAAACTATATTGCCCAAGAGAGGATTCATCATTATTATTTTTTTTTTTTTACAAAGAAAAGAAAAACTGGGAGATAGAACGTGGAGCAAGGAGGTGCCTCAGTTGTTGAAGCTATTGTTTCTGGTGCAAACCTCCGAACTCAGAGACGCTCATTAAACTGAGTCTGTGGCAATAGCAGCCGAAGTGTTAATGGGCAGCAGTGAAGTGTGTCAGGCAAATGAAGGACCCTGAGGGCTCTCCATGCTGCTCCTGATCAGCTCCACACTGCAGCGCTACCATAAATCCTCTAAAAGACACAGTCCCTTATTTCCTGCGTGTTAGCTCACCATGAAGACAATACTCAGGGTGGATAGCAAGGGAGATTTTAAATAAGATAATATACAATTTCCTACAAAATATACAGACTGCCCATAAAATGCAACCATAGCAAATTTTATTAATTTTCCTAATAAGGATTTGCCAAAACAAACACATAAAGAACAGAATAATTCAGAAATATGCACATAAAGCTAGAAAGCTTTTAAAATTACCCTGAAAAAAATCAAAGTTGAAAAATAGAATGAGAGTGGATATGTTTGTTTTGTGTCAAATCTAGATTTATTCATTATTTTGTAACATTTAAAAATATACTATTGATTTAGCAAAAAAGGAAAAAAAAGAGAAAGAACTCATGGACATGAACCCATGTGGTGACTGTCGGGCGGGGGGAGCGGGTGGAGGTAGAAGAGGGTAGAGGAGGGATAAATGGTGATGGAAAAAATAAAATATAATATGCATATAAAAAAGAAATACGTTATTTAAACTAAATAACTAGTATATTAAAATATATACATATTAAACTTTTAATGCAAATTGTTATTTGCGAATTTATTTACAACAAACACAGCCATCTCTCCTTAAACATCTTTGAGAACAGTGTGGTTTGTGACCTTTTCTTGTCTAACAATACTCAAAACACACACATACATGCATACACATGCCCATATGCATGCACACACATGCACACAAAATGTATGCACACAATGTCAGCAAGAAGTTCTTCTCAACACTAGTTGTACTCCTCTTTATAATTTGCAAATTTAACTTATGCATGAAAAAGGCAAATGCCCCAAACCTTCTCCTATCAGACACTCCCCCTTACAAATGATCTAGTTTCAGAAGTGAGTTTGTATCCAGCACAAACAGCAACACCTTCTACATCCTCAGCCTTGAGCTGTGCTCACTGGAGCTCGGAATTCAGACCCTAGTTCTTAAAGATAAAGGAGCACTGGCCACGCAGGAACTCTGAACCTGGACAGTAGGGCATGAAGGTGAGTGGTTGCTTGGAGGACATTTACTGCCACCGCCTTTTATTTTTAATTTCTGAAATCCATGCCTGCTTTCTCCACCAGGTTCTACTAAGGTAGTTCCACATAAAACGTAACATTATTGACTTTGGAAACATAATACAATGGTTTAAATATATGGAGTAATGCAGTTGTATTCATGCATTACTTCTAGATTAGCAAGGCCCATCTTACCCAATATCGGTGTGAATATTTTTTGAGTCATTGAACTACTCTGAAGTTCAGGTTTCTCTCAGATAGTAACAGGGCTGGGTTAAAAATGTAAAGTATTCCCTTCAGCTTCAAAATACCAAACCACCTACAGTCTTCTAGGCCTTGTGATGGCTCCTGTGACTTCTGGGCTGATGAACACTGAACAGGAAGTGTGCTCACTCATCTGTGGACTGCTCAGATCAGCTTTCCAGGACTGTCCATGCAGTGGGTCTCAGACAGAGCTCTGAATGTCAGCTAAATTTCTGCCCAGCATGTCTCTCGTGGACCCTGCTGATGACAGGAGCAGTGGAGCATTGCCTCTCCCCAAACCCCAAAGCCAAGGTGGCCCCTGGGACTTCCCCAGCAGGTGTCAGCACACTGGGCTGTGGACATTCCTGCCCCTGCCACCTCTATTTCCTGAGATCTCTTATTTTCAAGAAGACCTGATTAACTGAGTTGTGCATAGGTGACACATGCATGTGCCTTCCTGGCACCAAGTCACTGCTGCAGGGTTATCCACCAGCAGAGACCTTTCCTGCCTTTTTGCTCCCTAAAACATTCTACAGGAGATGGGCAAAAAATGAGGGACATGTTTTAACAGTGCCTCTTCCTCAGACATACACACTGAACAGGAGGAGCCAGACACTCCTCGCCCGGCACAGTGAGAAGGAAATCCCCAGTGAGCAGGCAGAGTCTCAGGTGAGCCTCTGGGGCCCCGCCACAGGCCCTGGCTGACTGTGCTCCCTGCACGTGGGCCCTTAGAAGCTCCCTGCTGCTGCAGTGGTCACAGCAGGGATGCCCAGAGGACAGAAGGGTGAGCAGCGGCAGCAGCGCCGGTGCAGTTCCGGCCCCTGGGCACTGCCCACGGTCTGCTGGTTCCGCCCCCATAATTGTTATCAGAATAGAGACCAGCGGTGGGTGGAAACCAGCAGATTGTTGGTGCCCTCCCACATGTAGTAGGTGCTTGTGAGTCTTTCCTGCCTCAAGAGAGGGCTGTTTCCCTTTGTGCCAAATGACATGGGCTTGAGCGAATGCTCGCCCTTGCTTGGTCTTTGTCTTAGAATGTGTTCATGTGAGGGGAACTCAGCTTCCAGCTGGTGACGACATGAGAACATGTCTACTGCCAGGCTTTCAGAGAGAAGGAGGATAATCATTTTCAGAAGACAGAGATAAGAATGAGGAAATATATAACCAAAGAAGTAAATGGATAAGGCTAGCCTAAGAATAATAGAAAACCAGAAGAATGTATGTGGATTTTAAAATCACCTTATGTCATTTCTAAATACTCAGCACCTCTGCTGTGTTATGAATCTAATCCGACACACAAGTTTGCCCAACAACTGCCATTACTGTGAGCGTGGGATGTATTTTTGACAAGCAAGAAGGTTCAACCTTACCCACGCATGGCCTTTCCAGTCTCAGTATTTCCCATAGTGCCACCCAAACCTCTCAGCAAGAAACCACTGGTTCCAGCATGTTAGCTGACAATATAAAGGACAAGAGCAAATGCAATTTGCAGCTTTTAGATAAAACATCACATGCATGATCTAGCCTCCAGTTGCCCTCTGATGACTAGGGAGTCCCAAGCTTAGACCTGGAGTCAAACCCGCCATCTCACTGGTTCTTGAAACCAGCACAGGAAGAGAAAGACAGTTCCCACTGCGGCCTTCTAGGGGCGTTCCCAAGACTCCTGCTGCAGAGGAAGAACGACGGCTGCAACCTATCTGTGGCTTGGTGACCGGTAGCAAGCAGCATGCTGCACAGGCTGTGTGAAGGCGAAGGAACAACTTGTAAGGAAATTGAGGTGTGGATGACAATTTAAAATGTGTAACCCTAGCCTAACAATTCCAGCTCCTATACCCGCCAATTATGTCTTAGTCACATGTGTGCACAGATTCATATATAAAACTGGCCAATGCAATGCTGTGTGTAATAAAAAATGCAACCATCCATGGTGGACTGGAAGATTATTGATGGGTATGTCTTGACAGGGCAGAGTCCCCAAGATGTAAAGCCATGTGATAAGAGATGGCACGGAGCAGCTGCAGGTGCCCACTGATAAACGACACAGGTCAGGTCATCACCTGACAGTGCAGTTCCTACCGACAAGTGCACACAGGTACGTGCATGGACAGTGTTCAGTTAGCAGAGGTTTTCTTTGGGAAAAGGAGTGGATTTTGAGGACTAAGAAGAACTTTCACTTTTCACCTTCAACACTTCTAATTGTAAGTGTGTGTGTGTGTGTGTGTGTGTGTGTGTGTGTGTGTGTGTGTTTAATCCTTACCTGAGGATATGCTTCCATTGATTTTAAAGAAAGAAGGAGAAAAAGAGAGAGATAGAGAGAAACATCATATGTGCCCTACCTGAGGATCAAACCTGCAACCCCCTTGGCGCAAAGGATGATGGTGAGCCACCCAGCCAGGGGTAATGGTTCCTATTTTAGTGACAAAGTAAAATTATGTAACAAAATAAAATGGAAAATATGATCACTTCATATATGTTACTATTTTAAGAAATTCTGTATCAATTGCTATAAAGAGTTATTAGTAAATTCAGGTTAAAAATTATCCTTCCAAAGTCACCAGTAATCACAAGCAACTTGAACTCTCCAGAACCCTAACCACTCCCTACTTCTGAGCGCATTTGTAACTGGTTCTGGGATGTGCTGACTGTTCACACACCAATCAACAATGCTGCAAGAATTCACATTGCAGCCCAATTAGATCATCTCAGCTCATTAAAAGATATTCTTCCAGAATAAGCAAAACGATATGGAAAGGCAATTAAACGTGGAGGCCGTGACAACAAAGGCCACTCAGTGCTGTGTCAGGAAGGAAAGGACTGCCCAGGACACCCGGCGCCATCCTCCAGAGGCTGAGCCGGCCCCAGGGGTGCCAGCCCCAGGACGCCAGCCCAAGGGTGCCAGCCCCAGGGCCACCAGCAGTGGGGACCACGGGGCTCTCCATCACGTCAGGGGGGCTGTGAGCCCAAGCACTAGTGAAGAGTGAGAATGTATCACCAGCCACAAGCCCAGAACAAACACACTGGCAGAACAGCTTCTGGAGCCTCTGAATGTTAGAATGAAAGCAGCCTGCCCTCAGAAGACCTGGGGGCTGGAGTCTCGAAAAGCTAAATAAACTTGCCTGAAATGACAAGGAGCCTAAGCGCAGATCCAGGACAAGGTCCTTCCCCCAACAATGTGAAAGCCATTGCGAGAAACCAAAGAACTACTTTCAGCTTGTCTGTTGATGACACGCAGCTGTGGTCTCCAGGGCACGTGGACAAAGGCGTTTGCGGCTCACAGAGGTCGAGGGCCAGCATCAACACAGAGCAGGGCTTCCGAGGCTGCAGTTTCCATCTCACAGGCCTCCCTTGTCCGAGAGGCCGTGGGTTGACTTTAGGATCTCTGGAATGAATCCTCATGTACCCGCTGCTGGCAGACCCTGTAAGATTTCGCCCAGAAGGTCCATCCACCAAGGCTTTCCTACTTGTGCCCTCTGCCCACTGGTGAAACAAGTAGTTTTACTGAAATCAAAACGTTCCAGGAGGCAGTGTCCAAATAAACCCCAACCAAGGACTCAGAGACCTCATCCTGCTGTCCTTCTTTCCTCCCATGCTCATTAGTCTGGATCCTAATTACCCCGGCTGAGTTCACTTCACCGTCCCCACCTGGTCCCCTAATCTTGTTCCTCCTCACCCCATCCTGTAACAAGAATCTTTGAAACTGCTTCTATTATGTCAAACCACTGCTCAATAATCCATTCAACAGTAATAGTATCACTGTAACATCTTACACATGTATCACAATTCAAAGTTAAGTATTCCCCACACTTTTAAATTATGCCCATTTGTCAGGTGAGCAAATTGAAGTTCAGAGAAGAGTGCTTTAGTAAGAGGCAGAGCTGGAACTAAAAACACCCTCTATAGCCCAGCCAGTGTGGCTCAGTGGTTGATCTTCAACCTATGAACCAGGAAGTCACGTTTGATTCCGTCAGGGCACATGCCCAGTGTTGCAGGCTCCCTCTCCAGTGTGGGGCATGTGCAGGAGGCAGTCGATCAATGATTCTCTCTCATCATTGATGTTTGTATTTCTTCTCCCTCTTCCTTCCTTTCTGAAATCAATAAAAATACTATCTTATAAAAGAGTAATATGCAAATTGACCATCACTCCAACACACAAGATGGCGGCCCCCAAGTGGTCAAAGATGACTGACCCCATGTGGACACATGATGGCCACCACAAGATGGCCAGCAGGGGAGGGCAGTTGGGAGAGACCAGGCCTGCAAGGGAGGGCAGTTGTGGTGATCAGGCCAGCAGGGGAGGACAGTTGGGAGGGACCAGGCTTACAAGAGAGGGCAGTTGGGGGGAACCAGGCCTGCAGGGGCAGGCAGTTAGTGGTGACCAGGGCTGAAGAGGAGGACAGTTGGGTGGGACCCAGGCTTGCAGAGGAGAGCAGTTAGGGATAACCAGGCCTTCAGGGTAGGGCAGTTGGGGGCAAACAGGCTGGCGTTAGGCATCAATCAGGCTGGTAGGGGAGTGGTTAGGGGGTGATGAGACTAGCAGGCAGAAGCGGTTAGGGGAAATCAGGAAGGAAGGCAGGTGAGCAGTTGGGAGCCAGCAGTCCTAGATTGTGAGAGGGGACATCCCAGATTGCAGAGGGTGCAGGCTGGGCTGAAGGACACCCCCCCCCCCATGCACAAGTTTCATGCACCAGGCCTCTAGTACATTTAATAAGAGGATTCTCTTTATCCCAGCTTCCAACATCCTGTAAAGCTTGGTGATGAATTATCTCAGGTTTTAAGTCTCACCACTGCCCTATGTGACCCTTAGCTTCAGACACTACATTTTCTCTCATCCTCACAAAAGAGGGTACTTCCTCACTTTGTCTGAATCATTCTTTCTATTTAAAGATCATGATTTTTCAGCCTTCATATCCAATCCCCCCTTATCTAGTCAGAGACTTCCCAGATCACTACAGCCCTGGGAGGAGATCATTACCTCTGAATTATGGCCCAGCCACCCTTCAGCCAGTCCTAACAGACCATGGACCATGCCCATCAATGTTTACATTTCATCTGACATTGCTGGCTGACTCTTCAGTTGTATCTTATGTTGGCTGTTGCTGCTGTAATTGTTATAAGAGATGGAAGTTTTCTAAGTCAGGGATAGTATCTGTTCATCTTTATGTCACAAGGGGCAAAAAAAGGCAGTCTGACAAATGAATTTTAATAATAACAATAATAACAAGTGCACTGTGAGTTTATCAGCCATACAGAAGATGTTCCCTGTGAATTCCTCATGGTATCCAGCAAGTACTTATGTACTTCTAAGTATTTTTTGTCAATTGGAAAAATATACACCATTCATCTTAGTCTGCTCAAGTTGCTATAATAAAATGCAACAGACTGGGTGGCTTATAAACAACAGAAATTTATTCCTCACAGTTTTGGAGATGGCAGTGAGACCAGGAAGCCACCTGGTCAGCGAGGGGCCACTTCCGGCTGCAGATGTCTCCCTTGTCGGCAGGCAGTGGGGAGGGTTTGTGATAAGGTCCCGGATCCCATCCAAGGGCCCTACCTCTCCTTTCAATACCTTCACCTTGGGGGTTGAGACTGCTCATTGGAATATGGGGCCACACATTCAGACCACAGCACCATTTGTGAAGGATGGATGAGTCTGTGCCCCACACCCCGAGTCAGGAAAGACAAGGACAGAGCGGTGGGGCCAGTGTCTGACTTAAGAGTTAGCATGTGCAGCAGAGCGAGCACTTGATGACGGTGTGGGCACTCATGACAGTATCTCTAACTCCTCTTGATTCCGAGATGCTGCGACTTCAGGGATTGAATTATATAATTGCTCACTGAACTGCACAAAATTGCAGGAATCCTTGGATAGACAACCAGAACTGGAGCAGCAATCCCCTCTCTTAGAATATACACAAATTACTGTCTATCAAGGGCTGTGATTGTAGAGTGTGACTTAAATATGTTATTAGTTCAGCTTAAGCCAGGACCACATGGCCTTCATTTTGGACAGACCGCTGAATCAAGGTGCCAAAGACTGGGAAGGACCCGCTGGCTCCCTAGACCCCCAGCACGGCATTTACCAGGAGCTCCCAGGAAGGGCCAGCTGAGCCACATGTTCCTCCAACTAACTGCTTCCCCAAGTGACAGAAAACAACCTTTCCAAGTTATAGGGTTTTCATATAATTATTTCATCTGATCCTTAAGACAATCCTGAGGACAGGGCTAATGGGATATCATTAACTATGCTTTCAGGGAGAAGGGGGTTTTCAGAAAGGGAACCTCCCCAACATCAGAGCCTGGATGAGAGAGAACCTGTTTCCTGCCTGAATGTGTGCAGAGCTCCACCCTCTCAGCTGCACCCAGTGTCCCGTGGAACACTCGTCTGGAACGACCTTCGCTGCATCCCTTGTCTGACTGGACTGTACGTGGGAAGCCAAGGCCAAGAAGAAGGCAATCACGGGCCTGTCTCCAAGGTGGACAGATGCACTGCCTGTGGGATGGATGTGGCAAGCTTGGGAAGAACCTTAACTTCAGAACATTAAACCAATGCCCACACCAACCCCTAATCCACTACATTGGAAATCCAGTCTTTTGAACATTAGTATTTTAAAGCATTTGTCTTTATAAAGTACAATAGTCTCAGGATACTAATACTCTGTCCCCCCTACCCATTCTTTCTCTCTTTCTGTCTCATACACACATGAACACACACCCATTTCCTATCTCTCATTTCCACAAGGGAGAACACTAGAGTGCAGCAATTATAAGGATTTGGATGTAGGATTTAGGGAGAATTATTAAAGAGCAATATTGTGGCACAGTAGATACTCTGCAGTCACCAGAGAGGCGTGCTCTGTTCTCACTTGGCGATGTCTGCTGTGGAGTCTCCCTGTGAATCACAGGAAGGATGGCTGCTTTGGGAATCCCTGGCTGTCAACCAGGACAGCACAGCCCAAAGCCAGAGCAGCTCAGGGTGGCAGGAGCTGAGACGGTAACAAGACCTGTTAGACTGTTTAGTTAAAACATTAGAAACACCCTAGCTCTGTGGTCAGCAAACTGCGGCTCACGAGCCATATGCAACTCTTTGGCCCCTAGAGTGTGGTTCTTCCACAAAATACCACAGCCTGGGTGAGTCTATTTTGAAGAAGCGGCATTAGAAGAAGTTTAAGTTTAAAAAATTTGGCTCTCAAA
The DNA here is from genome assembly GCA_027563665.1 of Antrozous pallidus. Taxonomy (NCBI): domain Eukaryota; kingdom Metazoa; phylum Chordata; class Mammalia; order Chiroptera; family Vespertilionidae; genus Antrozous; species Antrozous pallidus. The sequence goes on along the minus strand of CM050523.1, from coordinate 72,933,561 downwards.
AGAAATTTCAATCGTTATACTGTTGATATTTGGCTCTTTTGACTAATGAGTTTGCCAACCACTGATTAGCTGGTTTGGCTCAATGGATAGAGTGTCAGCCTGCAGACTGAAGGGTCCCGGATTAGGATCCGGTCAGGGCACATGCCTAGGTTGCAGGCGCAATCCCCAGTAGGGGGTGTGCAGGAGGCAGCCAATCAATGATTCTCTCTCATTAATGTTTCTATCTCTCCCTCTCCCTTCCTATCTGAAATCAATAAAAATATATTTAAAACAATTAGAAACTACTCTGAAGGGGAAAAAGGCAGACACTTGAAAAGTGACCTGTTCATTCTTCAATCAACTCATAGGTAAGCCCAATAGGGAAACACATACACACACACACACACACACACACACACACACACACCCGTTTCACTAATTCTCATAGGAAACAAAATGGGAAAAGTATCCAGAGGAGCAAGTTTGTTGGCTAATGAGGTGAGCACGGGAAGTGCAGCTCTGTCTAAGAGGCCACGCTTCCTCACAGAAGGCAAGCTCACTGGACCCCGCACGCCAAGGTCTAGGCCATGTGGAAACTGCCCCCAGGGGCCACACTCTGTGCACAGCTGCTCTGAGGCTGTCTCAAGAGGGTGGGGCAGTGGGAGAGACCAGAGGCCAACGCTGCTCAGTGCTGCACAGGTTCCTGCACAACACTCCTGTCCCCTTATAACAGGCACCTCTGAGCAGCAGCCCAGGTGCACCTGCCCGCCCCCCTCACATCCATCCTCATTCCTTTCCACACGTCAGTACACACAGACCATCAGCCATTCTCCGCGGTGCTGGTATGGGAGTGAGGGTGAGTGCACACAGCCACAACTGTCTTATCGACGGCAAGCTGCTCTATCTACCTTGTTTAAATAAGTCTGTGGACATTCTTGTTTTATACTTTCATGCAATTAGTTTTAAAGTTCATCTGTAAAATGAAACCCAACCACAAATGTAGACATTTTGAGTGCGTTTGTATAAAAATGAAAAAAAAATACATAGCAAAGAAATGACAACCAATTTATAGTAGCACATATTTAAGGCTTCTTTCTGTGGTGAAAAAAAAAATTTTTGAAAGTGAGGCCAGGGAAGTGACCCATCCAAGACCACACAGCGAGTTCTGGCCCAGGTCCCAGCATGGAGGTCCCTCCACCATTCCTGAGGCACGTCCCGGTGACGTCTAAGTAAATGAACCATCCAGAGGTGAAGGTCTGTCTGTGTGGGATGGCAGCAGCAGCCAGAGAGAAAATTGAGCTGATACAGGCATGCACAGGAGCACCTGCCTGCACCTGGGACAGTCCCTGTGTTTACAGGGCTGTGGGCCCAGGGGAGGCGGGCGATCCCTCCAACGTGGGAGACATGGTCCTGGTGCTGCCCCACAGGCCTCTGTGAGCCTGGGTGAATGGTCCTCCTCTGTGGGCAGCTCTTTCCATACCTCAGTACCAAGTTCAACTGGAAGACCTTACTTTCTGTGATTTAAATGTTTGTTTCCATCATGAATCCCACTACTTTACCTGTAATGAAATTTAACTGCGACAATTTAAGGTTACACACAAAATGTTTGTTGTTGTTGTGAATCCTCACCCAAGGATATTTTTCCATTGATTTTTAAAGAGAGTGGAAAGTAGGGGGAGAGACAGAGAGAAACATCGATGTGAGAGAGACCCACTGGTTGGTTGCCTCCCACACACCTCCTTCACAGGAAATGAACCCAGGACTTTTAGTCCACTGGCCGTCGCTCTACCCACTGAGCCAAACCTGCTAGGGCTACCCACAAATTTTAAGCAATGCACTTTATAGACAAAATATGCTATTTCATCTGACTGCAGAGAAGTCCCTTTATGTTTTATTAGCTTCTAATTTCAAATAAGAAAATTTAAAGAGAAAATTTAAGAAATTTTGATGTGTTTCCCTGTGTATGTGTTTCCCTATTGGGCTTACCTATGAGTTGATTGAAGAATGAACAGGTCACTTTTCAAGTGTCTGCCTTTTTCCCCTTCAGAGTAGTTTCTAATTGTTTTAAATATATTTTTATTGATTTCAGATAGGAAGGGAGAGGGAGAGATAGAAATTTTTGAGAAATAACAAATAAAGGCTCTTTTAAAAGGCATTACCTAGACCTGCACTTAATGAACCTAAGTAGCAATACATAATCACGAAATCCAGCCCTTTTCTGGATCGCAGAGAGAAGGTAAATTGGTTCCAGGCATCAGTCCTTCATGTGAAAGCAAATGTCAAAGGGAAAGCGCTGATATTTGGTCATGGGCTCCCACCTCTCACAGGCATTTCCTAAATCCACGTTTGATGAGCTTCCCCGGCCATCAATCCTGCCAGTTCCCTCCGGAGACGAACAGAGTGTGCTTCACGGAAATGTCACCCGCCAGGGCTGCAATTACTGGCACTGCAGCAATCACGGCACAATGCGGAATGGGTCAAATTCAGGTGAGGAGAGAACCAGCAATCAAGCTGGGGACTCAAGAACAAAGCCATTTGCCGTCAACACAACCATCAGGCCTTAATTACGAGGCAAGCGTGGGGCTGGCTGCTGAAAGGCTGATTATTATACAGCTCAGCTGCAAATCAGCTCTGCATTGATGGACGGAGAGGAGAGGAGCCCACCTGAGCCCAGTGAAAGGAACGGGAGGCGACGACAGTGCAGAGGGCACTCTCGGGAATAAAAATAACCGCAGAGGAAGGCAGGGCTTAGTACCTGGGAGCCAGCTAAAAATAACTCCCAAAAGTCACACCCATCGCGCAATTCAACACCAGTGCACTTGCTGGGCCAGAACTGCTCTGACCGTGAGCTGTTCCTCCTGAAAGCCTCCTTCTTTTCTGAACAACATTCCCCCTAACTGAGTGTACCGAGGGAATTCTTTGTTTTTATTCCTATTATTTTATAGTCAACTTAAGAGCATTCTAAGACAAGTTCTAAGATAAATTTTCTCTTTAATATTATGTGTAATATTTTTATATGTATACTAGAGGCCCAGTGCACAAAATTCATGCAGGGGGAGGGGGGAATGGAGGGATGTCCCTCAGCCCAGCCTGCATCCTCTCCAATCTGGGACCTCTTGGGGGATGTCCGACTGCCGGTTTAGGCCCAATCCCTGCAGGCCTGATTGATGCATAACTGCTCCCCTGCTGGCCTGATCGCCCCCAGCTGCCCTCCCCTGCAGGCCTGGTTGCCCCCAGCTGCCCTCTCCTCCTAGTTGGGTTGCCCCCAGCTGCCCTCCCCTGCCATCCTGGTTGCCCCCAACTGCTCTCCTCTGCTGGCCTGGTCACCCCTAACTGCCCTCCCCTGAAGGCCTGGTCCCCCCCCAACTGCCTTCCCCTGCCAGCCATCTTGTGACAATGTGGGTGTGGCCATCTTGTGATGACGTGAGGGCATTGTGCGAAGGCACGAGGGCCACCTAGGCTTTTATTAGTATAGATACTGTACCTATATCTACACTAAAATGTCAAATATCTAGTCAAAATATCCTCTAGAAACTGGGATATTGACACTTGATTGCAATTCTTAACCATCTTTGAATAAAACATACACATGAAAAAACAAATGTACCTTTATACTACACACACATATTTCCTCCCTATATTAAAACACCTATACTTATTCATGAACTAAACACAAAAATGCATTTTCCTCAGCACTGCGAACATTTCACAGTGTTGATGTTGATGGCCCCACCACAGGACATGACTCAGAACTGTTTTAAGTTCTGAGAAAGACCCTGCTGTTGGCAGTGGCTCCACATGGACAGGCATTGGGAGTACAAGCCTGTTGACCTCTGAGGGAGAACGAGCTCACCGTCAAGCAGGCACACAGGCAAGCTGGAGTTGCACAGGAGCCCTGCTGCACGTAATGAAAGTTGTTTGTTTAGAGCCTCCCGTTTCCTAGTCTATAGACACGCCCAGAAACCAGGCCCTGCGGTGCCTGCAGCCCGGGCAGTGGGGATGGAAGTCTGAGTCCCGGAGCCTGCATGCATCCCTACTTCTACAAGTTCTGTCCTCAGGATCTGCACTGGCAGATGCTTGTGCTTTCTTAGCTCTTGCTTATGGGAAGTGGCAGGAGTTCAGGAAAATGAGAGAGAAGCTGTCATCCTGCTGAGGAGCTGGCCAAACACAAGTGGGTCAAAGATTCAAGTGATGCCATTTCTGAAACCTATTTCCAAGGCAAAATTAAAATACAAAAGTGTTGTCCTGACACATATGGGCATCCCAGTACCCGCGTGTGCATGGTTACCACACCCCAGGGCGTGCCATCACTTCACAGATTCCTCTACACAGATTCTCTTACACATTCCCCTAAGTAGGCATGTCTGCTCCCGAAACTCCATGAGGGACATGCTGTCACAAGATGGCTGCACACACAGTGGAGGCGGGGTTCCCACAGCCCCACGCACGTAATGTGGGGGTGGGACACTAGCTCTGGCCTACCTCTTTGGGGCAATCCATTGAGGAGCCCTGGATGGGTGGGCAGGGCCTACCTCTTTGGCGTGATTGATTGCGGGGCTGCTGCACTGAGAGGGCACAGGCCAACCAGGGGACTCCCCCACCCCAATGAGTGCACTAATTTCATGCACCAGCTTTTATTATAGGAATAAAACTCACCAAAGTCCAGGACTTGCCCACCTTGTTCCCTAGTGTCTTCGCAGTTCTGGTATATGGGAGACAGTGAAAATATGATACATGTGCATGGCGAGTGAATGAAATACAGGGTTGTCGTAGCCCAGAAGAAATGACACAATAAATGTTGTGAAGCTTCTTTGTACATATTAAAATATACAGCAGATTCTTATTTGCTTAAGATGCTTAAAGTAAGGTCTTTCTGGGCAACTGAATGTCATGAGTGGGATACTTCTGAAAACCCTAGAAGTGGAAGGAATGCTTCTGTCAGTGGTTCAGGAGGAAGGAGGTGAGAATGAGAGAGCCTAAGAACCTTGTGCATCTAGAACCCCTTTTAGGGGGCAGCCTCTGGAAAATCAGGTCCTAAGAAAGGGTACAACTGGCAGGGCACAGCTGAGTTTGTCCAATACACACCATCCATTTTTACTGGATCAGAGACCCTGGGAGAAAGTGAGGTCATCCTGTGATGTGTTCTTTGATCTAACTAACAGCCTAGAGGGATCCAAGCTGCAGGCCCCACAGCAGCCCCCTCATATTCCGCAGCTGGCAGTCTTCCACTTCTCCAGAGGAAGAGGCCACTGGGTGGAGACAAAGTGCTGCCGATGTCAACATGGCTGGGGTGAGCTGTGTACCTGCTCCAGTGCAGGGAGACTGGGCCGGGCCCCACATGTGCTAGAGCCTCAACAAACAGGCTAAAACTGGCTGCATAGAAATAAATAGCAGAAAACGCCGATTATGTAGATACAAAAGCACAGAGCCTCACCTGGGCATCTACTTCTGATGCTTCGTCTCAGATTTTTCCCTAAACCCCCACTTGCCATTTCTCATGCTTTCAAGTTGAAAGTGGATGTAGGAAGAGCCTTCAGGATTCATAGGAGCCCAGGTTTCATCAAGTCAATTTTCAGCATCTCCCAAACATGGCAAAGTCCTGGGGCACAGGCTCAGTACAGTCTGTTAATTCAATCCTATAATATTTATTCAAGTCCTGCTTTGTACCAGACCCCAAGCTTGTTCCTACAGATGCTGTCCCTACCTACAGGGAAGTCAGAGCCAGTTTTTCCCACTCGTAGGGAGTGTGGATCTGACTCTACCACTCCCACAAGGTGAGAGCAGCGTGCTCCAGAGCTGGAAGGCTCATCTTCAAACACCATTCCACTGTGCATCCTGCCAAACTGTTCCCACTAGCACTAATTTCTAAAACCGAAGGGCTAGCCTGAATTATTATATATTATACTGTCAATGCATTTCAGAGGAAATTAACCCATAGTGCACACACTTGGGAGTGTAGCCTAGTGGAAGAACGCAATCGAATTTCAATCCCCGCTATGCTTTATACAGCAGTTACTGGTAATAGTAAGGAACGCTTTCTAGGAAAACGACTAAAAGTCACCATGATGGCCTTTGCTTCTCTTCTCTTCATCCTGGAACCAGTGTCATTTGCTAGTTGTGGCTCTCCTGGAAGCACACAGCACAGAGATGTCTGCGGTCACCAGAGTGGGCAAACCTCGGCATATGCCTATCTTGGTCCAACAGCTAGCTCTGTTCTCAGGCTTTCGTCCCCAACGTCTCACTGGCTCTCTACTCTGTCTCCCTGGGTCTGAAATGATCCTAGCAGAGCACAGAGCCTGACCTGGAGTCCCTACAGTTCTCCTCTGTGAAGGAAGGTCTGTTTTCCCTATGGGAGCCCGGGAGCAGGGATAGGTGACCTCTACTGCATTCCAGAATCGGGGCAGAGTCGGAGGTGTGCCGAAGGGGGCTCCTCTCTTGGGGAGCAAGGTCAGGTTTTCAACCAGTCTGTTCACACCACCATGCCTGGTCACCGTGATGGATCACACAGTGAGAGCTGCCAGCTCCACACTCAGAAACAGACTCCTACTGTCTTCAGGTTCCAGCCAGTGTCTGGATCGGAAAATCATTTTGCCTCTCTGGACTTTGAAGATGAAGGCAACATCCCCGCCAAAAAGATTTCCTAATTAAAAACCATGATTATTATGTGAAGCAAAATAAGTCTGTGAGAGAAAGACAAATATCACATGATCTCACCTAAATGTGAAGTCCAATGAACAAAATAAACTTATGAACAAAATAGATCTGGAGACATAGAAACCTGCGTCAGACTGCCGATACTCAGAAGAAAGGTGGCGGGGAAGGAGAGTGATTAACCAAAGAACTGACACGCACCTACGCTTAACCCATGGGCACAGACAAGTGTGGCGAAGGCTTGGGGAGGGGCGGGAGTGGGGAGGAGGGGTCAATGGGGAAGAAAAGGGGGACATCTATAATACTTTCATCAATAAAGAAATTAAAAAACAACAAAAAAGAAGTATGAAAAATGTGTGACTGTTTGAAAACACTGAAGTCATGCACGTGGGTGTCACATTGCTGCCTGTGGCCTGCGTTCTAACTTCATTAAATGAGGCAAATGCACAAGGTTTGCTCGCCACCATCCTATCTGTGATGCTGCAGGATTTGCTATTAATCCACACAATGTATAGTCTAATCTCTGGTAAACTCCTTATATCTGGCAAGTTCTAAGAAAAGACCAGAGTAAGAACTGAAAATAACTAATCAGAAGTCTGCTGCTGACACATCATGAAATTCTGTGATGGTATCAGCTCTGGAAAGCAAAGCAGGTGGAACAGATTAACATGAGGATCAGAAAAGGTGAAGCCAGGTTATGTGAGGCCATTTAAAAGATTTATGGGCGATACTGCACCCTCTGGATTACATCTAAGCTAGAAGAATTTCTCAGAATATCAAGCAGGCCCAAGTTGCACTTCGTAGTTATGACTTAAAGTAGAAGACTTCAGTGCCATCTATGTATAAAATGACTTTTAATAAAAACTCTATTACATGTACAATAGGAATATGAGACAAAAAGGGAAAGAGGAGCTAAAGCAATATTTGAAAAATTAACCTAAGAATTTTCCCAAAGTGCCCTGGCCAGGTGGTTCAGTTGGTTGGAGTGTCAGCCTGTGCACCACAAGGTTTCAGGTTTGATCCCTTGTATACAGAGGCAAGGGATATTTCTCTCACATCAATGTTTCTCTCCTCCTTCCACTCTCAATAAAAATCAATATAAACATATTCTCAGATGAGAATTAAAAAAAGAATTTTCCAAAGTGATGAAAGACATTAATGCACAAATTGAAGTACTAAGAATTCCAAATGAGGTAAATAGAAAGAAAAGCACACCAAGGCACTCACATTTAAACTGCTGGAAACCAAATACTAAGAAAAAATACGTCTTAAAAATTGTTAGCAAGCACTGACAGCTACTTCTCAAAAATAAATAAATGAAAAAGACAGTGGAATTCCATATGAAAAATACTTAAAGAAAGTAATAACCAATCCTGGGGGGGGGGAGGGAAGTTCTTAAAAATGAACATAAAGAAAGGATATTTTCAGAGAAATAAAGTACAAAATAAGTTGTCATCAGTACAGCCATATTAAGGAAAATACTAAGGGATTTTTTAGAAGAAAAATGATATGATTATATCTCAGAGGTATATGAAGAAACAAAGATCAACCCAAACTATTAATATGTGGATAAATCTAAGTAGTTATTGAATATATAAAATAACAATAATATTATCTTATAGGACTTAATATATTTACAATGAAATAATTATATTTCACACATATGTATATGATATATGTATTACTTCTCTACAATAACACATAAACTTGGGGTGTACTGATGGAGTTAAAACACTGACACTTTTTGGAAAGTGGGAAAACACTCGATATTAAATTTTAACAACTCAAGAATGCATGCTGTAATTTCAGAGTACCAACAAAGAATACTTAAAGAAAGTATAACCAACAAGCTAATAGAGGTAAGAAGAAATAATATAAAATGCCAAATCCATATAAATTTAAGAAGAAAGCCATAGAAGAGGTAGAAAAACAGAAACAATATTAATTGGAGGATACAGCTCCTTAATAGTTACATTGAGATATGAGCTTACTAAACAGAACAATTAATAGCCAGATTATCAGATGGGACTAAAACAAACCCAACTCCATGCTGCTTTCAAGAGTCACACCTTAAATATAAGACACAAGAAGGTTGAAAATAAAAGAATAAAGACATATACAACGTAAATGCCAACCAAGACAATTTCCTACAGGATTTTTGAAAACACTGACACTTAGGCCTAGCTTTGGCTATCAGAATTACTTAAATCTTGGCAGGCACAAGTACCTGTATTCTTAGGGCTGTGCATGGTGTTTCTGGTTAACAGTTATGCTTGAGAAACAGTGACCCAACCGGAACTCTTTACCTTACTATGAGGAAACTGAGACCTAGAAAGACAATAGCTTATATTCCTACTAGTGGCCCAGTGCACAGATTCATGCACCTGAAAGCAAATCCGGAGCCCGCATGCCTGGGGAGTTTCCATGTCCCTGTGAGCCTCTGGGAAGTCACGTGGGGTGTTGGTCCTCCTCCCTGCAGCTTCCTGAAAACATATTTCCAAATGCCCCTTCTGTGGCCAGGCTCGGCCTTGCCGGCCGGGAGGTCCCCAGTGAACGCCTGGGCAGTGTGGATGTTTTCCACTGCTCAGGGCAGTATAAGAGATGTTCCACGATGAACAATACAAAGTTGGGGATCTTGGGGGTGAGAGTACTCTGTTGCCCACAACCACCACCCCCCGCAGCTTCAGATCTATCTCTCTTTTTTACCCCAATTGTCAGTCGCCACCTTGTGGCCACTGTTATATTGCTGCCTTCCTCAGTAGCCCCTGGGCAATGGGTCAGGGATGAGATTTGATCTCATGCCCAAGGCAGAGTTCCAGGGCCCGGCGGTGATGCCAGGCTGGTCTGTGCTACAACCATTCTCTGGAGATGGTAACTGTAGGCTTACGGGAAACAAGGGATATAGCAGTGCGCTCAGCGGCAGGTGACTAAGGAGGAGCCCTGTGCCAGGGCTGGGTGCTGCGCTGCTCCCGCTCACTCCAACCCTGCTGTGCCCAACACTATGGCCTCCGCTCAGTAGTGCTGCTGCTGTAGCAGCAGGAGAGGCTCCCACAGACAAAGCTGTGCTCGCCAACAGTGAGCCTGGCTTCTGGCTGAGTGGTGCTTCCACTGTGTGAGCACACTGACCACCAGGGGACAGCTCCTGAGTTGAGCATCTGCCTCCTGGTGGTCAGTGTGCATAATAGCAACTAGTCAACTGGTCATTAGGTCAGAACAGTCACTTAGGCTTCTATATATATATATATATATATATATATATATATATATATATATCACTATTCATTATTTAAGGCATAGCTACTATGAAATAAATTATGAATAAGGTATATTTCCTTAACTCACAATTTTAAAAAACAAGATAGAGAAGGAAAAGACCTTATAGAAGAGACAATCCTATATAATAAAAGAGAAACATGCAAATTTGACCATACTTTTGCTCCTGATTGGCTATGCTACCAGCCAATCAGGAGCAGAGGCAGGGCCAAGTGACACAAGCACGAGGCCCTGGGGGTGGAGATGAAACGGTGGTGGTGGCAAGCGCCCAGCCCCCGGACACTGTGAGGGGAAGTGGCAGCAGCAGTGGTGGTGGTGGTGGTGGCGGTGGCAGGGAGTGCCCAGCCCCCAGGGCCGGGTGGTCGCAGACAGCCGGGGCTGAGCTGAGCAGGGCGACGGCTTGGTGCCCAAAGGTGGCTTGGGCAGGCTGGGGGTGAACCATCAGTTGGACATCCCCTGAAGGCTCCCAGTATGTGAGAGGGGGCAGGATGGGTTGAGGGCCCACCCACCCCCAGTGCACAAATTTCATGTACCGGGCCCCTAGTATAAAATAACATTGATTAGAGAAGTGGGACTGGTTACAGAAGGGGGTTAAGATTAGTCTTCATGGAATCGGGTTTTTTAAATCTGGATGATTATAACACATAAGTGGCTTGAGAAAGTCTGGGGAGTGGGAGAAGTCCATGATGAGATCTTTACAGGGAAGTGTGGTCTACTTCTGATGAAATGTTTATTCTTTGTTTTAAAAAGCAAATATGCTTTTTAAAAAATATATATTTTATTGAATTTTTACAGAGAGAAAGGGAGAAGGATAGAGAGCTAGAAACATCGATGAGAGAAACATCGATCGCCTCCTGCACACCTCCTGCTGGGGATGTGCCCACAACCAAGGTACATGCCCTTGACTGGAATCAAACACAGGACCCTTGAATCTGCAGGCCGATGCTCTATCACCTGAGCCAAACCAGTCAGGGTCAAATATGCTTTTTTATTTGATGTTTTTAAATGTCCATTCCCTCAGGTAACAGAGTTTTCAGGAAAAAATGTACCTAAAAGCAGATTGTGGGGCAGAGCTCCAGTTCAGGTCCTTCCCTTCTTTCAGGCCCCCCAGCTGCCCTGCACATGGCCTACCTGCAGGGAGGGTGGGCCTGGTGTGAGCGATGGCAGTGGCAGAGGGAAGAGCAGCCGCCCACACCAGCTCCTGAGCATTTCCACCACAGTCCTCGATCACTTGCTCAGTCGCTAGGTCAGTGGAGGATGGGAAGCCACACGACAGAAACAGCACAGAACCCAGAATGACTGTGTAGGGCAGCACCCCCTCTCCCATCCAGGAACTCTTGTCCCTGAGTTGGAAATACATGTTCAGTGTGTCAAGCTACTGACAGTACAGGGTTGTGCTCAGCAGTGAGCCGCCGCTGTCATGAGAACTGGCCTCCATCATGTGTAGGTCTCATTTATTTAGCTCTATTTCCTGACCCCCCTGCCCTCCTCTCTCTGAAACACTGTTTTCTTCTGCCTCCTGGGAATGACCAGGGAAGTACATCACCTGCAGGTGTAGTCTTTGCTCAGCTGCCTGAAGAGAAGTCACAGCGCACACACGCTTTCCGCTACGCAAATTACCGATTAGAGGCAGCAGCACAGAGGCATTCAGAAGGGACTTCTAAAAATAAATGAAGCTCAGAGTGGTTCCCACATTTCAACCACAATTTCATTATCTTTGGGGGCCATTACTCCCCCTACCATGCCCATGTTTATGCAGTAAATGATGGAGGACAGTCTGAGCCTTCGAAGGTCAAATCTTTGCCCTCTGCCACGATGCCTCTACAGAAGAGGAACCCCTCAAATACCAGTAACAACTGAGAGGAGTGGTCGAGTTCTGGTGTGTTCATAAACAAAGCCTCCAGTACAGGAACCAGGCTTGTGCGTGTGACGTGGGGTTCAGTTCCTGCCAGTGGCAGATTAGAGTCCCAGGAACATTGATCTGCTCAAAACCAGTGTGCTCTGAGGAAGTAAACGGAGCACACTACTATCCAATGAGTAAGACAGGGCAGGTGTGCACTATGCATGAGTACCCTTACCCTCCAGGAGTGACCTGAGTGAGCATTTCATATGATATCTGATACTTGTAATTCCAACTACTATCGTGGAAAAATAAATCAAAATTCTGGAAGCGTCTCACTTTGGAACAAGGAAGGTGTGTGGGGTGAAATGAATGGTGAGGCTGGTGCAGACGGAACAGCTGCTGAGGCCTTTCTGGAACCGAACAGGCCTTTATGGCATCCACACTCCTGATGGGCTGGCATGTATCCCAACTCAAACATGATCTCATCTAGTGTTTACCAGTATTTTATTTTTGCCATTAACAGTTAGTTCCAAAACCATCCTTTGAAGCCCTGTATTTAATGGCACATAGTCATTAATACAGAAAAAAAAAACAGAGGGTTTTTTTGAAAGCTAATAGTTAAAAACAAATATTCTTATAAGTGAAACTAGAGGTCCGGTGCATGAAATTCGTGCATGGGGGGGGGTGTCCCTCAGCCCAACCTGCACCCTCTCCAATCTGGGACCACTAGAGGGATGTCTGACTGCCCATTTAGGCCCAATGTCTCACAATCCAGGACTGCTAGCTCCCAACTGCTTGCCTGCCTACCTCCTTGATTGCCCCTGCTTTCTGCCTGCCAGCCTGCTCACTCCCCAACCACTCCCCTGCCAGCCTGATTGATGCCTATTCCCCTGCCAGCCTGATTGCCCCCAACTTCTCTCCCCTGCAGGCCTGGTCACCCCTAACTGCCATCCCCTTGCAGGCCTGGTCCCCGCCAACTGCTCTCCCTTGCAGGCCTGGGTCCCCCGCAACTGCCCTTCCCTGCAGGCCTGGTTGCCCCCAACTTCCCTCCTCTGCCAGCCTGGTCACCCCTAACTGCCCTCCCCTACAGGCTTGATTCCTCCCCTGCTGGCCATCTTGTGGTGGCCATCTTGTGTCCACATGGGGGCAGCCATCTTTGATCACATGGGGGCAGCTATCTTATGTATTGGAGTGATGGTCAATTTGCATATTACTCTTTTATTAGATAGGATAGAAAACACTGCATACTGTGGACATGAGAAAGAAGGCACCTACTAAGAAGAGGTTCTGGTGGCTGGCCGGGCTCAACTTTTAAAAGCAGAGCCCAGCAGCCATTTCTCTAAGGAGGCTCTTGTGCAAGCTGCACATCAGGGAGAAAGAAACCTGCATGGACCTGCCCACCTGCACTGTCCTGGCCACCTGAGCCAGCCCTTGTAAAGCAGTTTCCGGAATTCTATTTCAACTAACAGGACTCGGGCGTTCCCCTTCCAATCAAGGCTGTGCAGCTCCAACTAATCAGAACAGCTCCATTCTAACGAATCAGAAAAGTTTCTTTGGACCAATCAAAGTGGGAGGATTTGGAGTCCTCATTTGCATGAGGACAGACCAATCATGGACCAGGGGTGGAGACTGACATCTACATAAGTCATCGCCCATCTGGCTTTGAAAGCACACTTTCCTTTCCACCGGAGACTGTGCTTCCTCAGTTGGAGCTAAGACACTGTCAACATCTCCCTGGAGCACAGCAGACCAGTGCAGTGCAAACAGATGGGCAAGGAGCAGAGCAGAGTGGTTTGGCTGGAGAGGGGCCTTGTCCTGGGGCCACCTCACAGCCATGCTGTTTCACAGCCATGCTGTGTCACAATTGAGCTGTTCTGCACTGAATAAAGTTTTCTTCTTCACTGAACCCTAAATTGGGGATTCCTGTTGGTGTTGAATTTGTGCCAACAACAGTCGGTTAAAAATACGATAATTGTTTTTCTCGTCTTTAAATTGTATCTTATTTATTTCTTACTGTGGGCAACTTAAGCAATATTAACCTGCTCTCTTCTTTTATTCTAGTAGATACTGGTTATTAATGTTCCCTAGATTCCATTATGTCTGTGTGTGTGTGCTTGTTTTTTGTTGTTGTTTTTTTTTAAAGAAGGGGAAACTGTGAATGTTGCATGTAACAATGCAAGTGATACACTGAAGGGAGAATCCAAACTGGACGATACTTGTGCTCAGATTTCTAGATTATCTGCTTAGGCCAGATCAGTGTTACGAATCTCTCCCATTCTGTGGCTCAGGTCTTCATGGTGCTGTGGAGTCCAGGCCGCTAGTACTGCCTGCATTTAGTAACTACTCTCCTGAGTATCTTTGGGGCTGCCTTTCCAAAGCACATTTCTCATGATGTATCTCCCTGCCTCCTTCTCTTCACCTGTAGGTTCATGTCCCAAATCCTTAGATGGTCAACCAAGACCCTTTTATGTGTGTGATTCTTGCCCACACTTCTGATATTACCTACTGTTTTTATCCTCCATTCCCACCTAATGATTTACATTATGACAACAGCAAAGTATAATTTCCAGAACATACTGAGCTGTGTCACATCTTCCTGCCTGTGAATATTTGTTTTCACTTTTAATTTGGATCTTTCCTTGCTATTCACCTAATGAAATCTTGGACATGCTTAAAACTCTAGCTCTTTTGGAAGTTCTTCAGTAAGACTTCCATGATACCAGAGAGAAAGTCCATCTTTTCATACCATCCTGAATTTATTTACATGCCTGTCTCCCACCTGGGCTAAAAGGCAGGACCTGTTTTACGAACCTTTCTGTCCTCATCAATGTCTGCAATGTTGCAGGATCTCAAAAATCAAGTTCACACATGGTGACACAGTAACAGGAAGGGTAGAAAGTCACTTAGTTCAACCTTCTATACAGATAAAATGCAATGCTTCCTCTCTGAAGTGCATCTTCCATAAAGCCACTGAAATCAATTCAGTCAATGCTCACAGTTTGCAGGTTCTCTATCTGTGGATTTGACTCCTTGCTAAAGTTTACCTCTAACCCCGAATTCTATATCATCACTCTTTCTGTCATTCATGGATACACACAGAGCAGCAAAACATCCAAGTCTCTGGAGGTTTAACAGGAGACACTCTGCCTTCTTGCCTCAGCTCTCAGGCTATAAACGTGTCCTTTCCATGTCTAGTTAGTGCCACATTTTCCACATTTCTGTGCTTTTTGTTGGTGATTTCTCTGAAGGACTGTCTAGAGCCCTAAGTGCAAGCAGCTGTGGAAAATGCATGTCTTAGAAAAGCTTCATCCAGGCACAAGTTTTAGTTGCCCTTGGCGGTGAACTCAATGTTAATGAATCAACAACATGTATTAAGTAATGTGTCTTTGAAGAGAAAACAAAAAACAACTTTGTATATTGATTGCTTGACGAAAATGTGACCAGAAGCTCACAGGAACCCAACCCTATATTTCCCTTAGGAACAGTGGATCACAATTTACTAATTGAGGGTTCAGGCTGACTTTATAAAAAGAACAACTATGGTTAATGAGAACTGTCTATTACATATAATCTCTCTCTCTCTTTCTCTCTCTCTCTCTCTCTCTCTCTCTCTCTCTCTCTCTCACACACACACACACACACACACATCAGGCTGACTTTATAAAAAGAACAACTATGGTTAATGAGAACTGTCTATTACATATAATCTCTCTCTCTCTCTCTCTCTCTCTCACACACACACACACACACACACACACACACACACACACACACGGCACAAACTTAAAACTGAATCCACTGATGAGAGGAGCGTTTACATCTCTTTGCTCACCTCTGTCTGTCCTTTGTCAAAGAGAAGGACATCCTGAAATGTCTATCTAGGTTGGCAGGCTGAGCCAGGCCAGGTTTGTGCTTTGTTGATATTGTGTAGTGTAATACACTGTTTAGTATAAAGTCTCAACACCTCTTTTAAGTACACCACCAACCAGCCAATTACATGTGCTGAATGCTGTTCTTCTGAGTGACAAAAGAGAGCATGGCTTTTTCTGTTCTGCTCAGCCCTAAACCTAGAGCAGCAAAGGGTAAACTCTATAAATCGGTGATGACAATTACTGTAGACACCCGAATGAGACTATTTTTTTGGTCACAGATTTTCTCAGGATCTGATAAAAACTATGGGCTTCTTCCTCTAAAACACAAATTCAGGAACTTACAATTTTATACACATGTTCTGAAAGACCATACACTGCCTAAGGCACATTCATGTACCCAGAAAACACCTTACTGCCATATTAAGAACCAGCTTGACTGAGAGTCAGGATAAAGCACTGGCCCTGCCACTCCCTGGGCTTCAGCTCTGGCCCTGCCCTTCTCCAGTCCTGTCCCTGACTGTAATTCTCTCACTTTATGCTTCCCACTATCCACTCTAACAGGAAGGCTGGACTGACCCATCCCATGCCTCACTTACTCAGCCAACCTCCCATCTATCCCAAATATTAGGATTTAACTGGTGTCACTGTCCACATATGTTGAAGTGACTCTAGGCACTGTAACTTGAGGGAGTGACAGAACTATCACTGATCCAAACAAGGCTTTCTCCATATGCCTCATATTAAAACCCTCCATTCTCTTATGGAGGGAGGAGAAAGGAGTGAGAGCAGCATTCTGCAACCACATGACCTTGGTTTGATTGAATTCAAGGTCTGCACTTGCTACAAATGTGAGCCCAGACCTGTAACATATGCTTGAAGAATAAAGGTTCTGCTGAAAGACAGGGTGATGGCACTTGGTTTACAGACCTCTGATGAGGATGATATGAGATAATGCATCCAAATGCCTATCGCAGTCCAGGCATGTGGCAGGCCTCACATTTGTCAGTGCTCTACCCCCAAGCAGGTGGTGCTGTGTCTATCGTGTCTGCAGTAGGTTTTCTAAACTTTATTGATTAGGCATTCCTTCAGTAAAAATTTATTTAAAAAGTGAATGATACATACATACACCATTATGTACTGACACATTATAATAACTATGGAATACACACATTATTAAATTTAAAAAATTAAATTTAAAATTACTTATTAAATCTATAAATATTACCAATATTTTTTCTCCTAAAATGTGTTAAGAATGTTTATAAAGTGAGAAAAATATCTTTAAATATAACTTATTATTTTCTAAAATCTCATTTGACAGTTTCTGATAGAGCAATTTCAAGCTCTATTTCTTAGTTCAATTTATATTGATACTTGCTTTTAAGACCTGTCATAGTTGAAAAGATGTCTCTCAAAGAAACATTAATCTAAAACAGAAGAAGAATAACTTCCATACTGGCTAGTGTAACTAAATCATGACACTTTTTCAATTATTTCTACAGGCTATGCCAAGATTTTAATTGAAATTCAGCTAATAAATAATCATTTATCCAAAAATGTTTTAGTTGCTCTTGCAAACCATTAAGAAGGTGTTAAATATATGTTTTAAGCAAATGAATTAAAAACCCACTAAAAATATTTATGTTGACAGTCTTTAAAATTGTTCAAGTTTTTTCCACATTTTTATGTGGATAAATATGTGAATTTTTAATAGGTTTCAAATATAATTTACAGAAAAATTCAGGAATCACATAACAATGACAACATTCCTGAGCATCCGTTTTCAAAAGTTCTCTCTGTAGTACAAATTTCTTTTAAAAGAGATTCTCAGTAATTGTTATAACATCACCTTTATCTTCAAGTCAAATTAAATTTATTTTTCCAAAAGTATCTGCAAATACCGTACTTCTTTAGCCACTATCTTCATCCACAAATATCAATTAGAAGCATATCCTTTTGTAAACAATTTAGCTCATCTTTAAGGATGACCACCTCTTTAGAAGCTTGCTCTAAAAACAAGCAGACATCTTTGTAGTACAAACAATCTTCAAAGCAGTGTCCTATTTCACCACAAAGTATTATAAAATGTTGCAAAATAACTTATAGATCCGTTTACTGAGGCCCTCAGAAACTGCAATATGGAGCAAAATGCCAAAAGCCAACAGATGCGTGAGGTTCCCGATTTCAAACCCCTGCATTGCTGACTGCTCCTTCTGCCGCAGGACGCCAGGATGACAGGCTGACATCCGCAAAGGGGGAGGGTGTGCATACCCATCTACATTTTGTACTCGGAACATTTCAGAGTTATTTTAATATAACTAAGTTCAAATCTTTTTCTTACACCCAATACCTTGTGGATCATCAGAAATTCGGGTATTCTACTTGGGACACCGAGGTCCCAGATCCCCATGTCAGTGTTCAAATTCCCTCAAGATGTGCTTCCTGGCCCAAACCGTTATTTATCTTTTCCTTCTCACTTTTAACTTCCCCACCATCTGTAATTAGTCTTAATGATTAAAATTTCTCTAGAATATGTACTATACTCTCATGGTTGAAGTCACTGTTATGCAAAGGTCATCAAATTTTAAAACAGCTGCTATTCCACTCATCTCCCAAAGTTCTCAGTTCCACCCTGCATTCTAGACTTTGATGAAGTTATTCGGTGCTCTGTGCTAAGGCCCAGTACAAATAAACTAAAAAGGAAAACAAATCCACATTATCATCTCAATAACTGCAGAAAAGTCATCTGACAATATCCGACATGCATCTCTATTAAGACACTTATAGACCAGGAATAAAAGACAATTCTTCAACCTGGTGAAGAGTATCTGCACAGAATCTGTAACTTAACATAATCCTAAAATCAGGAACAAGGCAGGCTTCCTCTGTTACCACTGCTAATTCACAGTAGACTGGACATTTTACAGTGCAATAGGCAAGGGGGAAAGGCATACAGATTGCTAAAGAAAGAGAAAAACTATCTATTTGTGGACATGATTGTATATGTCAAAAATTGATAGAATCCACGAAAAAGATCCTAGATTGAATAAGTGAGTTTAGTAAGGTTCCAAAATATACCTTAATGCTAAAAACAATTTTAATTCTCTATACTATCAATGAACACTCAGAAGTTGATATTAAAATATAACTATTACAGCATCAAAAATATTAAATATCTAAGTAGAAACTTTACAATGATGTTCAGGACCAAAAAATTAAAAAACCTTTTCTAGGGAAATTAAAGAGGACCTACATATCATGCTTGTGGTTCAGAAAATTCATTATTTTTAATTTGGCAGTTCTTCCCAAACTGTTCTAGAGTTACATTTCAATGCAATCTCAAATCAAATCCTAGCCTTTATTTTCTAAAGAAACTGACAAGTTGATTCTGAAATGCACAGGAAAATGAAAAGGACCTAGGTTAGCCAAAGAAACTTTGCAAAAGTACTAAGTTGGAGAATTCACACGTATTAGTATCAGTACTTATTAAAGAACTCTAGTAATCAATGCAGGTGGCACTGGCATAGAGACAGACACAGCACCAGTGTGATATAGTCCAGTATGTTAGCTATGTGGTGTTATTGTAAAAAAAAAAAAAAAAACTTTCTGAAAAGGATGCATCTAAACAGCTGCTATTAGAAAGAAAAAAAAGTAATGAATGGGAACAAGTCACTTAAAGGAAACAGGCTAGTTTGAGTTCATAAATGAACTTCCAATGACTATTCTATCAATCTGTATGTGTACTAAATATTCAAGTTTCATTATAAGGAAACATTCTATGAAGAGTGTCTCCCTCCTTACCTGTCTGAGAGTCTATTGCACTCTCCCTTATTTGAAAACTAGTGACCCGGTGCATGTATTCGTGCACATTGAAAGGAAATTAATTAGAAGGTGGCTGACGGGGCAGGACTGGGCAAGATGAGCTAGACACACCCTGGGGCCAACCCCCTACAGTCCCTCCCCAGCGTCTGTGGAGTGAGCAGGGTCCCTCCGGAAGGTGGGGTCCCTCGGCCTAGTCTGAGGGAATTGGGCTAAAACCGGCTCTCCAACATCCCCTGAGAGGTCCTGGAGTGCGAGAGGGCGCTCTGCAAAGTTTCTGTTGTACAGGGTGTGGAACACAAATGCAAGTGTGCAGTAACCAGATTCGTGGCTGACAGTGCCCCAGAAACAACATAACCTATGGCTGAAGGTGGAATCACACGGCCCAGCGAGGAAGAGGAATCCCTCCTCTCTGATTTCGGGGTGCATCACCTGAGAACCACTGCTGCCAAGTCACTGCAGCTCGCCAGCTCCTGCATTGAGCGTCTACCCCCTGGTGGTCAGTGTGCGCCATAGTGACTGGTTGGACGGGTGGAGGGACACTTGGCATATTCGCCTTTTATATAGAGGGATAAAAGGGAATAATAGCAACAAATAACAGCCCTGAAAAGGAGTCAAGCTGAGATATTCAAATGAACAGCAAAGGACAGAGGTTGTTAGGATCAGTGTCAACTCTGCAACATTAATATCCCTGAAGAGATGGGGAAAAGAATTAGGTAATATGACACTACTCCTTCCTAATTTTAAATGTATATAGGTGAAATGGAAAAAGAATTAAAGCAGCTTGAGTCTCATCCTGTTTCTGCCACATCTACTTTTCCATTAGGAAAACAAATCAGGGTATTTTGAAATCCTCGAGAAAGGTCTTAGACCATGGCTGGTTTCATGGGTTCCTGACTGAGCAGTCACACAAAACTCATGCTTAGAAGGGCCCAACATCTGGTTTAAGGTTCTTCTGTTGCCATCCTGAAATTCTTAAAGATGTCCAAACAAGAGGCCCTGCATCTTCATTTTGCACTGGGCCCCACAAATGATACAGCCGGTCCTGTCTCAGGCAATCATCTTTATCAATGACACCTTTTTGTGATACAGTTAAAAGATTTCTTATCCATTTCCTTGCCTCAAACCAGATATTCTCTCTAGCTCATGAGGTAAATTAGCTCCCTCAAAAATCTGTTTTTGCCTGGGGAGCTCCCCACCTCCTGGACCAGTCAACACCGGGTCCTTCTCTGGTTAATCTGTAAAATTGGTGGTATCACCTGGGAAGGGGCCATAATTGCCCTTCAACCCTCACTACCACAGTCAGAGTCAGAGTTATAGGAAGGGACAGGAATTGGCAGTCTGCTCCTTGTAAATGACCCAAAGTGTGCCCAACTGCAAATGCCACCCAACTCACCCTCCCTTCCTGTCTCTTTGCTCTAAATCACCCCCACCACCCTGGGCCATAAGTTATCATTTCTGGTTGGCATTACTGGTCTCCCTAGATTTATTTTCCTCAATTCATTTTCCATAATTTGAGCAGAGATATTCTTAAAATGATAATCTCATTCTGTGCCACCTTTCCCTACAGAACACCAAGAAGGTGGTTCATTAAATCTCGGGAAGAAATAGCTGTGCCATTGATGACAAAAGTGTGCTTCGAAGTGGTAGGCCCAACTCAGCCAAGATTCCCTGTCTCTGTGCTGAAGTATAGCAGTCGTGGGCAGGGAATGAGTTGGCAGTTACTTCTCCACACTTTGCCTCTCTCCATCATATGCACACATGTGCAGACTCTGGGCAATACACACATGTACAAATATGTACACATGCACACAACACACAAACATGCACATATGTACACAAAGAGAGACATATATACATGAATACAATACACATTACACATGAACATGTACAAACATGTTCCCATATTGCTGGCATAAAGGCTTTCCCATGGACAGATATTAGCTCAGAGGAGGCATCTGTGTGTCTGAGAGAAGGAAGGAAGAGAAGAGAAAGCTCTGAAGTCTAGAGAGGGAAATGATGCTGTGTGACCTGACATACTGGCAATAAACTTGGGCTCCAGGCAGAACGCCAAGGCAGGAACAAGAATTCAAAAGGGATGCAGACCCCAGCAGTGGTGTTGTCTGTGCCAGCGATGCCTGGAGTGAAAGCAGAGCTGTTGTACTTAGTAAGAGAGAACACGCTGGCTTAGACAGGAGGAGTTAACTGCAACCATGACTGGTATGAGCACAACTCTGGACAAAGAACCCAATAAGTTGCTCAGTAGTTCACCAAGTGCAAGAAAAGAAAACCTCAGTCCTTGTGTGCCTGGGTCTCTGGATGGACATTCCCACCACTGCACAGCACCGACGCCCAATGGGGGGAAGACAAAGTCCTTCATATCCCCTCCTTTCCCTGAAAACAGGTCTACACACCGCAGCCACCGAGAACCTGCCTTCCAAACCACCACACAGCCTTGACACATGTATCACACCTGCCTCACAGCTCCCACCTGTGTCAAATCCGGGGGACATGTGCTGTGAGGGAGCCCAAGCACAGACACCGAGAATCTCACTGTGCAGATCTGCTTTCAGATAAAAAGGTGCGGCTGTAGTGAAGTGGTATCTATGGTCACCTGACCACCTGCCCTCCCAGACTGTGTCATTTACAGTGATCTTGGGAATCCCTTCACTTTCCAATCCCCTGCCTTGTGCTTCCTCTCCTACGCACCTAGACACCAAAATGACAGGCCAACTCACTGCAATCCGTGGGCCAGGAGAGGAGAGGATGGAGGAAGGAGGCCGTGAGTGGGAGATCACAAGACTTGGTTGTTCGTTTGCTGAATCAGCGAATGTGCTTGCCCTTGGTGAGCCCAGTGAGCTCCACTACTAAGACTGCTCAGTGGTGACAAGTGCTCAGCAGCCCTCTGGTTTCCGGAGACCCAGGGCCAGGTTTTAATTGGCTGGTTTGTATAGACAGTTGTCTGGTCTTCAATGAAATGTCCACCTCTCCAGAGTAAGGCATCGCTCCTGCTCAGCGGTCCCCCAGTGATCAATGTAAATGTGTACATGTAAGGTTTATGTTGCCTGTGGAAACAGTCTGATAGGGGTGCTCAATCAGTATGTGGTTAGTAAGTATACAAATGTAAACAAATAAAAGAATGCCATAGGGAGGCTTAAGAGGCAAAATGTCCCAAAAGAGCAACATAAGGAGGAGGTCAAATATCTAAAAATGAAAGGAAGGCTCAGTTTGGTGCCAGAACCTCGTATGTGGCTTGCTCTGTGCCAGCCCGAGCTGAGCTCTTTAGGAAGGCTAGCTCAGTTAATGCTCACGACAACCCTGGGAAGTGGGGTGTTTCCTTAGCTGGCTTTACGGATGGGGACACTGCAGAACAGAGAGGTGAATACGTTGCCTATAATCAGAGATTAAGGAGGAGAATGGGATAAATGTGGGCTGGGCTGGACTGGCTCCAGAGTCCAAGGTTCATAACTGTTGTATGTTGAGCTATGATGAAGTAAGAAGTAGGAGCAACTGACCATTGTATCCACTTCTAATCTTTTCATCATCTAGTCTTCTTAAAGGTATACCCATGAGCCAGTACCTGGAGGTCTTGATACAGGAAGAGCCCCCAAATAAAGGCCAAAACCCACCGTTCAGACACACTGTGCCCAAAACTTTTAGTGACTGTTATTAGGACTATTTGCATATTTAATTGTCAATGTGCTGGTGTGTCCATCACTTGTGAAAATCAGGACTATCCAGGGCACATTTGCCAGTGCCTCACCAACACCATAAATAATGAGTATTCAAGTATATAGTATATATAAACTAGATGAATGAAATATAATTTCAGCCATTTACATGTACACTCAAATGTTTTCAGCACCTTCTCAGAGCTATGCCCTTGCCTTTCAGAGTTTCCATCTAATGCCTTCTTGTTCCAAAGGCAACTGCCCAGGGCCGACTGGTGCCTCCTCGCCCACAATTTCTGTCTCTGTGTAGGTGGTAGCTGGGTCTTTTCGCACAGCCTCCTGACATCTCTCCAGGTGGCCAACCCCAGGTCCTGCAGTGATGCCTTGCTGCTCCGCAGGCAGCACTAAGTCATGTCCTCTCTGACCTATTACTCTCCACGGTTAATAAGCAGGGCAGGGTGCACTTTGCCAAGTACTCAGGATCTGCTTTGTCCTAGAATTATTCTCAATGACAAGCCACCCTCAGCCCTCGTCTTGCTGCATCTATTACTAACACCAGACACGACAGATCATGCATTCCTCCTTGAGGTCCTTTCCTCTCTGTTCCGGGCACCGCTGTCTGGTGATCCTCTCCCTGAGGGTGCTCCTCCCAGTTTGGTGCTGGGTCCTCCTCTCAGTCCTGACAGTGGAGTGTTGCAGGGCATAAGCCTCAGGCCTATTCTCTACTTTTATGCCCATCTCATCTGGTCTCATGTCATTAAACACCATCTCTACACCGATGACCCCAGAGCATAATTCTGGGCTGAAACTTGCCTCTTTACTCCAGAGGATCAGCCTGACACCTCCACTTAAGTATCTAATTGGCATCTCAAACTTCATTGTCCATAATGAAACTCCCTAAGTTTCCCACAAGCTTCCGCTCCTCTATCAGCTGGCAGCTGGGACTATGTGTGATGGTGACAAGTCCATCAAGGGACTAATACAGAGAGGTGCTGACAGCCAGGCTGCCAGTTGGAACCTAATCAGACCTCAGCTCCTGGCCAGCCTGCCACAGCCCGTCTCTATCTGCCATGCTTCTCATGGGCGTGCCTAGGGCAGAGGCACACTGGGAAAGCCAGCCAGCACTGTCTGCAAAGGATGCTCCAGGTCTAATCTCCCTTGTTTGTCTGAGCTAGGACCAAGACACTGTCTTTTTGTGGATTGTACTTCAAATATATTCCACATCACTGCTGATTTAGAACTAGAAAAAAAAAAGTGTTACCTGTGAAGTTAAAATGAATCGTATACTTTCTAAAGGAACATTTTCACTTGATTATCAAACATAACTTTAATATTTTGCCTTTTGGAGAAAATAGTTGCTAAGAGAATTATCATTTGTTGATCATCCTACCATTTTCCAGACATTGCATCCTCTGATTCACATAGTTGCTATTTAATCCCTCAGTCATTCTGAGAGGTGCATACTATTAACTCCACCTTGTAGTTGAGAAGATAAGCACTCAGAGTCATCAATTAAATTGCCCAAAGTCATAACTCGTCATGACTACTAAATGCTCAGGACTGAACACAGGTGGTTGGTGCTCATATCTGACACATCCTGGGCAAGAACTAGAGACAATACAATGGCCAGTAGATGTCACAAGCAGGGCAAGAGGAGAGTTCTGACACAAATCCTAATATTTAAAAAGCCCGGGGCCGTCACGACCAAAACCACCAGAAGGACGATAGCAGGCTGTGTGGGGCAACAAGGATGGCAGGGGGGTTAGTGAGGGATGACCAAATGACTGAACGGCAGGCTGAATGGGGTGACCAGGTGGGCAGGGGGGTTAGTGAGGGATGACCAAATGACTGAACAGCAGGCTGTGTACAGTGACCATGACCAGGCCGGCAGAGGGGGCCAGTAAGGGGCAACCAGGCCAGTGGAGGGAGGGCATTTAGGGGTGACCAGGCCAGCAGAGGTGGGCAGTAAGGGATGACCAGGCTGGCAGGAGGGGAAGTTAGAGGCAACCAGGCCAGCAGAGAGGAGCAGTGTGGGGTGACCAGGCTGGCATTGGGGGAAGGGGCTACCAGCTGGAGGGGAGGGGGGCAGTTGGGGGAGATCAGGTCAGCAGGGGAGGCAGTTAGGGGCAATCAAGCAGGCAGGCAGGTGAGCAGTTAGGAGCCAGTGGTCCCAGATTGTGAGAGATTTGTCCGACTGCCTGTTTAGGCCCGATCCCCAGGATTGGTCCTAAATCAGCAGTCAGACATCCCCTGATGGGTGCTGGATTAGAGAGGGTGCTTTAGGGGACCCGCCCCTCCTCCCACCCCCACCCCACATGAATTTCATGCACTGGCCTCTACTACTCTACATCAGACCTGATGTCTAATTTAGGCATTTTATCCTCATAATTAGCCCAAGAGCATGACTAAGCAAAAGTCTATCATAAGACTTTCAATCATAAAAGGCAATCTATTTAAAATTTGTGCAATAGGCTTATAATAATTATTTAACTGGAAACACAGCGATATCACCAATTAAATTTTAAACAGTCAAATTGAAAAGAAACTGCTTCATCCATTCAACAGGTATCTTGTCTAAATGATACCAAACATCTCTGAATACTGTTATCTCATTAGAATAAGATTTCTTGCCCAAATCACAGGTATAGATGATTTTAGAACTGAAAGGAAGCTTAGGGAATTTATTTTTAAACCTTATCAATCAAATATTTGTATGGTAAAAGTCTAATATGCAAAGCATCCCCTAGGGATTTCAACCAGGAGACCAGGAGTTCAATCATTCACTATGATG
The DNA here is from genome assembly GCA_027563665.1 of Antrozous pallidus. Taxonomy (NCBI): domain Eukaryota; kingdom Metazoa; phylum Chordata; class Mammalia; order Chiroptera; family Vespertilionidae; genus Antrozous; species Antrozous pallidus. The sequence continues at coordinate 72,907,662 of CM050523.1, read as the reverse complement.
TGTGCTGACCATCAGGTGGTGGCATGAAACAAAGGAAAGCCCCAACTGGCAGCCAGAAGGAAGGCCCACCCTGATCCGCCCTGATCGACAGCCAGGCCTAGGGACCCTACCTGTGCATGAATTTTCGTGCACCAGGCCTCTAGTTTTGCAGATAAGATATTTGTCTTTATATAAGTGCTTCTTGAGTTAAAAAAAATTTTTAATTGCTTTAAGCTAACAATATACATTACAGTCTAGACACACATTCTCTCTATAAAACATTAAAATAGCCTCCATTTATATACGTTAGCACAAAAGGTTTCAATCTTAATATTGCATAGACGTTATAAATACACTATAGGCCCAGTGCATGAAATTCGTGCACTCAGAGCAGGGGGAGTCCCTCAGCCCAGATTGTGAGAGGGCTCAGGCCAGGCCAAGGAACCCCACCAGTGTATGTTCGGGGCCGAGAAGGGATGCAGGAGATTGGCCAGTAGGGGAGGAACCATGGGAGGGCTCCAGGATGTGTCTGGCACATCTTGCTCAGTCCTAATTGATCCAATCCCAGCAGCAAGCTAACCTACCGGTCAGAAGCATCCGCCCCCCTGGTGATCAGTGCATGTTACAGTGAGTGGTTGAGTTGCCTTAGCATATCATTAGCATATTACACTTTGATTGGTTGAACAGCTGACTGGATGACTGGACACTTAACATATTAGACTTTTATTATGTAGGATCATATAATCTTCCTACAAATAGCTTAGAATTCACAAAAATATATTGTCATTTTAGTTCTTTCTTTTAAAGGTGACAGGTGAGGATTGAATATTTACCCAACCAATACAAGAAAGCTGTGCTAGCCCACCCAGTGTTGCTCAGTGGTTGAGTGTCAATCACTCAACCAAGATCATGGTTCGATTCCTGGTCAGAGCACATGCCTGGTTTTGGGCTCAATCCCCAGTGTGGGGCATGTAGGAGGCAGCCAATCAATGGTTCTCTCTCATCATTGAAGTTTCCATCTCTCTCTCCCTCTCCCTTCCTCTCTCTGAAATAATTTTTAAAAAAATGAAAGTTGTGCTAGATCTTGAGCATATTAACTATGAGATTAAAAAATCATAGCACAGCCCTAACTAGTTTGACTCAGTGGATAGAGCACTGGTGTGCAGACTCAAGGGTCCCAGGTTCGATTCTGGTCAAGGGCATGTACTTTGGTTGTGGGCACATACCCAGTAGGAGATGTGCAGGAGGCAGCCGATTGTTTCTCATTGATGTTTCTAGCTCTCTATCCCTCTCCCTGTCTCTCTGTAAAAAAAATTAATAAAATATATATTTTTTAAAAATCATAGGACAAGTGCAAGCTAATAACGAGAACTATAAGGAGGGTATGATGTAAAATGTAAGTCTTACAGAACATCCCACTAGGCTCCTCATCCCCCTCTCTCTGCAGTAAGCAGCGTGTTGGGAACTCAGCTAGGCATATTTCATGCCTTTACAAAATATCTCTACATTTAGATATACATACACAAATATACATATAGATAGGTCTATATTAGACATAGTCCATGTATTTATTGCATATATACTTCATATATGTAATATAACTATAGAAACATATTTAGCATGACTGTTTTTTTTAATACAAATGGACTCAATAAGTTTGGAATGGGTATACACACACACACACACACACACACACACACACACGACATGTTTATTAGCATCTCCACATCTGCTTCATTCTTTTTTTTTTAATTCACAGCATCCCTTAATATATCTGGATCAATATTCATCCATCCTTTGTCCTGGATTTGAACACTGCAGTGGTTTCCATGGTTTCACTGTTACATGTGTAGCACAATAAAACATCCTTAGCCATACATGTTGGCATATTGTGAAGGTGCTTTTATAGGATACATTTCTATCAATGAAATTGCCTGGTCAAAGGACATTCACATTCAGCATCAGGTTGACCTTGACAAATTTATCACTGCCAAGATTGCACCAACCTGTGCTCCCAAAGCAGGAATTGGCTGTAGATACTTTTCTATGCCTGATGATAACAATACAAGGAGCTTCAATTTAATGAATGTGTGCTCACTCTAGGAAAGGTGCAGTATTAAGAATTTCACCTACATCAGTGGTCGGCTAACTCTTTAGTCAACAAAGCAGCAAACCGCGGCTCACGAGCCATGGTTTGCTGACCACTGACCTACATCATCTCTAAATCTTACACTAGCCCAACCAGGTGCCTATCTCTAGTCCCATCTTCAGCTCACCTGGAAAATACGATACTTAACAATGCCAGCGAGGAGGGGAAGGATCAGAATGGAGACCCAGTTTACCAGCCTCTACCCTGTCTCTTCACTACAATGTGATACCTTATCTAAGTGAAGACAGGAAACCAGGCTTACAAGCCTGTGATTTACACATTCCTATGGAGAAAAACAAATTGTTTTCAAGTTCTTGCCATTCATAAGCAAGATGCTGTAGTGAGCATTCTGTTTATTTTCATTTTTAACTATTTATGTGCTTAACATAGCTTTAACTTCAAAATATCTCCTTTTCTCTTTAAATTAAATCTCGAATCTGTGCTGACCTGACAGCAGATGGAAGCTTCGAAATCCATCTGACAGCCCTTCCAGAGGGCGCACGGACGGCTGTGTAACTGACACCGTGTGCAGGGAAGCGATCAGGAGAACTGGCTCCTGCGGGAAATGCGTCTCAGCTGCTGGCAGGGATGAGCGTCCTGCTCTCATGTCTGGGAGTGACTCATCCAGTGGATGCTGAGCAGGGCGTTTCCCTCCCTGTGAATGGATGACAGGCTCCTTCAGAACTGACTCCACCGTGTGTGAAGCACAGGGCTCTCGCATTGACTATTTATGGGTCTTGCTAATTGTCTGTGGTGAGAACACTGGAAAATTCCCTGTGCTCATGTCCATCTCTCCCGAGAGCTGAGTGCCTGTGAGGCGACATGTGACAGGGAAGCCAGCCTGACCCAGATGCCAAGCTGTGGAAAATCCCTCCCAGTGGCAGCAGCGGGGGTGTCGGCAGCTCCACAGGCAGCAGAGCTGACAGCCTGACGTGCCCCTGGCTGTCCTGCAGCGACACTACTCGTTGTGCTGGAGGGTCCCACTCGAAGCCATCTTTCTCTGACTTACCTTTGATCCCCAGCTGTTTGCATACTGTTATGAGCTCAGAGGCAGAAAAAGCATTTTTGTCAACACCTCCTGAGAGCTCTCTCTGCCTGTGCATTCTGTGGTGGAGACATGAGATTCGGAGCCCCGATGGAGCCCTGTTCCCTGTAGCGTTAACGTGAGGTCACCTTTCCGCACAAATCAGTCAGGGCTCATGGCCACCACTGCCTGTGGAGAAAGCCCCTGAAGTCTCTGCAGATACAAGGACAGAGCTGTGTGCTCTCACTGCTTAAAAACGGGAAGTGAGTGCTCCACTCCTTTTATTCCCTGCCTTTTACTGCAGCAGTTCCCAGACTAGTGAGCTGGATGGAGAGGAAAATCATCACAGCTGCAATGAAGCAGGAGAGAAATATTGCACGCGGCGGAACTGCAAAGGCAGCCTTTCCCTTTCATCTGTGCATTCCCACACCCATTTTTTGTTCGTCTGTCTATCTAGCTCCTTCTCTATCCCAGTCTCTCTGGATCTTTCTTTCTAGCTCACTGTCATCTCTGTAGCTATCATCAATTTCGCTCTCTCTCTCTCTCTCTCTCTCTCTCTCTCTCTCTCTCTCTCTCTCTCCCTCCCTCCCTCTCCCTCTCTCCTCCACCTCCCTACCTACCTACCATTGACTAATTCAATAAACAATTATAGGCTGACCGAGGCAATGCCCAAGATGTTCAAGATTTGTTGAGGAAAAACAATAAAAACAAAAAGAAATAATGACAAACTTATTTGAGTATCCATACAACTGGATTTCCATTTACCTTCCCTAATCACTTGCCTAGTTTTACATTTAGTCTGTTTTTATTTGTTTTATTTTGCTCTTTAGAATCTAGTTTGGTTTGATCATAAAAGTAATCAGAATAAGCAAGTGGTTATTGTGGCTCTTTTTAGGTTCTGAACCAGGAATACCTGAAAATTGACACCACAAACCCATTTAACAAGAGAAGTCATTTTTATTCCATAGTCACAGCAAAGGCTTCCTTTGCAAATATCCCTGGGAAAGAGAAGAGTCACAAACACACAACCAGGAGCAAACTGTTCACAATTTGCTCCCTTCATGAGATGTGAGGGGACGACACGTTCCCGGTCGTGAAACCTGCAGAGCACACGCAGGGTGTGCTGGCTGAGGCAGGGAAACAGGAGGCAGCACAGGAAGGCGGAGCCTTAGAAGCAGAAACCACAGATGAGGGACTGGGCTGCCAGTAGCCGCTCTGCCCGTGGTGCGTCAGCAGGCCCCAGCAGTTAAAGGCAAGCACAGGATGGAGAACCCATGGGGCAGGAGCACTGGGCTTGGAGCTAGTGCTTCCATCTCACCACCAATTTCTCCTGGTCCAAGCAGGTGGACCTGTACGATGGGGTTTTTGGGGTGGCCATGAAGTTTTCTAAAGTACTAGCGCTACTGGTACACGGTGGCTTGGCCATGTCCTGATGAGGAAGGGACTCACTCACTTCATTTCCTCCCTGGGAACCGCAATTTCTTGGGCACAGTGCAGGCTTTGAAGATGAGCGTTCCTCAAGCTTAAGGATGAAGCTGTGCTTGTGCAGGGTGACAGCGGGAGGTGGGACCCAGGCACCAGCAGCTGTGAACTGGAATTCTCGCCCTGCGGTCTGGCAGGTTTCTAACTTCTCCAAGGCTCTATTTTCTCCTCTTCTCCTTTTCTCCATCTGTGCTGTCCTGACCAATGTTTCCACCTAGGCTGTACCCTTCTGAGTGCCTCTTTGAAACAGAGATTAACAACACACTTTAGCTTGCAGAGTCACTAGGCTGACTGGGTGGGATATTTATTAAGCATGTGGCTTGGTGCCTGGCACCTACTAGTATTTAGCCCTCACTTAATATGACTTGTTCATTCCTACTTGTAGTAGGTGTTCAGCATGCATCTTTGAATGAATAAGTGAATTCTAATTTTTGAAAAGTCCTCACATTTCATGTCTTAGAAATCTTGGAGAAACTATTTTAGAGAGCTGACAGGGCTAGGATTAGACCGATTCTAATTCCTGGTTCAGTGTTCTTTTCACTAGAATATCTTACCTTTGTATTTCTTTAATTGAATGGAAACAAATGTAAAAAGAATGACAAAGGCAATCAGACATTAACCTGGGGGTATGCAAACTTTTTCTTTTCTTGGATCACATAAGTATTAAAATTCACCTAGGTGGGGGTTGCGTTGGGCATAAGAGCAGTCCCTCACCCATCCACCACCCAATCCTAACAAGGCAAAAGCAACTGGGAACCTAGGAGGAGGCAAACATGTTCAGGAAACCAAATGTACATCTTTATTGCATGATTCACTCTGTAATGGGGCTACGTGGAATCAATGTGTGTTTTATTCTAGTGGGAGCTGCAAGCAACATAGTTAAGTCACTTGAGGCATCTGCACAGTACATTCCACATTTCAGTATGTGGAATTATGACTCTCAAGTTATTTCCTAGTGAAAAATGCTCACATCACAGAAAACTATTCACCCTAATTGGCACTTTGTGAGCATCTGTCTCAGCAGGAAGACTCCATGCAAGATCCACACTGTCCTGACAGGCTCCATTTTCTCAATGACCACATTTCAGACACACCCCAAAGCAATTAAACAGGTTTCGTAATACAATACCCAACAAATGTAGGGATTATAATTTCAAATATGTTTCTATCTGTGATCACCTGTGTTCAGTCCACAGGAAGACAGTCTTATCCAAGGATGTTTCCGTATCTAACTATGTAAAAAACATTCTTTTACGAAGTCATCATCTGGGAAAACACTGCCCTGGAGCCACCACCATCTTTATCAGCTTTCCCAAATACCAATTAACATTCCTAGGTTTTTGTTTGTTCCCATGTGCAATGTAGACAGTAAACACTTGCAAGACTCTTGGTTGATAGTAACATCAAGAAGAAACTCTGTAGAGCAAACTACAAATATATTAATCAAATTTCCACAATTCCGTTGTCATCAGATTCCCCACCTACAGACATTTCAGAAACCAATTTAAGATTCAGAACAGTAGTAAACATGGAACTGCCGAGCACTCATTCTTACAAGGTTGGATGCCCACAGGCTTTAAATAATCAGAGCAAAGCCCATATAGATGAACCATTTTAATTGATATTGATTTATTTTATAAATTATCAGTTCGTGAAAAAAATATTAAACAGCATCACTTGAACTGAGTCGATGAACTCAGACATTTAACCATTAAAAAAATTCCTGAAGCACTCAGAAGACAGGCAACTAATTAAGATTCATATAAAGAGCTTGCAAAAAAGGAATCATTAGACTAACTTTGAACCTTTGATGCCACCTCCTAATGCAATGAAAATGTCTTCATAACACACCATATTGGTATGGTCACAGGTCTTCAGAGAGGACAGGGCAAAACAATGCCCTCCCAAAGACACCTCCACTCTAATCCCCAGACCTGTGCATATGCTTCCTTACTTGGCATGTGATTAAGTTAAGGACTTTCAATAAGATTATCCAGTTGGGTCCAATGTAATATAGGATCTCTATATAAAGAATGAAAGCAGGAAGCCAGAGTAGAGAAAGGTGGGTAAGTGCTAGCTGTGAGGATAGAGGAGGGGCCAGGAGCCTAGGAATGCAGACACCTTCTCTATTTCCTTTCCAGGGGTGAGTGGGCCTGGCCAGGGGCAGCAGAACTGAAATGGGTTGAACACCGAGATGGGCCAGCGGAACCTTTCATATCACAGACAAAGGAGAATTTGCTTCTGGCTGTGAAACAAGTGTCTCACCCCATGTGAGGAGGTGCTCTCCTTGTCCTTCCCTGAGACAGTTCTGATGCGAACTGAAAAAACAATGGCTACTTATTGAGTACCTCCTGTATGCAAGCTACTGTGCTGAGCACTCTCACCTTTCTCCTTACTGTAACAGCAGACTGTTCTTCACATCAGTTATCTGTGTGAATACCCAGGTGGACACCAGTCTGGACTCTAGAGTCTGGGGAAGGTTGGACACAATAATACTGTAAATCTCAACTGGCTTCTGAAGTAAAGATCTGGAAACAGCCCAAGTGCCCATCGGCAGATGAGTGGAATAAAAAAAGCTGTGGTACATTTACACCATGGAATACTACACAGCAGTAAAAAAGAAGGCTCTCTTACCCTTTGTGACAGAATGCAGGGAGCTGGAGAGTATTATGCTACATGAAATAAACCAACCAGAGAAAGACAAGTATCACATGATCTCACTCATATGTGGAATCAAAGGAACAAAATAAACTGATGAACATAATAGATCTGGAGACATGGAAGCATAGAAAGCTGATTGGTTCTCAGAGGGAAATGGGAGTGGGTAGGAAGAGATTAACCAAAGAACTTATATGCATATATGTATAACCCATGAATACAGGCAATAGTGTGGTGAAGGCCTGGGGCAGGGAATGGGTGCGGGGCAGAAGGGGCCAATATGGAAAAGTGGGGGACATCTATAATACTTTCAACAATAAATATAAATTTAAAAAAGAAAATAGAATAAAGATCTGGAAAAAAAATCAATCTGAGTTCTTTATCCATAGAGCCTATCCTAATCATTCTTTCTAAGGTTGTATTCTAACAGGAAAACATACTACACAGAAATTTGAAGAAAATAATCTTAGCATTATTTATAATTGAAAAAATGGAAAATCTATGTTTAAAATTAGAAAATAGTTAAGTTAGGGTAATTTTACTAGCTAAATGTTTTCCAGACTCTTAAATGTTTACACAGTACTTTTAATGCCATGAGAAAGTAACGTTCTATAAGATGAACCATAAAAACCTAGTAAATGTTAATATATATGTTAAATGCAATTATCTCTAACAGTGAAATTAGAGATGCTTTTTATTTTTCTCTTATACTTTTATTTTCTATAATTTGCTTACAATGAGCTTATATATATTTTTGTCTTCAAAGAGATAATGTAAGTTAATTTCACACACACTAGGAATAGACACACACGTGACTTGTTCCTGACTCCAGGCTCCACTCTCCCACGTGATTTGCTCCTGCCCTTGCACTGGCCATTCCTCCAAAAATCGTTCAGGGTCTCCTCCAAGGATACCTCTCCCACCGTAGTATGGCGGAGGCCCACACCATGCCTCCACAGAAGCCTGTCATTGGGTTATGCCCTTAATTCTGCAGCCCTCGCCCCACTGAATAAGGGTCCTCACATTTTCTTTTTACAAAGTTTGGTTGTTACAAAGAGTACATTCAGGAGAAACTTAGACATTGAGGGAAATATGTAAGTTAACCAACCACTATAACTGCTTTTTCATTACCGCTGGACAAAGGCTTAAACCATCAGATGATCCCAGGCTACTGGTAAACAGTTGGTCCAATTATAAAAGATACACTATAAGGGTCTGAAAACAGTAATATGCCCATTTGCAAGAAAATCATATTCTCATAGAACACCGACCCATGACTGAGTGCAGAGCTCCTTTTGAGCATCTAATGAGGAAGGACCAGTTAAGTGTAGGAACATAAAAAATCCAATGTGATGGTGAGCATAGCAGGCATCCAATGAACACAATATATGAAGAGATTTGCCTAAAGTCACCTCCGTTCTAGCATGGGAAAAATCTACACTAAAAGTCAGCCCCTGTTATTACCAAACTAGAGGCCCGGTGCATGAAATTCATGCATAGGGGGTAGGGGAGGGCAGTGTCCCTCGGCCCAACCTGCACCCTCTCCAATTTGGGTCCCCTCAAGGGATATCCAACTGCCCAGTTGGACATCCCTCTCACAATCCAGGACTCCTGGCTCTCAACTGCTCGCCTGCTTGCCTTCCTGATTGCCCCTAACTGCTTCTGCCTGCCAGCCTGATCACCCCCTAACCACTCCCCTGCCAGCCCGATTGATACCTAACTGTTCTCCTACCAGCCTATTTGCCACTAACTGCCTCCCCTGCAGGCCTGGGTACCCCCAATTGCCCTTCCCAGCAGGCCCTGGTCACCCCCAACTTCCCTCCTCTGCTGGTCTGGTCACCCCTAACTGCCCTCCCTTGCAGGCTTGATCACCCTCAACTATCCTCCCTTGTAGGCCTGGTGCCTCCCCACTGCCCTCTCCTGCTGGCCTCATTGCCCACAACTGTCCTCCCTTGCAGGCCTGGTCCCTCCCAACTTCCCTCCCCTACTGGCCATCTTGTGGTGGCCATCTTGTGTCCACATGGGGGCAGCCATATTGTGTGTTGGAGTGATGGTCAATTTGCATATTATTTTTTTATTAGATAGGATATTAGATAGGATACTTTATTCCTACAGTCTTATGTTCAAATGTCTGGGAGAAAAGAGTTTCCCAACCCTATTCATGCCTCAGCTTACCTTTCCGGCTTTCTCATTTACTGTTTGATGGAGTGCCTCAGTCCTCACCCACCTCTATCACCCCACTCTTTGTCCAAATGACCTGCCCATTCCACTCTTATTCCAGCCTATACTGCAGTTTCCAGATTAGCAGTCAACCATTACGGAGCCTGTTTCTGAACACAAGTAATTTCTCAGCCATCTGACCATACAGTTCTTGCTAATCCTGGGATAAGCACAAACTCCTTTTTGGAAAAATGGGTATTCTTATTTTATTTTACAATTGAATTCTAAATTCTTAGGGTAGACTGGATGGGAGATGCCAGGAGAAGGGATAGAGCTGAGGGATAGAGCTGAGGGCTAGAGATGGTCCTGCCCATCACTACACACCAATGCAATGGCAGCATCCTTTGGGCAGAGAGAAGGGTCCTTCTTCCTCCTGTTCATCCCCAAGAAGACTTCTGGCTGTGTTCTCTCTCTGGGGTGCCTGATCACTTACAAAATCCCTTCCCTCCCCCCAGTCCCCTACTTCCCCTCTTCTAAGTCTTCTAGAACATCTTGCCACCTAAGAAATATATATATTCCAGGCCAAAATTCTTAAGGCTCATGCCCTAAATCCTCATTTGAAAGGTTTTCAAAAAATGTTTAAACCAAAGTCCCATGCCTTACTTGAGAAGGTGATTTTTCCTGAAAAACTTGACAGCCAACCAAAGAGAGAATATATAAAAATAACCTAGCTTGTGCCATATGGCACTTCTGAAAGAAGAGGACAAAATGAAAGCTAACATGTTGTCTGCCAGTAGGACAGGTATAACCAGAATCAGCTTCCCCACCTCCCCTACTCCATATTCCAGTCCTAGCTCATGCTTTTGGCCCTTGTTCCCCAAAAAACACACTTTCCACTTCTGAGAGCAAATAGCACAGTTCTGTACTGACAGGGCAGGGCATGCTGGCATTTCATATAATGACTTTGCCAGGAAGGTGTTGAGGAGAGCGCTAAAGTACTTTCTTAATTATTTGACTTTTGACTGAGTCAGCATATGAAATTCCTGGATAATAGTCAAAACTGAGCACTACACAGTGGGGAATCTTTCTATAATGGTATTACCTGACATCACCAACCGATAACACTGTCACAGCTAGTGCTCTATGGGGGAAAAAGGGATGCAATTACAAGAAAGGACTGGGAATGCATTTGTAAAAAATAGTGCCAAAAGTGCATATGAAGAACAGACAGGGTAGCAGCAGAGAAGTGAATCAAAGAGGCTAGGTCCTGAGAAGAGAAGCAGTCTGTGTTCATGTGAGGGAAGTGGGAATCTTACAAGAACCAGACTGTGAAAGTGCTTCTCCATCACCAATCTTCTCACATTTGCCTTAATTTCAGGCTGCAAACTAATTCACCTAAGTCTTATTTTAAACATCCTTTCAAGTAAAAAGATCATACAATCCAGGGCAAAATTTCCAAATATAATGTTGCTCAGACACACAACACTCTGTATGCACATGCAACACAACACTATGTATAAAAAATAATCAAAACGGAAAACTCCATATAGTAAGTATGGAAAGAGGAGTGGAGGCCATATCCATGGCTACTTCACAGAATTGTGGATTGTGTGTGTCCCAAATCGCACATCATGGTACCATTTGCTAATGTTTAGACCCATACATCTATTTGTCTAAATGCACTAAATAGATCATGGAATTCTGTATTAGACTCAGTAAATTCTGGGGAAACATCTCAATTCTGCAGTCTAGACAAGGTTCGGGGCTTCAGAGTCCCCTTTCCCCAACACCTGGTGAGGAAGCAGAAGTCCTGGAGGGGAAGTAGCTTCCTCAGCAGCCAGTGCAGCTGAAGTGGTGGGCTGGCTGCCTCTGTGCTAGCCACAGTGAGGAGGATGTGTTCCAGGGCAGGGCCCAGTGCGGCCAGAGCACCTCCACACCTCAGTTCCCTCGTCACAAAGTTGTAAGGATCTAATGCATCAATACACAGGCATTTCCAAGAGCATTTACTGCCACTTAGGTCAATAAATCTCAACTATTATTCCTATTATCATTTAGTTATTTTGTCCTAAACTCCCACAAAAGTGAGACAGATGCAGGATTATAAAGTAATACTGCAGGATGAGAAATCCTCATTATTTTCTAGTGAGAATGCTTACTGGCATCTCCTGTTTCACTTTTTATTCAATAAAGTTTAGTTGTCATTACAAAAATCATAGCTTCCTCCTTATGTCCAGGGAAGTTGTCCTCTACCTGCTCAGCCCGGCCCTGATGACCCCAGCACTCTCCTCTCTTCCTCCTGGTACCCTGTCTCCGGCTCTCAGGATGTGATCAATATACCTTTTCCTTCCTTCTTCCCTAGTCTACCCAAGCCACATCCTCTCCTACTTCTACATTTCCAATTACATTTCCTTTATCATCACTATGCTCTTTAAGTCCTCCACTTACAGGAAAGATTCGAGGTGACCTAAAAGACGTAAACAATTGATCGTCTGGACTAGGACTGATAGCCTGTATATAGAAAAGAGGGCCAGCTGGAGTGTTAAAAGTTGAGAACGTCCTCTCTTTTACTGGAAGTGTAATAATTCATGGAAAAACCATGGCTTTGCTCCCTGATACTTTTCTGCAGCTGTGGAGACTCATTAAACACGGAAACATCAGGGTAAAAGGTCAGTGTGTTTTCTAAAGCAAAAGTCCTCCTGGTACATCCATCTGTGAGATTACTATTAAGCACCTCTTTAACTCTCTCAAGCTATCTCCAGCCAAAGACAAAACACAGGGGTGGATAGAAGGTTCCAAACACAGATGTACAGGAAATGTCCTAAGTGCTGATGGGCCTGCCTGAGGGAGATTTGACCTTCAAAGAGATGAGAGGCCAAACTGGCCTGTAGGCCCTAGGCCACTATGACCAGCTTGAAAGACCATATCTGAAAGTTAAAGTTACTGACCAATAGGCAGATTGGGATTTCTCAGGAAAGTAGCAGGGGTTAGGTCAAAGGGTTGTCAAACTTTAGCCAGGGGTCAAATCTGATGCCACCTGGTTGTGTACATAAAGTCTGTGGATCACAACCATGCCCATTCAATGACATATTGTCTACGTTCTTGGTGCTTAAGCAGCACAGTTGAGTAGCTACACGGGAACCACATGACTCCAAAGTAAAAAAGATTTACTATCTGCCTCTTTACAGATAAAGCCCACCAACTCCTGTTTTTTATCATTCTTTAAGATACACAGTCCAGCTTGGCTGGCATGGCTCAGTGGTTGAGCAATAATCAATGAACAGGATATCACAGTTTGATTCTATGTCAGGGCACATCCCTAGGTTATGGGCTCAATTCCCATGGTGGAGTGTGCAGGAGGCAGCCAATCAGCGATTCTCCCTCATCACTGATGTTTCTACCTCTCCCTTTGAGAACATGACATAAAGGGTACAAAGACACCAAGCCTCAGACAATAAGCAGCAATCATGATTTGCGTGACAGTGCAAAATGTGTTTTAAAAAGCAAGAGAGAAGTAATTGCACTGTTTGGTCAGGGGATGCTGACATAAACAGTCAAAGCTACAGAAGAAGCAAAGGCATAGCACCCATGTCAGCAGTGACAACAGGCTATCAGTCAGATGTGAGGGAGAGCAGCGGGGAGGAGTGCCTGCCGTCGTGTCTGCTCATAGGTATGTGCATGTGCCAACACCTCCCCTCTGTCCACACGCTCTCACACACATGCAGTCACACGGGCACACAGGGCTGCCTCCCTAGATCACTGGAGAGCAGTGGGTGTCACTTGGCTTCATCCACAGAGATGATTAAAACGATCCCCAGCCCTGTCCCCAGAGTGTCTGATTCTGAAGATTTGGGGATGGGGCTCAGATTTTGCTTTTCTAACAAGTTCCCAGGGGATGATGTTGCTGCACATCAGGAGATCCGCTGAAACACGTGCTTAGGAGAACTGTCACCGTGACGACATGAACACACATTCCTGACACTTCCTACAGGGCAGGAGCTCACTCAGGACAAGCAGCCCTGCACTCTGCAGACCTGACAGTGAGTCTGGGGCTCACATGTGGAAAGACTGTTGGTTTCCCTGTCCATGGCATCTTCAGACCCTCAGCTGTCTCTCGAGGGGGGGTGGAAGGTTACACAGCCTCTAACTTCCTGCTGTTTGTGGCTCTGAGTATGATGTCTCTGTGGCAGCCCCAGAGACTCCACAGTTGGTGTGTATAGAAGAGGTAGCCTATATGTAAGTCAGGCTATCCCAAACCCAAACTCCAGTTTGGTGACAGTCATTCTAACTCTTTAATCTAGTTCGATATGAGACAGAAAAGTTCGATATCCTCCTATATAATAAAATCCTAATATGCTAAGTGTCCAGTAGTCTGTTCAATCAATCAAAATGTAATATACTGATATGCTAAGGCTGCTCAACCACTATGACATGCACTGACCATCAGGGGGCAGATGCTCCAATCAGTAGGTTAGCTTACTGCTGAGGTCTGGCTGATCAGGACTGTGCGAGATGGGCCTGACAAGCCCTGGAGCCCTCCCATGGTACCTTCCCTGCTAGCCAACCTCCCGCATCCCTCCCCAGCCCTGATTGTGCACCAGTGGGGTCCCTCAGCCTGGCCTGCACCCTCTCACAATCCAGGACCCCCCAGGGGATATGAGAGAGCCAGTTTCAGCCCCATCCTGCAGGCCAGGTCGAGGGGATATGATCCCACTGGTACACAGGAGGTCTCTAGTATCAAATAAAGTGTCTGAGAAACAAAAATAAGACTGTGTGGCTGGCCTAACCCAAGATCAAAGGGTCCTTAGGAGGTTTCTTTTGAAACATACGGTTGGTCTTATTTACAAAAAAAGCTGCTACGTAAGCAAGCACTTTATTAAAATGTTAGGAAGACTATTAAAGAAAAAATATAGAATATTGTCTTTTTTAACACATTTCTTATTTCTAAAGTCTTAATAAAAAGTAAAAGTTTAAGTTAAAAATTCCAAATATTATTTACAGTGTGAATACCTGGATTAGACACTGCAGTCACATGATGGCTAATGCATGGACATCTGGGAGGGGCGGCCACGCAAGCACCACCTACCCACTCAGCAGGGTTTTGAGTTGTCGAGTGGCCATTACACCGAGACCAGCCTGTCCTGGGAGAGTCCTCTGTTCCTCTCCTTGAAAGGAAGAACCCAGAAGATTGACAGCTGGGGGAAAACAAGCCAGACATGTGCTCTCTCTGGACCTCAGTTCTCTTCAGAGTTAAACAGGGAGGTTGGCCTGAAGGCACTGAAGATCCTTTCCAGGCTTGCTGTTCATGTCCATGCCCATGGCCATGGCTCTATCTTTGTCTTCAAGGACACTGTGGGTGCCATATTGTGACAGGTCCTGCAGAGTGCACCTGGCAGACACGCACTCCATAAAAGTGTGGTCTGCACAGGCATTAGGTTATCTGATGACATCAGGATTTCTGTGAAATGCTAAACATATAAAACCATTGAACTAGGATTTCTTTCTACCTGGTATGCATAGTTATTTATTATTGCTACGTAATTTTATTTCTTAAGAAAACAAATTACTCTGTTTGGATGAACCTGCCAAGTATGTTCCAAAAGACCAAACTTTTTGGCATTGATAAAAATAGAAGTGTTACTGACTCATCTAACAAGGAAAGGTGACACCTGTTTTTGACTCTTTCTTCCTGTTGAGAAGAAGCCGTGTCCTTCGTGTTCATTTTTCTAATCAAACTAATGCCAGAGCACTGCTCCGATGTGAAATCGTATTTGTTGGCTGACTCTTGATTTGTAGACCACAGAGATGGTAAAGTATAGTTATAAAACCCAAAGTTTTAAGTCAGTAAGAAACTGCAAATTTTTTACTGAATGCTGAATCAGGTCTTCACAAGAACTGACAGTTTGTGATTTTAAGAATCAGATCCTATCTCTTTTTCAGACTCAAGAGTCAGGTGAAAAACACCTGGAAGTTGTCCAAAGAGGCCTTCTCTTCACAGAGGGCCAGTCTCCCTTAGGAAACCAGCTCGTCACACAAACCTCTGGACTGGAAAACAAGCTCCCGAGAGGAAAGCTCTCCTGTACCAAGCATTCTCTCCTCTGCCTGTTCCTTCTGCACTGGGATCTGCAGGGGACCACCTCCTAGACATCCAGATTTCTAAGGGCATCTTGGTCTGGAAGACCCAGCAGTTGCTGCCCCATACATGGGCAAATTCATGCGGAGATCAGAATAAGAAAATTCTAACCCAAAAGGAGAAAATTGGAGGGAACCATCAAATATCAGGGGTCATTTCTAATATTTGAGGAACTACATAATCTTATTACTTGATGTTTCATTCTAAAATGTTATATTCAGAAGATTAAGAATCAGGAATACATCCTAAAAGTGGAAACTAAATCTTTTTAAAATCTCTAGGTCTTTTCATAAGCCACAATTTGCCCTAACCAGGTGGCTCAGTTGGTTGGAGCACCATCCCATGCACTAAAATAAAATTCCATTTCTGATCAGGACAAATATCTAGGTTTCAGCTTTGATTCCTGGAAGGCATGAATACAGGAGGCAACTGATCAATGTTTCCTCTCTCTCTTCCCCACCCCCCTCTCTAAAATCAATAAGTATATCCTCAGGTAAGGATTTTTAAAAATCCATATTCTGCCCAACCACTAAACTTATGGGTATAAATATGGCTAGTATTTATCATTTCAATGAAATGCCAGTCATATGGCAAGGATGGAGTTTCTCAAGACTAGATGGGTCTGAGATTTGTCCTGTCTCTGCACCTCACTAGCTGAATGTGCTAGGTCCAGTTCTTTAATATTTGAGCTCATTTATTTTATTAAGAAAAGGATGTCAGTAACATTGCCTAGGGATGTTATGAAGATAAAACAACCTAACCTATGAGGAAAATATTTGGAACTAACCAAGTGCCATCATATGGCTTTTGCTCCAGCTCAGCTCCCCTCAGACAGGTGCTGGCAGCAGAACCCACCCAAGGCTACAGGGCATCCACACCCAGCGGGAGCAGGCCTGCTCCTTCTCAATGCATTTCTTATCTGCTCCGTTCTTTAATACTGTCAAAACTACTTAACTGTCAGGAGACTAGACTACAGAAAAGAACAGGATTTATAATTAGAGTAATTAGGGCTCACACCTGGCTCCTTAATTGGCATGTGATCTGGTAAATTATTATCTAGTTCTGGACCTCTGACCACTCACAACATAGGCATTCAAGTAATAACATTTCACAAAGTTTCCCTGAGAACTGAGATAAACTTTGTGAGTCAAACACTGAAATTTTAAAAACATATACAGACTTCAGTGTGTGCTACTATACAGCAACTCTGAGATTGTAACATCCAATTTCTGGTTAGAATAATGTCTATTTATCAAATAGTCATCATTCTAACCAGAAATTGGATCTTATGTTTATGACCTATTGATATCTCCCATCTTCCAGAACCATTCATGCTTCTAATTTTGAACAACTAGTAAAGAATCATCATAAAATTCAGCCTAAGTCTTCTGTATCTAGTCAAAGTACTTCAGAATTTCTTTCTTTCTATCTTACACCTTTCTATCTTACAGAAACTTAATTTGCTGTGGAATTATTTTTTACATCTTACCCCAAATCTGATCTATTTAAGTTTCCTAAAAGAAATGCCTCTGGCTTCCCTCCTCTTCACTGTTCCACATTTGCCATGGAACACCTTTCCCATCATTGGCATGACCAACCACCTGCACAGTAGCTTCAGGAACAGGAAGAAGAGGGAGATTGTCACCAGATCCTTTACGAGCTCCAGTGAAAAAGGGAGGAGTACTTGTTCTGTTTTGTTGTGTCACTTTAACATCTTCTGGGACAATGATCCTACCACTTTCCTTGGGAAATTCTGCCAAATTCTAAAAGGTAATAATCTCAGGAGCCTTTCCCTGACAACATTCTTTCTAAAACGTCAGCCTTTTATTCTGAGAACTAATTTTGCTTCTTAGCTCCACAGATTTTGGTTACTCAGACAAATTGAACATTATGAAATCCTATCGCAGGAACTCTAATATCTGCATTGTTCCAGTCACACATTTCATTGCCCTTATCCCAAGATCAGGTTTGTTTGTCTATTTATTTATGTAGTCTTTCCAAAACATGGGGTTCCCAACTATTGTTTCAATTTAAAAAAATAACTCTTTGCAACATGTTCCTATTTCATTGTTCTTGGATATCATAAAATTAAAACAGACAACTGTACTTATAATGTACTTATACAATTTGCCTTTTGATATTTTTCTTCATTTTCATTATAAATCTGATTACAGTCATTTAGACAAATCAGAAATGAAGAAGAAATATCATGAGTGAGAAATATAACTGCATCATCTCCTAATGTTGGATAGAAACAATGTCATTTGAATGGAACAAATAAGACAATTAACAAGTGCTTGGCAGACCCACTGCATGAGTCCTCTCTCCCAGTTAAGTGTGAAATGGAATCATCTCCCACTGCTAAACCCTCAAAACTGTTATCAGTGGGGTGTTGACTGATGGGGAGTTTCAGATTTGGCCAGTTAGGCAGACAGCAGAACTAGGTCTACAGCATATTTATGGCAGAAGCAAAGAAAAAATGAATGAGAGAGTTGTACAGATACTAATACAACATTTACAAATAAGAAACAGTAGAGATCTTTAAAATTATTAAAGTTTTAGGGAGTGGCTTGATTAGGGCACACTTCTGGTAAGATGAATATGAAATAAAACCTCTTCAGGAAATTTATGCTAGATATTGTCATGATCTTTTCTCAGCCAGCCAGAAAGGAGAACATGTACTGAGAACATTCTTCATTTCTTAAAAGAACAAAAATAAATTCCAAAAATATTATATGGAAACAAATAGAAATGAGTACAATTCAACTACACTGTCCCATAGCCCTTGTAAAATATCCTAGCTAGTACCTGTTTCCTTCAAGGGTGGTTGTGAGCAGCTGTACTACGTGAGAAAATGGGGCCACCTCAAAATGGAGGGGTGGCACTCCTGGGATCCACCAACGGGATTGGGTCATCCTTCAACTGCAGCTACAGAAGGCTGTGGGCACCATGATTTTTGTTTTTTTGGTTGCTTTCACTGTAAAATTCCAACTTCTAGCACAGTGTTTACACACAGTGGACACGGAATAATTTTTTGTGTGGAAAGAATGAAGGAATGAAAAAAGAAGGAAAGAAGGGCAAATAATCTTTAGGGCAAAATAATTAAGGAACAACTCCAGTGCTTCATATATTTCCCACATCCTCTAATTTCCTTAAATTCTTTATAAACTAATTTTATTTTAATGTCTTGCCAAATAAAACTTTGGCTGCAACTGTAACAATTTATCTGATTGTCTTCACTGCTGATTAATTTTTCTAGCAAACCAAATAACCAAATAATTTCTGACCAAACCCAAGCAAAGGCAATTTTTTAAATAAAGGATTGTTTCCCCTTCATAAGTTACATTATGGCAGAGGTGTTTGTATTTTCAGTGAATTGGAAAGGATTTTCATGAGCTACCTACATGGCAGGCAGAGATACATATATCATAGGTAATAAATAATTTATCTCCTCATTTGAGGAAAAAATAGCACTAAGTAAAATATCTTTTTTCTCAAAAGGCAGAATGAAAAGCACACAAAAATTTTCAAATATAAAACACATTAAAACTGGAAACTTTTCAATGAGAGCATAGTTCAACTTAATTCTTCCCTGAATGACCAAATGTAATTCCTTTTTTTTTAAATTACCTGGTTACTGTTCCCAAGAATAGTCCTTCCTGTATGTGAGAAAACAGTATGTTTATTATAAGACTAGAGGCCCAGTGCACGAAATTCATGCATGAGTAGGGTCCCTAGTGGCTGATGGCCAAGAGGACACCTCCCTTTCCCCAGCTGCTGGCCACCACCACTGGCCCCACCCTCTCTCTGATCAAACTCCTGGTTGAACTCACGGTCGAACTCCATGTTGAGGGGACAATTTGCATATTAGGCTTTTATTATACAGGAAGAGCGCCCTGGCTGGTGGCTCAGTTGGTTGCAGCATCATCCTGTGTACAAAAGGATGTGGGTCAGGGCACATACCTAGGTTGTGGGTTTGATCCCTGGTTGGGGCACATACAGAAGGAAACCAATTGATGGTTCTCTCTCTCTCATGCATGCATGCACATGTGAGCTCTCTCTCCCTTTAATATCAATAATTTTTTAAATGTATCCTCAGGTGAGGATTAAAAAGAAAAAACAAAGTAGAAGAAAAACCCTACTGATTTGACTCCAGTCTGGAGCATGCATCTTGCCCTACTTCAGACCTCAAGTTTTCCCTCTGCACTCCCAGGAAGAAGGGGTCACACACATGTAAACCGGATCCCAGCATGTGCATGAAGATGCCAGTCACCCCATGAAAAACGGATCAGTGGCTGAGCTCTGTGGTGCAGAGGAGCCTGTGTATATGGTGGGAACTGGGTTTCTAAAAGGCCCTCTGCATGTAGACATTAAGCATCTTACTGAATTAGTCTAACAAAAATCAACACCAGGACTAGCGCCACCTCCTGTGCTTTACATACAGCACAGAGCAGCTCACATCCCAGAACTTGTAGGTGGCACAGAAGACCCCTTACCCTTCCCTTTGGTCCGTGACATTGACTTAGTCCGTTCTTTGTGACAAGATCCTCCAGAGCTCGAGTTCTCCTGGCTCCCAGGAAGCACTTCTTAGAGGGGGCGGTACATGTACATGCTGACTGACTGTGTCAGACTGATGCTATCATGCATCAAGCATACTCTATATAATGCGATCCTTGCAACAATCTTATAAATCTTATATTATTGTCTCTTACTTGAAAAAATTGGGGTCAGGAAGTTGATCTTGGTTGGCAGAGGCCCCTGGCTAGCAGGTAGTAGGGTCAGGATTTGAACCCAGACCTTACTCAGAAGCTCCAGTTCTGGAGTCAGACTCTGCATGCTGAGACCATGCTCATCCATGTTTCCAAATCTCAGACTCAAGCAGCTGCCCACAAGGCCTGTGCCCTTCTTCTGATAAAGCGACGTAGAGAGCCAGCATCTGTGCTGCCAGCTCTCCTCACCACAGCCTGAACCCTGCTCACATGCCCAGGACCTGACACCTTACCCTTCGTTCAGATCTAAACACCATCTGTGGCCACAATAGAAATCCTGAGCTCTCCACTCACCTTCCTGATACTTCTTTGTTTGTTACTTTACATAGGGTTGAAAGTTGAAAAACCAGGCCGTAGCCTGTGCTCATATACCCTAATAACATCAAGCTGCTGAGGAGACAACATGTGCTCTTCTGCTGTGGTTGACTTCCATAGGCTGAATTCCAGATCCCTTACAACACTCACCTGCAACCATAAAGCCATGGTGCCACTTCCCTGTGTGAACAGCTCATGCCTGCTGAGGACCCCGCCTCCAGTCACCCTAACAAGAGTGGATGCCAAGATGATCTGGGGAAGCCAGGCCTTGAATGTCGACAGGTCGGTGCTGCCACTGGGTTCAGGTGGCAGTGAGCCATGAAAGCTCTGGAGAAGCTTAGAAGCAGCTTTGATGAGGGCACAGAGAATTACACACAGCGAAACCCAGTGAACCCAATCAGTTTGGCAAACTTTTTTAAAAGGCATTTCTAATGTGTGAGATACCAGACCAAATGCTAAAGGGAACACAAAATTAGAAAAAGAGATAGTTAAGTAGAAGCATGATATTTGAAAGCTGTCAGACTTGGATTCAAATTCCTGCTCTATCGCTTAATGGGTATAAAATCTTGGGCAACTAAATTTCATTTCTTCATTTGGAAATGGGAATAATAACTTCTACCTTTTAAAATTGTCATTAGAGTTAAATAAGATTATGTAAGTGAAACATTTAGTACACTGCCTGGTACAAAGAAAATTCAATAAATGGGAGCTTCTATTGTTTTGGTAAGAGAGTCCTTGGGATCAAAGCAGCATGTCTAGCTGGTAGCATTCAAGGCAGCAAGACAAGCCTGCATATACCATGGGCAGAGAGAGCAATCACCACGCCCCATTGGAACCCTAGCGGACTTCAGACAACACAAGTCACCTGAAGAAGTTCTCACTCAGGAGGAATAGGTCGGCACCTGTAAAGCCATGGGCACATCACTTAACCTTTTAGTAAAGTCACCTTTTCTGTAAAGTATTGGTAGGAGGGCAGACTGCATAGGCACCAGTGGTGAGCATTAAATTTAATAATCCTAAGGCCTGAGAGAAAGCAATCAATGCATTGAGCTTTTGACCGTGGTGACAACAAAAAGGAAGAGAAAGAGGTTTAGGGTTGGGGTATGAGATCCTGACAAAGCCCCAGTGAGCAATGAAGAGCCTCAGGCTGAGGCAGTGGTGCATGAAGCACCCTAACTGGGATTGGCAGGTGCGTCTGGCACACGTGGCGATAAAGCATGGGACACAGCTCCAGGCATGTGTTTGATGAAAGCTTCTCATACTGAGTGACCAACAGCTCAGCCTAGCCCTCAACAACCTTATTGTGTTCCAGAAATCATTTTAAAAGCTTTACAAGCAGTGTCTCATTTAATCTTCACAGCAGCTCTCAGGCAGGTACTAGTATTATGCCCGCTTTATAGATTAATAAAGGGATTATCAGGGAAGCTATACAACTTGACAAAGCTCACCGAGTTAATACGTGGCAGAGCAAGGCTTGAAACTCAGATTTACCTGAGCTGTGCTGCTTCTGAAATACGACACTGCTCCCCTGAGAGTAAGTCTCCCAGGTACAGTGATAGCTAGCGGAGCCTCCTCTAGTGGTTCTGGGTCGCTGCACACAGAAGGTCTTCAATATTTACACCAGCTATGCAGTAATTACGACAGCACCCAAAACCCTACATGCTTGCTGGGTTAAATCTGGAACCCAAAGGTGCAGTAGTAAGAGCACTGCGAGAGGGGAGTGAACCTTGGCTCTGGGGGTTACATGCATCTGCAGCTGAGACCTACAAGCGTACTTAGGATGTGCAGGAGGGGAACCAGAATTGGGAGCATAGCCAGAGAGAAGAGCACAGGAAGAGTGCCTTAGGACAGTGGTCGGCAAACTGCAGCTCTCGGTTTGCGGCTCTGTTGATTAATGAGTTTGCCAACCACTGGTAGGGGCTTAATCTTAAGGAACAACAACAGCCTGTAATTATTGGAATCGAGAGTCTAGGTCAGTGGTCGGCAAACTCATTAGTCAATAGAGCAGCAAACAGTGGCTCGAGAGCTGCACATGGCTTGCGAGCCACAATTTGCTGATCACTGGCCTAGAGCTTAGTGACCCGTGTTAGTTCTGCTATGTCCAACAACGTGTTGCCACCCAACAAATACTATGTGGTGCACCCCACTACCTGCAGGTGAAGGATGAGACTTAACACAACGTCCACTCCAATTAGGTTAGACTTGTCATTTTGTAAAATACATTAAGACTAATTTTGGAAAAGTGATCAAGCACCTGAATGTTGAATCAGTATCAGTGGCCATGGACATTTCCGATTCTGCGCTCTCACCTGGGCATTTGTGCAGATGTGGGTGGGCTACAAAGAGGATCTGCCCCAGGGCTACAGATCACTCTCTGGATGACACTGCCACCAACTCTCCTCCCTGCCCCAGAAAACGAGGAACTAATCTCCCATCTCCTAACGGTGTGCAGACTAAACAAGATCATGAATGCGGATGGTTGGTGTTAGGCAGGTTTCAGGTCGCTGCCATTACCAGCTGTGTCTTTGTTTACTACTCTCGTACTTCTCACCTGGACTGTCTTCAGCTCCTTATGGCAAGCTGCCATCAAGATAGCAGCAGAGTCACCTGTTCAAAGCCAAGGGTTACCATGTCTGAGTTTTGCTCAGTAGCCTCCAGCAACAGTTGCAAGCTGTTCCCCACAGTGCTCAGCCTGGATTCACAGCTCTTCAACACTTGGGACCTAAGTACTTGTCATTTCTCTTCCCTTCTCTGTACCTGACCTCCAGCACACTGAATAATACTATGGTTCTGGCATTAGTCAATTCTGCTTATGCTGTCAATACTTTCTACCCAAACGTCCTTCCTCCAATCAGGAAAGCAGAATCTCAGTTGGACCATTTGCATGAACTGGATCCTCTTTGCTTTTCAACTAGAATTATCTCTTACTACCCCCAAGTCATACAGTCCTTTATCAATTCCTCCAAAGGCATTATGGCCTTCAATCTGTACTAGAAATCATATCTACACATCTATTGGAAATCTGTGTGTGTGTGTGTGTGTGTACAAATGGAAACAGATGGAGAGCTTCCTGTATGTGCTTCATCACATTTCTTTGGTTATTAGCGTAGTGACTTATATATTCACCTACAACTATTTATTCCGTTTGAAAATACATTTTTAGTCCTACCATGTGCCTGACACAGAATGGAATGAAGAGGAAGGGAAAGAAAGACTTGTCATTTAATCATCTATTTAATTATAGATCAGTCACACTGAGGTAAAAAAGGTGGCAAGTAGCAGAGAAAAAATTGCAACCAATAGCCCTAATTGGTACTCAGTACATGCACGAATTCTTTAAGTACAGCACTAAAGGGATATTACAAACAATAGGCAATCAAGCAAAGCAGTTTATAAAGAAAATACAGGATGGCCACCTTGGCCAGGACCCAAGGCCATGTGCCCACGGGCCAGTTCAAAGGGTGCAGAGTCAGAACAGAGTGCACTAGACAGCACTGCATGTCAGTTAATAAGAACCTTCCTCTTTTTAAACTCAGCTGAAGCTTGGCCCATTTCATCTTTCTTTCCTTCCTGGTCATTTTATTGACTTTATTATGTCTCCTAGAATACACAAATTTCTAACCAATGCCAAGAATTCCACAGCCCTTCTTCCTTCCTGTTTCCCATGAGAATGATGCAGAAATACAGCCATATGGGGGGCTGCCTTGCTTACAGAGCCCGTGCCTCCATGTGCATGTGTCTGCTGCTTCCAGACCTTGGCATCTCATCCTTAGATAAATAAAACCAGCTCCTCCGGCCCTCATTCCATCGGCTCAGCCCCTCACAACTTCCTTTCTTGCAGGCATCGTTAGGCTCTGGGCCCCTTGTTCCCCCCGCGACTGTGCCACCTCCTCTGGAGTTCAGGCCTCTCCTGTAATACACTTCTTCCTCAGCCACACAATACCATAGTCACACTTGAAACCGCATTCATACCCATAGCTGTAGCCTTGCTATGGTCTCGTTTCTAGCATCCCAGGTTCCAGCTATTATCATTTATCTTTCCTCCTCTTCCCAAATGCATCACAAGCCCCTTTCCCTGGGACTGCCAGGCTGCTGGCCTTCCTATCCCATCAGTGTCCCTCACCTCTATCCCTCCTTGCTAGGTTACTGCATTCTCTCTCCTCAAAGCTCTCTTGTCTGCTCCATTCTCCTCTCTACTGATGACCAATAAACACACAGGTCCCTACAGCTGCCTTCTGTTCTGACACCACCAATGGACACTTCTCCTTGCAAAGGAACCAATGGGCCACTACTCGACTTATGTGCTGGGTTCCTTTCTCTTCCTTGCTCTGCAGCCTTCCCATCTTCATGTTTAGAGGCTCTGTTAGTTCCCTTCTTTAAAACAAAACACAATGCAAACAAACCTCCCTGGAGTCTGTATCTGGCTCCAACTGTGTCCCTATTACCTGCCACCTGTCCAACAGAGCTTCTACAGAGGCAATTCATGCTCCTGACCACACTTCCTCTTTCTCCTCTTCTTATGTCATCCAGCTTCATCCCTACAGTCACCCAGTGGGCAAGGCTGGTAATGACCTGGACGTGACCTAATCAGGGTGATTCTTGGTGTTCTCTATTCCACCATCTGCAGCATTCAGCAGTTTTTCTCTCCATCCTGAGTTGGCCTTCCCTCCATCCCCATGTTGCTTGGCAAGGTCTTTTGGTGGGAACTTCTGTACTTCATAATCCCTCAACTTGGAGAGCCTTATGGCTCAGTTTTTGGAGCACTTATCTCCTTTATGAGCTCACTCCTTGCACCTCACTACCATCTGTACATCAATAATTACAAACTTGCATCTAGAACCTATGTCTCCCCTTAAATGCAAATTGGGCTACGTAGTCAGTCTCTCCATTCAATACAGATGGCATCTCGACTTCACCTGTCCTGACTTCCCTTCCAAGCCCACGCTTCCCCAGCCCTCTCCAGCTGAGCAGGTGGCCCCCCATTCTGCTCAGGCAAGCATTCCGAAGTCACCCTTGATGCCTCTTTTTTCCTCACAGTCCATGACCATTCAATCAGCAAATCCTATTGGCTCTTCATTCCATGTGTTCCCAACCACATCTCCCATCTCCACCATGACCGCCCTTGTCTGAATTAGTACCATCTCTTGCTTATGTTACTGCAACAGCCTCCACACTCACGTCCTTTCCCACACTAGCCTCTCTTTTCCACCTGCAACCAGAGAAATTCTCTTAAAGTGCCAACCCATTTAGATCACCTCTGCCCAGAAGCTTCTAGTACCTTTCCACTACACTCACAATTGAAGCTAAACCCTCACTCTTGTCACATACACAACCTACTGGTATGTTCTCACTACAGCCCATTTACTGTTTCTTGAACCTGCAGCCATGGCCCTGCCTCCAGGCATTTGCCACACTCCTCTCTGTGCCTGGCCCGCTCCTGCCACAGCAGGCTCACCCTCTTATGGCTCTCTAAGCTCGGACCAGAGTCATCTGCAGCTGGACTCCCATGCCTCCCCTGACCCAACTCTTAATTTTCCTCTGGCCTGCTCCAGTTTTCTTCACAGATTTATCCTCATCTAATATCATATATATTTATATATTTTCTTGTTTATTGTCTGTCCTACCAAACATACACACACTAAGATGAACTCTCCATAACAGCAGTGATATTGCTTTACTTTATACTCTATTCTTGGAGTTAATGTGATCATTAATTTTTTCAAGCAAAGAATAAATTATGTAATATGAAATTATAATATTTAATCATTGAGGGAAAAGCTAAATATTAAATGAAAGGACACAAACAGTGAGAAGATGGATGTCAACATAAGGATTAAAATACATGTACAGATGGCAACTGAACAATAAAGTGTTAGGAACAACAGAGGATATGGGAAGTGGATTGTCAGATAGACCTTCCTGTTCCTATTATATTCCTACTAGTGACCTGGTGCATGAAATTCATGCACATTAAAAGGGGATTAATTAGAGGAAATAATTTAATATTGCTATTTATCCTTTCTCTATAATAGAAGTGTTAAGAGATGAAAAAAATTAGTAAAATGTATATGAAAACCTTCCTCCTGTCAGATTCTGGGGCACACCACGGGACACAGTCAAGTCCCTGCCCATGCACATACACCTCAAAATCATGTGAGACCCAGACCCAGCCACCCCCGCCCCCATTGGGCTAGATCCAGACCTGGCCAGTCCACCCTTGTCAAGTCCTGCCGAGTGGGGGGCATAGCCTCAGGTCCCCTGGCCCAGCACAAAGACGGGGGCCATGGCCTGAGGTCCCCTGGCCCAGTGCTGGGGCATGGGGTACAGTCTGAGGTCCCCTGGTCTGGCACTGGTGTGGGGAGAGCAGCCTGAGGTTCCCTAGCCCAGTACCAGAATGGGAAGTGCACCTTGAGGTCCCCCATCAAGCCCTTCTAGGTGGGGGCGTGGCCTCATGTCCCCTGGCCTGGCACTGGGGCAGGGGGTGTGGCCTGAGGTCCTCAGCCTGACACCAGAGCAGGGAGCTGCGGACTGAGGTCCCCTGTCAAGCTCCACGGAATGGGGGGGGGCGCGCCAGGGGAGGGTGTAGCCTCAGGTCCCTGCTGATTGCTCGTTAAGGCTCCTTATGGGAACTTGGCCTCAGCTGTGGATGCAGCCATTTTGTAATGGAGTGATGGTCAATTAGCATATTCCCTCTTTATTAGATAGGATAAAATGTGGGGCTACATTATTGTGTAGATATTTACATGTGCCCTGCCAGGAAGACTCAAGTTTTCATTTGGAAAAGTTTCCATCCCCCTGAAAGTGACCCCCTAAAGCTCAGACCCTTTCCTGGCACATCAGACCTAGTACCAGTTTTTAGAGGAGGCGGGAAGCCAGTTTTCAGAGTGTCTGATCAGGGCTCATAGCAAACGTGCTGGTCTGTGACCTGCCCAGGGGACAGCGAGGGCATATTCAGGCTCAGTGCTCTGAGGAGCTGTAGCAGCAGCAGCACCAAACCCTCCACTCCACTTTGCTGCAAGTTTGAAAGATTACTAAGGAGCAAACTGGGTTTTAACTAGAGAAAACATGGGAAAAGACAACCTCTGTGAATGTTGAGAGGTGCAGGGGTTATAGAAAAGTGCTGCTTTTCATCCATCCTCAAGAATATTTCTTGGTGAAAGTTTGTATTCATGTGTTTGGTTTTTTTACCTTTTGCCTCTAAATTAAAATAAAAATATTTAGAGACCTCTTGGAACACTAACCAAATAATTACGAAACGAGTGTAGAGAAATAACTCTACACATGTCATATATTTGCGTGAAAGAAAATGGAAGGAAGCCCGGGAGAAAAACATACATTCAAAGTGCTCAAATGTCATAATTTAATTAAAAAGTGAACTGAATTTTCTTCCAAAAATTTTAGGAGAATCAGAAAGGAGTGTTTTAACCACTGTTAATGTGTGAAAACCATTAGCTTTTACTTTCAGCAATTCCTAATTGTGAGTGTTTATGTTCTAGGAGATTTAGGCTTGATGTAATTTCTGAGACTAATGGGAGCAGTCTGAGAAAGGTCTAGTGTGATTAAAGTATATATTTAAAATACACAGTAAACATTAACACTGGCTATAAAATTGCAGTATAGGATTTCTTTAATAGTGTCCCTTTGCATATATATGTGTGTGTGTGTGTGTGTATATATATTAAAGTCTCCTTACAACCATAGTCTCACAGAACTCCAAAAGCATACTACAGTGACATAGATTATATATATATATATATATATATATATATATATATATATATATGATGTCTGAACACCTTGGGCTAACAGTTCATTGAATCTTATCTCTCTATAGATGTATGCAATGGACACTATTTTCATTTTGTACTTTTTCTTTTTTACCTATTCTTCATGACTATTTATTTCCTCCATATCAGATGCTCAAGCCTGTTTAATCCATATCCTTCAAGGAAACCTTCCCAGCTCAGCCCATCAAATGAACACCCCTTCCTGGGAGCTCTTCCAGCACTGGCTCCTGGCACAAAGCATTCACTGTTCTGTCTGCCCTTATCTCATCTTGATGAACTTCCCAGGATGCTTGGTCTTTGCTTATCTCCTTATCCCTCCTTAGGTGGCAGCGATCTCTCCAATACAGTTGCTCAAACATAAACCATGTGAAAACCACTGTAGTTCTCTTTCACCAATTGGATTCCCACAAGTTGTAAATGGAATCCAAAATTGGAGGGAAGGCAAAAACAGATCTCACATAGAGAAAAGATGGCAAGAATGGAGAAAATAATGGATATCCACTGTTCTATATACTTCCATATTTCTAAAACCTTTGTTTTGTTTATCAGGAAAATTGGATTCTTTAGAAAATACATTTGTCCAAATTCCCAATATTGATTTCTTTCTTAGAACAGCTATGAATTAGGATTTAAATAATGTGAAAAAGAGAGCAATGTAGAATTAATTATGAAACTATAAAATTACTACCTCTCAAATGTTATATAAGGGTAGAATATAAATAGCTATTCAAGAAGTGTATCTATAGAAAAGTGCAATTATTTACCCTTTGCAACAGAAAAAGAAAGAAAAGCAATTAAATATTCAAGATACAGTCAGTATTGTGGCTAATCTGTCTACTCTATTAAGCTATACTGTTTTGAAGAAAAAAATCAAATATATTCCTAGTAAGTTATGAAAGTCTACTTTATAGCATTTATTTAAATACCTTTAGAAATATATTCAATGTTATAAGTCAAAAGAAGTCACTAATTATTAAATAAATTCTGCTTTTGATTTTAAAATAGAAAAGGTAACTATTAATTCCAAAATGCCTTTCATATACAAAATTAAAAGATATTTCTACAATCAATTGCTAATATAAGAAATTCCAAGTGGAGAATGAATGCAATGTTCCACCTCTATAAGTTAATGAGAGTGACCATATGTCAGGCTCGGCTACACCTGAAGTATTCCTGGTGGTTCACATGACAACGTATGCCATCTCCACAAGGACCCTGTGGAGTCCTGGCTTATCATCCACATTTACAGATCAAGAAATTGAGGCACAGAGAGAACTTTATCTCGGTTTTTAGAGGTAGGTGGTTGAATTATTCCAGCAAGTCTGGGACTAGAGGTGCCTTTTCAGTTACTATGTTATGCAACTTCCCATTCATTAAGACATTCTAATATGAAAAACTTTAAACAAATATAAAAGTGGACAGAAGAGTATAACAAATCCCATTTACCCATCAATCAGTTACATTTGGTCAATGTAATTTCATCTATACCATCGTTTAACAATACTTCTACATTATTTTGAAGGTAAGTCCAGAAATCATATCATTTTATCTAGAAATCTTTCAGTATGCATCTCTAAATTATAAGAACTTTATTTTTAGAGAGCCATGACATAGATAAAAAAATTAACTATAATTCCTTAATGCCATGTAGGACATATTTTAAATAGGTTAAATAGGCTAATACTTTATATTCTAACTAGAGGCCCAGTGCATGAAATTCATACACTGGTAGGGTCCCTAGCAGCTGCCAACCGGGTTCTCCCTCCCTTTCCCTGGCCAGCCCGCCCCCTGGTCAAACTCCTGAGGAACTCCGGTCAAGGGGACGATTTGTATACTACCCTTTTATTATATAGGATGTATGAGGTCCCAACCTTCAGTCAGATGAAATGTCTTTTCCTGACTGTATTTTAATAGCTGAGTTTCATGTAAAAGAAAACACTTAAGGATGGTGAAGGAAATTTAAGGGACAAAGTGCCACCTTGAGAGCCAGGTCGGGTGGAAAGAAGACATATGCCACCATGCAGTATCTTACTAATCCCATTCTCATTCTAATCTCATCACCTATCCCATTGGCTTGCTCTTGTCACAGTGACTCCTTACACTGCCTTGGAAGGCTAGGGACTGTGCCCACCACTCAGGGAGGTACATGGTTCCCCAGAGGCCATCTCTGAGTTGCCTATCCCTCAATCCCAGGATCACTGTGATTTAGGCATCAGCTGAAGGAGACAGCTCTGGATGATCTCAGCTGTCACCTTTGACACCAGCCACTTAAAAATGATTGTTAAGATAAAGGAACTCATCTCCAGAGTGCACCTTTGTTTTCAGGCCTCTCAGTCATTTAATATTTCTTCGTATCTTGACAGTTGTGAGTGTAAGTCCCACTAAGGGTTTCTGGTCTGGGTACAGATGACAAATTCTCTTTGTTCTATAGATGAAATGTTATAGGGCTAAGAGTATTTACTTTTCCTATACTTCAGGACTATTCCTGAATGGGACTGCAGTCTAGAGTACAGAGGAAAATAATGTCTCTTCCATATCAAAACTCACATATTATTGTCATGATTGAGCATTGAATACAGAAGCAGCAGAAGAAGAAAGATAAAAAAAAAGAAGTGGAAAGAGAGGATGGAGGAAGGAAGGAAAGGAAGGGCAGGGCAGGGCAGGGCAGGGTAGGGAAGGAGGCAATAGTCTCTTCCTCAAACTTCTACTTGAACTTTGCTCCATGACCAGGTTGCTTTTCCCACCTAGTTAATTGCACCTCCAAGTTTATTAGCTGGTTATTTTTGAGCTGAGTAAATACCTTTATTGCATGTCCCTTTGGCTGATCTATGTTTATGAGGGTTTTTTATTTATAGTCTCAAATTGGCAGACACTGGACTCTAGGCACTGATATTTTTTTCACTCACTTCTTCTAATCAGGGAATATAAACCATGAAGATTACATAGGCATCTATTATTTATTGGCTGTATTTAGAATGTTTAAAGAAGCAGAGACCAGTATATAGCAAAAAGTCAAAACTGCAAATTAAGATGTCATTGGAACAAAAGCTTTTCTATGGCAAATTTTATGGAATTTGAAACAGATAAGATACAAGAAGTACTAAGGGTAAATATCAAGAAAGGAGGAAATAAAGAAATAATAAATATAGTCATCCACAAAATTTAAAAAGACAATATTAATTAGCTAAACACATGTGAAATAAAAGAGAAGGCACTTTTAGAGAAGTCAAGCATGCAACACTTATACTCATGTGCAGTTCACAATGTTTATGGATTAATGTGTTTTTGTTGTTTTTATATTTTTGCATATCAAAGCTGCCCTTTTAATAAATATTTACCTCCAGGATAACCAAATGTTCCAGAAACTACTTGCAGTTCAGAGTTTGGAATAGGAAAGTCTTTTGTCCCAACACACCCTTCAGAGCAGTCCAGAGATGGGCAGCTAAGAATCAGGTGATTGTCAGCCTCAAAGGACATAGTTCAACCCTGTCTCTGTCTCTTCAATTTGACCTGTGTACAGAAGGGCAGCAATGAAAGAACTAGGAAAGATCACCAAGAGCACAGATGTGTCATTAAAGACCAAGACTGAGACCAGCCAAACCCTCAACTTCCCTATTACTGAGTAGGGATGTGAAAATCTGACAGTGAAGAAAGCTGTTGGAAAAATATTGATTCTTTTGCAATATGTTGTTGGAGGAGAGCTTTATGGACACCCTGGACCTCCACCACAAGGACAAACAAGTGCGTCCTAGAGCAAATTAATCCTGAAACATCTCTGGAGGCAAAAAGAATAATACTGAAGCTGTCCTACCTAAGGCAAATCATGAGAAGGAAGTTCTTTAGAAAAGACATTAATGCTGGAAAAATAGAAGGCAGCAAAAAAAGGAGACCAAATATGACATGGATTGACTCCATAAAAGAAGCGACAGGCATGAGTCTACAGGAGCTGAGCAGGGCTATGAGGACAGGACACTATGGACATCACTCATTCATAGGGTCAGCAGGAGTCACAGCCAACTCAATGGCAAGTAACACACGTGTTCCACAACCTTTTTTCCCATCTTTCTCCTCCTTGGGAATGATAATGTTTCCTACCTTGGGAGAAGTATCAGCCTCATAGGACATAGTTCTACCATAGAAGCATGCATGATTGTGATGACCATACATTTGCTGAAGGTGTGAAAGGAACAGTCCCATAACCTAATGGCCTCAGAGTTATGCAATATAGAAACCAGGCCCCCAAACAAAGATTCTAACCTACAATTTGGAGTGAGAGTCCCTGCAGAGATTACTGTAACCTTTATTTTTTGGTGAAGTAGCTGAAGTCTAATGAAATTGAGTTGCTTGCTGAAACTGGCAGATCCAGGACAGATATCCAAAGTCCCCCCATTTTTATTTTAAGTTTATCTTTTATACCAAACTTACATACCAGGGCAAGGCTTCTCATGTCACAATTACTAACAGTTTGGGGCAAGAGACTTGTTTGCATTTTAACACAATCATTGGTAATCTGCACAAAGGTGGGAGGACATCTCTGTCTTCATGGTCAATTGGGGAAAACTCTTCAACTAGCCCATGAATGTTATCAAAAACTGAGGTCAAATTTATTGCTTTACAGAAATTTATCAGGCTCAGTATGGTAGCAGTTTAATTACCTTAAATAGGGTAAATCATTTAACTTATATATTTAGGAAAACATGGTAACTACCATCAAATATCTGAAATGCTGTTCTATGAAAAAGAAATCAACCCTTAGCAGCTACAATAGTTTCTGACTCTAGCAGATTCTTAAAATATATCCCTTGAATTAGGCTGAGTTGAAGAGATCTCATTCTTAATCTTTCCAGGGACTAAAGTTAAAAACAATTGGCATATAAATATCAAATCATAATCTCATATCAAAAGTATTATGAATAATATTTCAACCATTAACACAAAATAATGGAATGGGCTGATTTGCTGGGTAGGAGGTTTTTCATTTCCAGAAATATTCAAGAAATCAAACAACAACAGCCTTCCTTGGGTGGGAGCCAGAAGTGTTGGTAGAGTACACTCTGTGGTACAGTATAATGAACACAATACAATATTTACTGTGGATCTTGAAATACGCAAGGTTAGGCATCAACAATAATCATGGTCTCTGTGCAAATGGCTAATAATGAGATTACATTTTAAAGCAAGTTTGTTATTGTGCTTTTCATACTATATATCTAGCACTCAATGTAAGTATAGATTCTTTCACTCAAGGGTGAACACCTCAAAATCATGGGCTATATCCAATCCACTTGCATATTAATATTGCTAAAGAGTAGGTACTCCATATGGTGAATTAATATCTAGTGTAAGATTTGGAACTGAATTCTTGGTAATTAATAATATATATTGAAATAAAATTTTAGTCTTTAAGCCTCATACTATGAGATTACTTTTTCTTAAATTCCTTTTTGAGGGTTAGTGAGGACTGAAAAAGATAATGAGTAGGCACTCACACAAAGTGGCCCTGACTCAAAGTAAACACATAATGCATGCTAAACGTTATTAATAATTTGCCTCTCTATGAATAAATCTTTAGAAAAGAGGAATTTTACAAAAGAATAACAGATTTCAAAAAATATCACTTTTGTCTCTCTACACTCTGAGTTTGTCATAGGCTCCATCTGATGAACAAAGGAGATGCCAGGATGCAGAGGTTATACACAAAGGCTCCTTCAGTACTATCCACCAATTAGTTTTTAGAGTTTTATGAGACCCCAATTAAATAATCTGAGTGGAAGTGTCTGAAATTCACAGGGAGCCATATAAATATCAGGAATAAAAAAAGAAGTTGAAAACACTGTGTAGAAAGATGATTTGGGATTAAGGCCCTGAGCTTAACTTTTTTTTCTGAAACATTTAGATTACATACAATGTTCCCATCAGTGTAAATATATAAGAATAAGTCATAGCTGATGTGTCACCTTAATGTGCATATTTAATAAACAGAACAATAAAGTAAAATGAAGCATCTAAATATCAAACACAAAAAATACGGGTAGAAAAGTACCCTTTCTCAATTAGTCTAATTCATCATCAGGCATCCAGCATTCTGAGTTCTACTTGTTTCAGGTAACCTTTATGATCCTAACGTAAGTGCAAGGCCCCATCTGCATGAACATACCGCATTCTGTGAATCCTCAAATGTTAATGTGGATCAGACAGATGTCTAGGCGGCATCTGCACGCACCTCAGCCACGGGCTCCAAGGGAGCTTTCCTGCAAGAGAGAGAAAAAATGGTTAGTGGACCTGAGAACATTCCTCTGACTCAGTGGAAATGGACAGTTTCCTAACGTGGGGGCTCTCCTCCATAAGCCAGTGGAGGCTGTGCACAACGGCTCTGCACTCACTGCACTTCAGCTGAGGAATAGCCTGGATCTACACATCCTGTTGTCTCCTCAGAGCTATAGTGCTTTTTAAATAAGTCTGTTTTTAATAAAATTACAGAGCAAGGTCAGGTGTGTGAAACTTGATAAGTCCCTAGGGCCCTGGTATACAAAGACCACCAACAAAAGAAGATGAGTCGGAGTAAGCTCAAATGCCCGGGACACCGCCTGCTTGTCAGGTTGCAATCACTGTTGTGAATAGAAGGTTCTGGACTATAGGCGAGCACTCCAGAATCAAACATGGCTGTGCCTGCAGAATTAAATATGGATCTCAAAATCAGACTTCCTACTTAAGAAAGATGGAAAGAGAAAAAATGACATTTCTGATATTTTCTGTTTTCTAGGTTTACAGGGGAAGCTGGGGTAACTGAAGAAAAGGAAAAGAATTCCTTTGGAACGCAAGTTCAACTTTTTCTACCACCAACTATATTCATTCCAATTTTAGCAATTCTGTGGGAGGAAAAAATGAAACATGAAATTCTATGCCTTCCACTTTGCATATATTCCTTACTTCTACCTGGAATGCCCTCTCTCTCTAGGTCTTCACAGTCTGCACAGAGTCACACTTCTGATTGTGTGTGATGACAGTGAGAAAAGTAAGAATCTTCTTACTAAGAACAATAGCACAAACAATAACTATCATTACTGAACATCTAATAAGCCAGATTCTATTAGATACTGTGGGCCCGTGACCTCACTTAATCCTCAAAGATAGGAAATATAAATGTTGCCGAAACAGGTTTGGCTCAGTGGATAGAGCGTCGGACTGCGGACTGAGAGGTCCCGGGTTTGATTCCAGTCTAGGGCATGTACCTTGGCTGCAGGCACATCCCCAGTAGGGGGCATGTGAGAGGCAGCTGGTCGATGTTTCTCTCTCATCGATGTTTCTGACTTTCTACCCCTCTCCCTTCCTCTCTGTAAAAACTCAATAAAATATATTTTTTTAAAAAGGAAATATAAATGTTATATCAGCTCAAGATGTGAGGTAGCTCACTAAGACACACAGCTAGAACAAGGTTAACAGTACTCAGACCAGCTCTTTTGGATTGGTATCAGAGTTCCTTGTATGTCTCCATTTTTCTCAGACCCTCCAACATTTAAACCTTGGATTCTTCATTATTTTCAAAGAAAATATCTAACATTTGTGGATGTGCTCTGGTTCATATACAGAAATAGACTGTTTTTTAGATAGAGTCAATGACTCTTCCAGGACAATATAATCATTATTCAAATGTGGAACCATCTTAGATAATTCAAAACCTAATCAAATATGTGTACACTTTTAAAAGAAGTAATGCAGATATCAACTATCTGATAATTTCTAATAAATGGGGAAAATAAAACAAAGAACCCATTAGAAGATACTTCTGAGAATTTCAGGCCTTAGGAATCTTATAACAGAAAATAACAGTAAATCTAGTTTCTACTTAGGTTAGTGTTATCTTGCCTATTGTAAGTCAGAAATAAAGGTATTAATGGTTTTAAGTGGCCCAAATGGTTGCCTCCACATGCTGACATGGACACGCAAACAAAGTGGCTCAGTGCTGGCTGCAGACAACTATGCAAAACACCTAGAGCCTTGCTTCTTCTCCCTCCTCTGAATGATTATCTGCAAAATGGGGAGAGGGGTACATAGATAGTGAGGGCAGGGAGGGAAGGACTAATCAGAAGAACAGACTTGGTGTTAAAAACAACTCTGCTGAGATCCCACTTAAAAAGAGAAGTTTGTGGCAAACAAACAGAATTAATGCTCATGTAATCAAGTAGAAAGGATAGTTGTGCATATAGATTTGTATGCATGTGTATATGTGTGTACACACTTATTTCTTCTAAAATTGCATTCCTTTCATTTTAATCCTGGCTGTAATGCAAAGTACTATATTTACAACCTGTACAGATGTTCAAAAGTAAGTGATTTAAAGAACCATTAAACTAACAGGGACCAGTCCCAATTTTTTTATTTTGTTTTAAAACTAGATGCCTCGTGCACAAAATCCATGCACAAGTAGGGTTCCTAGACCTGGCCAACAATCAGGGCCAATCAGGGCCTTCCAGCTGCCAGCCAGGTCCTTCCTTTGCTCTGTGCCACCCCCTAATGGTTAGTGCACATCATAGCGAGTGATCAAACTCCCGAGGGACACTTTGCATATTAGCCTTTTATATCTATAACTAGTGGTCCGGTGCATGAAATTCGTGCACATTAAAAGGGTATTAATTAGAGGAAATAATTTAATATTGCTATTTACTCTTTCTCTATAATAGAAGTATCAGAGGCTAAAGAAAATTAGTAAAATGTATATGAAAACCTTCCTCCTGTTAGTGTCTGGGACACACCACAGGACCCAGAGTCAAGTCCCCACTCACATGTGCCTTAAAATCACGTGAGACCCAGACCCAGCTGCTCCCCCTGCATTGGGGTAGATCCATACCCGGCCTGTTCCACCCTTGTCAAGCCCCGCAGGGCAGGGGGCATCCTTGGGTCCCCTAGCCCACCACCAGGACAGGGGGGATGGCCTGAGGTCCCCCGTCAAACCCCACCAGGTAGAGGAGCACAGTCTCAGGTCCCCTGGCCCAGCACCGGGAGGGAGGCACAGCCTCAGGTCCCCTGTCAATCCCCTCTGGCACAGGCATGTAGGCTCAGGTCCCCTGTGAAGTCCCGCTGGGTGGGGGACACAGCCTTAGGTCCCCTGTGAAGCCCAGCTAGGAAGGAGGGGCACAGCCTCAGGTCCCCTGGCCTGATGCTGGAGCGGAGGGTATGGTCTGAGGTTCCCCAGCCTGGTGCCAGGGTGGGGGTGTGGCTTGAGGTCCTCTGTCAAGCTCTGGCAGGTGGGGGCACAGACTTAGGTCCCCTGTCAAGCCCTGCCAGATGGAGAGAACAGATTGAGGTCCCCTAACTCAGCACCAGGATGGGAAGCGCACCTTGAAGTCCCCTGTCAAGCCCTGCCAGGTTGGGAGTGTGGCCTGCAGTCCCCTTTTCAAGCCTCACCAGTGAGAGGCACAGCCTGAGGTCCTCCAGCCTGGAGCTGGGGTGTGGGGAGCAGCCTGAGGTATCCTAGCCCAGCACCAGGGCAGGAAGTACACCTTGAGGTTCTCTGTCAAGCCCTGCCAGGTAGAGGGAGCAGCCGGAGGTCCCTTAGCCCAGCACCAGGACTGGAAGTACATCTTGAGGACCTCTGTCAAGCCCCACTGGGTGGAGGGCATGCCCTCAGGTCCTCTGGCCTAGTGCTGGGACAGGAGTTGAGGCCTGAGGCCCCTTGTCAAGCCCCTCTGGATTGGGGGAGGGTGTAGCCTCAGGTCTCTGCTGATTGCTCTTTTAGCCTCCTGCACACCGCGCTTGGCCCCATCCCCAGCTCCCATGCACCATGCTCAGCCCCGCCCCCTGCTCCTGATTGGCTGGTAGTGTAGTAAGGTATGGTCAAATTTGCATATTACTCTTATATATCTTAGATAGGATATATAAGATGTAAATAATCACATCACTGCAGATGGGGGAAAAGTCAGAATTTCAAAATTACATAAGGTAACTTTCTCATTTGTAAAATGAGGGTAATAAATGGTTAGACAATCTAAGATTTCTGACTTTGCTATTAAGTTTAATTATCCAGTAAGTTCTGGAAGTTGGTCTTCAAATTTATATAAATACCAGAGGCCTGGTGCATGAATTCATGCATGGGTGGGGTCCAGCCAGTCCATTCCAAGGGCTGATCAGGGCCAGTTGGCAGGAGGGAGGAGCCACAGGAGGTCAACCAGCAGGCCATGCCCCTGATCAGGTGAGGGGGGCGACTGGCCAGTCGGGAGGAGTTTGGGGCAAGGTTGGTTGTCCAACCCAGCTCCCTATCAGTGTGGGGGGCTGATCAGCGATTGGGTCAGCCAGGGGGAGGGGCCTCAGGAGGTTGGCCGGGCGGCCCCATCCCCATCGAGCCAGTTGGCCGACTATAGTGTGTGTCATAGTGACTGGTCATTCTAATTGTTCCAGTCATTCCAGTCATTTGGTTTTTATATATATAGATTCTAGTTACCTTAACAGTTATTTAATATTGTCTTTTAAATCAATTAAATAATAGTTATTTATGCATCAATCTCACCACTTTTAAACAGAGCAAAAGTGATAAACTTTCCATGGAAATAATAATATCAATAAAACTAAAACTTTATAAACCAGCATCAACTTTGGAACTTAACACATTGGAGACTTAAGCAGAATGATAGCAGAACTCAAGATTTCCAGAACTCTCTGGGAGATATATAGATCACTACTTGCCCTTTTCTATAGCTGTCCCAAAACAAATCAGATTTCTCATTAGATACATGATGTGGTTTCATTTTAAAACCGATAGCTTCTTAAATCAAAATTAATGAATAACAAAACTTATTTTCCCTAAGATAATTAAAAAATTTCTTATCCTTTGATATAAGCTCTAGGCTTATTCTTTTGTTTTTAAAGGGGTTTCTGTGGGTCTTGTCTAGAGAGGCAAGTTGAGATTCCTTATTCCCTGAGGGAGCCCATGGGGATACTTGTCCGAGCAAACAGAATCCTTCCCTGACAAAAGTGAGGTTGGACATCAAAAAGGGCAGTTATTTGGTTCCTCAACACTGAAGAAACCCTGGTAGATGACACTGCCTGACTAATGAGGGCATATTCTATCTTATGCTGGTAGATTAGTTGGATCTTTTTTGCATATTAACCTAAAAGTCTGGGTTTTTAAAAAATACATTTTATTGATTTTTTACAGAGAGAAAGGGAGAGGGATAGAAAGTCAGAAACATCAATCATCTGCCTCCTGCACAATCCCCACTGGGGATGTGCCTGCAACCAAAGTACATGCCCTGGACTGGAATCAAACCTGGGACCTTTCAGTCCGCAGGCCAACGCTCTATCCACTGAGCCAAACCGGTTTCGGCAAAAAGTCTGTTTCTTTATATCTTCTATTTATATACATACTAGGGGCCCGGTGCAAAAAAAATTGTGCACTGGGGGTGGGTGGTTCCTCAACCCAACCTTCCCCTCTCACATACTGGGAGCCCTCAGGAGATGTCCAACTGATGGCTCACCCCCAGCCTGCCCAAAAGGCTTTAGGCCTTGGGCACCCAGCCATCGCACTGCTCAGCTCAGCCCCGGCTGCCTGTGACCACCTGGCCCCGGGGGCTGGGCGCTCACCATCACTTCCACTCACAGCACCCGGGGGTCAGGTGCTCCCTGCCACCGCCACCACCACTGCTGCTGCCACTGCTTCTCCACACAGCACCCAGGGGCTGGGTGCTCACCGCCACTGCAGTTTCATCTCCACCCCCGGGGCCCAGTGCTTGTGCCACTTGGCCCCACCCCCGCTCCTGATTGGCTGGTAGCATAGCCAATCAGGAGTGAAGGTACAGCCAAATTTTCATGTTTCTTTTTTATTATATAGGATAGGATTTTTGAGGCTTATACTATTTACCACCCACACTTCAAGTATCATCTTTGTGTAGTTAGTTGCTCATACTCTTAATTTTTAAAAAAATGCACTATTCGCTTTTTTTTCAGGCTAGACTAGTTTAATTTAGTTAGCCAATTTCCATATTAATTTATGAAAAAGTTGGACTATGAGAGGTAAATACAAAATATCTTCAAATCTAAAAATCTTCCGCAAATGGAGTACGCAGATGACTGACATTTTCAAGTATTTGATATCTGAGAAATTATG
This sequence comes from Antrozous pallidus, assembly GCA_027563665.1. Classification (NCBI taxonomy): domain Eukaryota; kingdom Metazoa; phylum Chordata; class Mammalia; order Chiroptera; family Vespertilionidae; genus Antrozous; species Antrozous pallidus. Next base: position 72,867,109 of record CM050523.1, on the reverse strand, counting down.
TGACCTTCTCAGCATTGTCTGAGATGAAAAATTAGATTTATATGTAGATCCAATTAATTGCCTATGGAGTCAGCAATCCCCAAGCCCCAAGCTCACCTGTGTCATGTCATAAACACAGCCTCACTCTAACCCCAGTGCCAACAGGATCCCATAAGGTAGGTCCCAGGAGGTGAAGAAAAGAAGGGATGGTGTGCAGTGAAAGGAAATTTGGTCCCTGGGGAAGACCTCCCCAAGTCAGGTTTAGGATCTCCAGTGGGAGTCTGGGTATTTTTGTTCTGACAAAGCCTTGGCAACCCATCATCACAATCACTCATGAGTATCATGATATAAGCCACCCAATTGCAAATTACAGTACAGGCAAAAAGGCTCCTCTACTCACTCTGGAATCTCTTTCTTAGGCTCATTTTCTCAATAGTAAAAGAAGAACCTTTGAAAACTTGTCATCTAATCATGTTCTCTTCCTCCAAGTACCCCTAGCTCACATCCATCCCTGGGCTGAACAAATATTCATGTGCCCAGGAGGCAAGCAGGGGCAAGACTGAGATGGGCCCTGGCTTCTACTTTTTCTGCTTTCATTTTTTTTAAAAAGAGTTGCTATGAGCAGGTTGGAAGGGGTCAATAGGGAGGAAAAGGGAGACTTATGTAATACTTTCAACAATAAAGATTAAAAAGAAAAGTTGCTATGCCCTGACAGAAAGGGAGGAAAACAGGGTAGTTCTCAACCCTGGATGCAGATTAGAATCCCTGGGGAGCTTTTAAAACACATTGAGGTCCACCTTCAGCTACTGGGATTTAATTGGCCAGAAGTAAAGCCCAGAAAGGCATCAGAATTTCTTTTGTAAATTAAATTTATTGGGATAACATTGGTTGAAGACATTATATAAATTTCAGGTGTACAACTTTATATAATACAAAACCTGTATACTCTATTGTGTGCTCATCACCCAAAGTCTAGTCTCATTCCATCAGCATATATTTGACCCCTTTTTACCTTCTTCTTTAAAAACTCCCCAGGTGATCCTAACATGCAGCAGGGCTTAGAACCACTGACTTAAAAAACAGGCTCAAAATCTAAAGAAGCAGATTTGAGTCGGTATTCTGCCACTTCCTAGCAGTATGAACTTTACAATTAAACTAGCTCCTCCATTAGTGGAATAAAACAAAAAAAGATTAGACTGCCATAGTCTCCTTATAGGGCTAAGATAAAAATTAATATAGAAATATAAGATAAAACCTGATTTTAAAAATACAGCTCTACATAAATTGTTTCTACTTAAGCAAAACTTTGAGAAGTAAAACTATAAACAAGGCACAGAAGCAACACAGAAGTGAGAATGATCAAAAATCAGAGGAAAGGGTCATGTTCTTGGGTTTTAGCACAAAGCTGAGGTTGTTTTCCTATTTCTTGACTATGAAACCAGTGGTTTCTGATCTGAGCTTGCACCCTTGTAAGATGACAGTGTCCTGGACTGAGGGCCATGGGTTCACATGTTGGCGCTCAAATCAGAAGAACCCTGAGCCCGAGAGGCAGAAGATTCAATGCGGTGGCCACAGACCCACCTAGCGAAGGGATGACACAGCGAGAAGCAGGACTGAGCTGAGGGCAGACACCAGCCTTCTCTAAGCAAGGTCCCCTCACTGAGGAGACAAACAAGAAAGGGTGGCACAGTCGCTAAGAACAGGAAGGGAAGTGCCACTCAGAAGGACACTTCCCAGAGGCCCAGTGCCTGGTCTGCACACTCAGCATGAAGGCCATGGAGCTGCTCGGCTAGGACAGGGTCCCCGGGGCAGGATTCCACACACGGGGTTTGGGAGGGTCCTATCTCTGTCACCTGGCATCTTTCACTTTCCAGTGTTTTTGTGAGCAGTCTCCTAGCTTTCACTAGGGTACCTCCTGAAACCTGAAAATGGGTGCTGCTGACAGAGCCGGTGGGGGCTCTGACGCCACAGGACGCTGCGGGGAGGAGCCCCTGGTCTCCTAGTGGACTTCCTGCCCTCACAGCCTGAGGTGTGTGTCTCCCCTTGGGTGTGTCCCTCCTCAGGTGTCTGGTGTGTGCCTCCTCTCAGGTGTGTGCCTCTTCTCAGGTGTGCGCCACCCCTTGGTGTGTACCCCCCTCAGGTGTGTCTCCCTCAGGTGTGTGCCTCCCCTCAGGTGTGTGCCTTCCCTCTGGTGTGTCTCCCTCAGGTGTGTGCCTCCCCTCTGGTGTGTCTCCCTCAGGTGTGTCTCCCTCAGGTGCAGCTGTGTGCCTCCCCTCTGGTGTGTCTCCCTCAGGTGTGTCTCCCTCAGGTGTGTCTCCCTCAGGTGTGTGCCTCCCCTCAGCTGTGTGCCCCCCCTCAGCTGTGTGCGCCCCTCAGCTGTGTGCCCCCCTCAGCTGTGGCCCCCTTCAGGTGTGTGTCCCTCAGGTGGGTGCCCTCCCTCAGGTGTGTGCCCCTCAGATGTGTGCCTCCTCTGGGGTGTGTCCCCCCCTCGGATGTGTGGCTCCCTCAGGTGGGGCCTGCAATCCCATTCCTGGAAGTCCATGCAAAAACGCACAGGAAACATATAAAAACGCCCGCAGAGTGCACAGGGCGGCAGGCTCGGCAGGTCCGAACTCTGGGAAACGCCCAGTTCCTGTTCCTCTACGCTATGACAGGACACCCTTACCTCAGTGACCAGAGGGGGAGGCGCAGGTGGGCCTGGGCCCGGCCTCAGGGGCACCCGGCCTTCACCCGCCAGTACTAGTCCCAGCGTGGCCTGCTCCCAGGAAGTCGCGGGGCGAATGGTACCTGGCGGTGTCCGCACTCAGGCCCCCAAAGGCCTGGTTTCCGCAACCAGAAGGCGGCAGCGGGGCAGCAGAGCGAAGGTGAGAAGGTGCGAAGTCGGAGAGGCCGTGCCCTCAGGCCCTAGGCAGCCCAGACCCCCGGGCCACACACATCTCGAGGCCAGTCTGGGCGTCGAGCCCACCACCCGGAAGCAGAGACACAGTCCAGCGCCCGTGAAGGGCCGCACCTCCTCCTGCGCGCGGGCCATGAATGCGGGGAGCGCGAGGACACGCGGGGCCTCGGCCTCCTCAGTTCAGCAAGCCTCCCGCTTAAAGACCCTCGCTATCATCGTAAGGCCTCCTGCACTTCCGGTGCATGGTGCTTACTTCCGGTGGGTCTGGGCGGTAAGCCCTGTGCCCAGGCTTGGACGTCACTTCCGGAAACGCCCTGGCCTCCCGGAAGTGGAGGTGAGTGAGTGGAGCAGCTGGGTGAGGATGGCGCTATGCCTCCAAGGGTGTGAGGCCGTGGGCCCATGAATGCGGGGAGCACGAGGACACAAACATGCGAGGCCTCGGCCTCCTCAGCCACCAAGCTTCCCAGTCCCTCGCCATCAACTTGAGGCGCTTCCTGCACTTTTGGCGCATGGCGCTTACTTCTGGTGGGCCTGAGCGGGAGGCCCTGGGCCCAGGCGTGGAGTCACTTCCGGCAACGCCCTGGCCTCCCGGAAGTGGGGGTGAGTGAGTGGAGCAGCCCTGTGTGAAGATGGCACTGTGCCTCCAAGGGTGTGAGGCCGAGGCGCGGGCACTGGGGAACCGGCAACAGGGACCCTGGCAGCTCTGTCACGCGCTGTGACAGGGAGTTGGCTTCCTGGACACACGAAAGCCATGTCATCAGAGGGAGCCCTGCCATGATGAGAGACCTTGCCCCATGTTCCACCACGCCACCAGACACCACGGTACAGGCAGCAGCGGCTCTCTGTTAGGAGAAGTGCATGCGGGAGACCCGAGGCAGTGAGGACGGCCAGCAGTGCCACAAACCACCCTCTACCATTGGATTTGTTGCCGCACTGTCTCCAGTGCCCCGAGGCCCAGGCCCAGGGCCAGCGGTGCGGTGGAGGTTGTGTTCCCCTCGCTGTAAGAATCGGAGAGAAGGGAAGAGACGCAGCCTTCAGACTAGGAATGACCTCCGTTTCACAAATAAGGCCAAATTGTCTTAAATATGTTTCCTGTTATAGCTCGTTATTAGGGAGGGGGAGGGTGCCTGCACATGGGATCATGAATAGGTAATCCATTATAAGTCAAATGGAACCTGATGCTCACTTCACCATTTACCTTGCAGAAGAAAGCAATTAAGTGCTTGTTGAAACAGCAGCATCTGCACTACACCGATGGGTAGTATAGGATCTAGATCCCCTGCCTCTATGTCAATACCTATAGCTGTGTCTGCTCATACAGCCCCTGTCCTCAAGCAGCTAATGTTCCAGGTACAGAAGCTGTTGGCATCCACAGACTAATCAGCTAAATGCAATTATAAATCATGAACTCCCCATCACGGTAAGCATTCAAGGAAAGACTGGATCAGCAGGTGAATACCCACCAGGCATGTTTTAGAGAGAATCCCTGAATCTGGATATGTGCTGGACTCTATAAAATTTATAGCACATCTCTCTCTCAGAAACGTCTGTGATGTTATAAGTCAGTGGTTCTCAAACTTCCTAATGTCATGACCCACAGGTTGAGAACCGCTAGCAGGATCACCTAAGACCATCGGAAAACACAGATATTTACATTAAGATTCATAACAGTAGCAAAATTACAGTCATAAAGTAGCAATGAAAATAATTTTGTGGTTGGGGATCACTACAACATGAGGAACTGTATATTAAAGGGTCGCTGCATTAGAAAGGTTGAGAACCACTGTTAAGTGCTGAGGTCTTTGGAGTAGATACATATGAAATCCAGAAAAGAGAAACTGTAGACTGGGTAGGAGTCAGGCCCAGAGCTCTGAAGCCTGACTATGAGTCAGATGACAAGATAAGATGGCAGAAGGAATTTGAATCATGCCACACTGGAGATCAGGATGGTGGCAGTCCATGTTGAACATGAATATCCTGAAAATAGTTTTATCTGTTGTGTATCATCCATTGGGTAAATTATGTGTAGGAAGAACACAAACATCAGAGAGTTCCTTCTGCTGACCAGCCACTGCATCAGGCTTACCCATAATGCCTTGCATTATGGGGGAGGAAAAGTCAGCCAAATGTGGATGTTGCCAGAGAGAAGGAGCAGGAGAGAGAGACAGAGTGACAGAGAGAAACACGGAGACAGACAAAAACAAACTCTCTGTCCTCAACCTCAGTTTATTTCAAAAGCATGACAACCCAAATACATAGAATCAAGGAATTCAAGAGTAGTGTTACATTTTAAAAAGTAAGATAAATATAGAAAACTTTATTCTGTTTTTCTAGAAGGTGCTTATAAGCCCTGTCTTTTCCTCATGAGGTATAACCAAGCCAGAATCAGTCAAAAGGAACCTTGAGTGATTAAGAAACTTTGATATAAAAATCACCTGAAACACAAGTAAAAGACCTGCCACTGCTCCCATAACAAAAGCTATATGAGAGATGAGAGGAAACAGTGCCTTTTAAAGCAAGTGGAAGAAAAAGTTATTCAGCAGAAAAGACCAATTCTCCAATAAAGAGTGCTTATTCTGTCTCTACTAGTTTTGCTCAGTGGATAGAGCATTGGCTTGTGGACTGAAGCAGCAGTCACCAACCGGTGGTCTATGAGGTCCAAAAGGTTGCTGACCGTTGGACTGAAGGGTCTGGGTTCAATTCCAGTCAAGGACACATGCCTGGGTTTCAGGCTCCATCCCCAGGAGGGGGCATGCAGGTGGCAGTCAATCAGTGTTTCTCATCATTGATATTTCTATCTTTCCTCTCTGAAATTAATAAAATTATATTTTAAAAGAATCTTGTCCTGTTTAATAAACTTACTATTCCCACTTAGGTGTGTGTTTTTTTTTAAGAGAAAGGACATGATTCATGACACATTTCCATTTTGAGGGTTGTCCCCATTTATTTAAGAAATTAAAAAAATTTTTTTGATTAATATCGGGATGCTTTTTTTTTTTATGGAACATGATTTTTTTTTGTCAGTATTTCAGCATTGATACAGACATATCACTTTTTCTAGAAATGCTGTCTGACATCATAAACTCCAGGAGAAAAGGACAGGGAGATGGGCGTGGAAAAGAGGCTTGAGGACCTGACAATGTCAAGGTAAGGAGATCAGCAGGGACACAAGCACAAAGCCAAACGCTGCTGTGCAGTACATGTGCTATCTCTGCTGTGCTCCAGGCACGGCTGGTGTTTCAGGCTGTGGAAGGAAGCCCATGGCTGGCCTCAGGAACAAGCCTGCCTATCATGGGCAGGTCATTAAGAGGCTGGAGCAGTGGTCGGCAAACTGTGGCTGTGGCTCGTGAGCCACAGTTTGCCATTCTGTTGACTAATAAGCTTGCTGACCACTGGGCTAGAGTATCGTCATGCCTAACCCAGTGTGTGGTGGGCTTCTAACCTCACCGGAGGCTCCTCAACACATAACCAACAGCCTACTGCAAAGGAAAACAACTGCCCTTGCTTATGTGGGGCAGCCAGCATCGGGGGAGCCAGGACCCCTGCTCAGCCTTGCTCCCACCAATCTGGAGAACCTAACTGGAACCATAAGCAACATGGACACTTTTAAGGCATTCCAGTAATAATGCAAGACATCTACTTCCCTGCATGTCCAGCTAGGCACAGTGTGACAACCCCTATCCAGGGCACAATAGTTTTGCAGGTTTTCTGTTTCTCTGCTTCCACAGGCACCTCAGTGAAGTAACAAAAGCCCTCGTGTCCTAGAAATGTCTCCTGACTCATTTTTCCTGCTGGGCTCAAAGTAGAAGCATCTTGACATTTGCATTTGGATGCCCTAACTGTAGGGCGACACGACTGGGGCACCTTGTTTGGGGCAAACATTAAACTGCATGGGACACCTGGATTTTGGGTATAAACTGGACTGTCCCAGACACACTACTGGCATAGTGCTTTGGATTGGAACCCACTAGTTCATTATCAATGAAAAAGGCTCCCCACCAAGTGCATGCTTTTCCGCAGATGGGCCCTGACATTCCTGTTAATTTCCCCCCAGAGACAGGTTTTAAAATTCATAACATTCAGCCACTTTCACATCTCCGCTCTCCCCTCCCACCATGCCAGCAGCCACAAGCACCACTCAGTGTGCATAAAGGCATTAGCTCCAGGGAGGGTTTCAGAATTTCTCGAGAAAAACAAATGCATCCTTTCATACAGAGTGAAACATTGTCCTCCTCCTCCTCCCTATTACCATATGAGCACTTTTCCAGCAAGGAAAGAAGCCAGAAAAACACAAGTCATCTAAGGTAAAAAAAATAAATAAATAAATAAAAAAGCCCTAAATTTTAGTCAAACAGAGCTATTCTGAAAAATCATGACCAGAACCAATGTCATAGAGCTTTTCACCTATTTTTTCCCCAAAAAGTTTTAATTTCAGGTCTTACATTTAAGTCTTTAATTCATTTCGAGTTCATTTCATATATAATAGAAGGATCCAATTTCATTCTTTTGCATGTGAATATCCAGTTTTCTCAACACTGCTTAGTGAAAAAACTGTCTTTTCCTCATGGAGTATGCTTGTCACTCTTGTTAAAAATCATTTGACAGTATATTTCTGGATTTTTCCTGGACTCTGTTCTGTATCACTGCTCTAGATAACAGGCTATGCCAATACTATACTGTTTTGATTCCTATAGCTTTGGAATATATTTTTAAACCAGGAAGTGTGATATTCTTTCTCAAGATCGCTCTGGCTCTCTAGGATATTTTGTGGTTCCATGTGAATTTTAGGATTGTTTGTTCTATTATTGTAAAAGATGCCATTTATATTTTGATAGAGATTACATTGAATTTTCAGATCACTTTGTGTGGCATGAACATTTTAATAATATTAAGCAACAAAAGCAAAAATAGACAAGTAGGGCTACATCAAACTAAAAACTTTTGCACGTCAAAGGAAACATAATGAAAAGGCAACCTATGGAATGGGAGAAAATATTTGGAAACATATATCTGGCTTTAATATTTAAAATATATGAGGAATTCCTACAACTCAAGAGCAAAAAAACAAAAAACAAACACACACACAAATAACTGAATTAAAAACTGGACAAAGGACTTGAATAGATATTTCTCCAAAGAAGACACAGAAGTGGCTGACAGGTATGTGAAAAAATGTCCAACAGCACTAATCATCAGAGAAATGCAAACTAAAACCACAATGAGATACTACCTCACACTTATCAATAAGTCCACAAACAACAACTGATGGTAAAAAAGAGAACTCTAGTACACTGTTGATGTGATTATAAATTTGTGTAGCTGCTGTGGATGATGGTATAGTGAGTCCTCAAACATTAAAATTAGAATTGCCATGTGATCTTGCAATTTCACTTCTGGGTATCTACACAAAAGAATTGAAATCATGACCTAAAGAGATACCTGTGCTCCTATGTTCATTACAGCATTACAACTGCCACAGTGTGGGAACTGTAGGTGTCCATGGATGGATGAGTGGATAAAGAAATATGGTATGCACACACAAGGGATTATTACTCCAACTTTCAAAAAAGGAAGAAAATCCTGCCATTAGTGACAATGTGGCTAGGTGGAATAAGCCAGACAAAGAAAGACAAACAGTGCATGATTGCACTTATGTGCAGCATCTACAAGAGTCAAACTCTTAAAAACAGAAGAATGATGGTTCTAGGGACGGAGGTGAGGTGAATGCTGTGCACAGTTCAGTTTTGCAAGATGCCTACGTCCTGGAGATCTCCTGTGCAACAACACTGTGCCTCTAGTTAACAATACTCCACTGTGCACTGAAAAATTAAAGAGGTTAACCTCATGCTAAGTGTTCTTATCACAATAATAATTTTAAAAAGCAAAACCTATTCTACTACCCCCACAAAAGGCATTAAGCATTCCAGTGTGTTTTGTTCTTTTGCACGTTCATGTCAGCATCAATGTTCACATGACCTTCCAATTCGGAAGTGAGGACCTGAGAAGGAAGCTTGGATAGGCTGGCTGGGTGACTCTGAAAGGAAACTAAAGCAAGCAAATACTCATAAAATAGTTTGGGCATATTTAGTCCCCAAGTATCCTAGTAATTAGTAATTATGAGCTGTGAGGACCAGATTTATCTTTGATTAGGCCTAGCTTTTAATTCTGGCCGGAAGTATAAACCAACACACTCGACTTCTGAACCAGCTGGCATGCACACATTTTCGGAAACTATTATGTGCCTACTGACAACCAAATGCAACGGGACATGCTGGGAGAATTGAGATCTTTTCCTCAAAGGTCTAGCTCTTTTTTTGAAGAGACAAAATAGAAGTACACATACACACAAAGAAAACCAATGAAAACCTATGTAATAATCAGTTGTGAGATAATGCAATGCAGCTTAAATAGAAACACGCCTTCTGAGGTGGGATTTACCATGAAAATCCTCATCAGTAGATATGATTTAATTTTAAGAATGCCTTTGCAATAATTTGCTAGGTGCAGTAAAGAAAAAATATATAATAGTACAAGATTTTGTAAACTTTCAAATTAAAGGCTTTCCTTTAAAAAAAAAAAAAAAAGCAAAAATCCTTCATGTGATAAATACTCCTCTGTGTTCCAAAAATGAATTCCTTCGATGCCGTTATCAATATTAAAGTCTGTACTGGGAGGGGTAGAGGAAGGCAGTGAGTGTTTGGGAAAATGGGGCTGTTTATGAGAGTGCTATCAGTCATTTTATTATTATTGTTTTAAAATCTTAACACAGAAACACAACACACATTATGTCATGTGCGGCTGCACTGACCCATGAAGTTAGTTCCCGCTGTGCACGTGTGCAGGGCTACAGGAAGACTTCTTACTCTGGCCAGGAGAGCTCTGTGTTTATTAAAAAGGGGTGTGGCTTGGTCCAGAGCATGGGGTTTTTCTGCGGGCATCTGCCACAGCACATCTCACTGAGGCAGTGCAGCCAAGGATGACATTTGGAAATTGTGGCTCCCCCGGGTGACAGATGTGGCCATAATCTCCTCACAGTGCATCTGCCCATGTGTCACCCTTGTCAGGGCAGGAGGAGACCTCAGGCCATGCCTGTGGGCTTGGCAGGCAGGACTCCTGGATCGGAGCTGGCCTCGGGGAAGGTGTCTGTGTCTGCAATATGGAAGTGTGCGTGTCCACCAATCGGCTCAGAGCTTCAGTGTCAGGTGTGAGAGGGAGGAGGCAGCCAGGGGTCTGCATTGAAGACCCGGAAAACTGCCGACTGCAGCCACTGCATTTCTCCATGCAAATTAAGTAAACATGGTGCTGTCAACTGTGTTCCTTTCAAAGGGAAGCATAATTATCAATGAAAGGGGAAACGTCAGGTATCCGAGGAGTTTATAATCTGCTTCTCTTTAGCTTTGTTGAATGCTGACTCATCTACCCCTTCAAAACTGCTGGTGTCTCCCTCACACATAGACTAGAGAGGCTCATTCAAGAAGGTTTTGTAAACAGCCGATCCCATCACAGCTTCTCCCCAAATCCTCACCACCTTTCCCTCATCAGGTTCCTAAATCATAGTTTGGCTCTACACAATTTTCACCAGCTTGCTCAGGCAGTGAATCCTTTTAATTAATTTTAAGCAAAGGGAAGAAATCAATACTGTTTGGTATGTCCGTGACTTTGGAGAGAAGCTGAGGTGGTTTAACCCGCTTTAGGTCCAGGCTAACCCTGCCTGAGGTCAGGGCTAACGTGCCTGAGGTCAGGGCTAACTGGGCCTGAGGTCAGGGCTAACCTGGGCTGAGGTCACAGATAACCTGGGCTGAAGTCAGGGCTAAATGCCTGAGGTCAGGGCTAACCTGGGCTGGGATCAGGGCTAACGTGCCTGAGGTCAGGACTAACCTGGGCTGAGGTCAGGGCTAACCTGCCTGAGGTCAGGGCTAACTTGGCCTGAGGTCAGGGCTAACTTGGCCTGAGTTCCTAGCTAGCCTTGCCTGAGGTCCAAGCATTATTGTGAAACACTGCATGCTCTCCTGTTGGGGCAACGTGAAAGAGGCTTAAACAAATTCGGAAATTCAAATTATTTAATAGAAGTGTTCCTTCTTTGTGTACATCAACCATTTGCAAATTACTGGGAGTAAAATTGATATGGCATGTTTCAAACAGTCAAATAAAAATATACAGTGCACACAATTATTTGTGTATGTGTGCATAAAGGTATTTAACTGCTGATTGCCTGTGAATTCCTGTTATTTGTTATAGAAGATTTGACATCCCTAATTTCTTTGTTTCATAAGGAATTACTAAAGCCACTTGATAAATCCTTCTAACAGTCACTCTCACGCTTGAGAAATGGAGATTTTCTATACACCACTCCTGGCAAAGCCACCCCTCAGCCAAGGTGTGAAGTCCCCCAGGGCAGTGGTCGGCAAACTCATTAGTCAACAGAGGCACAGTGTGCCGACCACTGCCCCAGGGATTTACACAGTCACCTACAACTAGGTACCATCAGCCAAGCACATCTTCCAAATAACAGCAAACTATTCTTTCCTCAGCAAGACAAAGGTTTAGGGGAATTTTGTCAAATGCACGTTCTGAGTTGTCTGAGTGTTGCTGGGGGCGAGGAAGGAGCTGAGCCTTCTCACATGTGTGCAGTTATTCTCGGAGCTCTCACAGACAGCTGACTTCCTGTGAGTTTCATTTTCCTCCCCACACAGCCTAGAGCAGCCGCCTGTCCATGGATCTTAGAGTAACCAGAGCAAGGGCCAGGAGCCAGACCAGGCCTTCTGCTCCGTGAGCACCAGCCAGTCACGCTCTGATTCCCCAGGACGCTCACTGCCTGCACTGTCATGGAAGAGCCTCCCGCCACGCTGCAGGGCTGGACCACGTGCTCATTCTCCCTCCCGGTCACTTGAGGGCCACATTGGAAGGCATTTGTGTCACCACTGGCATCTGCAGCTCCATGTCTGTGACCTTTGCCCTCTGTTCAGCCTTCCGTTTCCTAGTCTCTGCTCATCCATGTCTGTCTTTTCTCCTGTCTCTTTGTCTCATTTCCTCTATATAGCAGAAAACCTTCTTTCAAACAGATATGTTGAAAACTTTAAATTCTAAGACGCCCCATTTCACATGTGTACTGGTAGGCAGATAAGTTTATTCTTTGTCACTTTATTAGCAAATATCCAACGTACACATTTGAGTCCTACTCTGTGCTGGGCACTGTTCCCAACCCTTTGTGATAGCAGAGAATAAAACAAAAATGGAAAAGTCGATGAATACAGCCATGGTGACTGCTCCTTAGTTATGGAAACATCATGGAGAGCCACCACTTAAGCCCAACTGCTTAGTTCATGTAAACATGATCAAACCAAACATTGTAAATGTATATTCGGTGACAGTATAAACTTTGTCCTGTTGATATAAAAATAAATGCGAGCCATAACAGGCTCACAAATTGCCCTCTGTCTATTCCAAAGGTTATTCACAATAGGCTAATACTACTTCCATCAATTGCCTTTAAAGGACATTAACATAAGCACATTTCACAGGCATTACAGAAAACGCACGCACAAACATAGAAAACACTAAATGACTATCCCATCATTTTCACAAACACAAAGCATGCCAGAATATTGAAGCAGAAATGAATTCTGCATACAGGAATCAGAAGAGGTTGAAATTTTAGTAGACTGGATAAATGAGTGACTACTGATTAGTCAGTAAGTGTTGTCTAAATATTCAGAACGTTTTCCACCAATTGATAAAAACAAACCCACAGAAGCAGTCTTGCTTCGTTCCTTCTTGTGAGTTTGTTCATCCGTAGAAGGTGAGCTTTGGAAACATGGGGCCACTTTTCCTTTGAAACAGGGAGGAGGAGGGGTTGCTCTACTTCTATTTTTGCCAGCCTTCAAGACAAACTTGACTGAGATGTCAAATCGCAGTGACTGTGCCTGCCACTAAACATGCTGATTTATGCATATGCCTGTAGCTGATGTCTGCTCACAATGAACAATGGGCTCTTCCCTCCCCGGGAAGATAGACAGCTCTGTGCTCAGACGCCGGGACTGAACACAGAGTAGAAACCTGATCAAACACTGTGACTCTTAAAGCATTTCAATGGGCTGCTTTGTCTCATCGAAAACTTTGCTAAAACCAAAATTATTAATTGGATTATAAACATGGTAATGTGCAATCATGATTTGATGCTTGAACAAAGTCCTTGAGAGAGGGACCCATGGACACTTCAAAGAATCAGATTTTTATTTTGGTGCAAAGACTCTTCTGACTTTGGGAGTGTCCATGGATGTCCCTGAATCATAATTAGCATTGAGTACCTCCTGGGTAAGTACTGACTTTATTTTTATTCATTCCATAAATTATTCACCTTACATTTACTCAGCATCTACTATTTGCCAGAGAGTGAGCAATTGGGCTCAATCCTTAATTCTAAGTTAAATACGATTTTTTTTAAAAGAAAAAAGAATAGTCATCATCTTAGTCATAGAGTTTCACATTTCACAAAATTATTTTTTATCCTTCCAATAACCTTGATCAACATGATGTCAACATGATGCACTAAGCTTTAAAGGTGGAGATATAATGTCAAATATGATGTGATTTGTCACTAAAACTGGGATGGCAACAGTCTGATTCCTTGGTCCACATTTGCAGATAAACGCAATAACTGTGTTCTCCTGGGGCACCTGTGCTTGGCGCTCACTGTGTCATGTCAGTTCTTTTACATCCTCAAGACACCGCACAGATGGGGAGCTCAGTAGAGCTCTGTCAGCTGACTTGTTTACCAAAATGTGGTAAGGAGCAATGTAGTCAAAACTTGAAAGTCAAATGCTACTGTTTCTGAAGGAATATCACCATCTTTAGTCAGGCTGGGTGCGGATGAAGGACCCCACCCTTAAGCAGTGGGTCACCAGGCCCATGGATTTATTTCAACTGAACGAATGAATGTGGGTGCTACATGGACCATGTTGGAACAGCTCTCAACCAGCCTCATTGGGGAGGCATATGCATTCCATGTTGAGAGCAAGTTACTGACTCTGGATACCAAGAGGATACTGTAAAAACCAAACCAAACCAAAAGCCAGCTTGTCTGAAAATGAGTGAAGTTCAGGCTGCATGAAAGTTATATTTACCACTTTATTTCTCAGGAAAATGAAGTATGGGATAAGATGCCCCTTCAAGAACTCTCCCAAGCACTATCCCACAGAGGAGACCTCTCATACCAACCAACCCCAGGGTCCCAGCACAGACACAGTCGCCTGGCTATAGGCAGGATCAACAAGCTAGGCTTCCTTTTCTGCATTTCTCTTCAGTGGTATCTCTCCAACACACTTTTATCCAAGAACAAAAATTTGAATTGAGATGATGTAAAAATGGGAAACAAAAAGACACCAAAAGGTAAACTAAGATATTATAGCCATATTGGATTTAACAAAATATTAACAATATTAACAATGTATAACCCAAATGAGTAATCAAACCGGAATCTACCAAACAACTTGCGTATGTGAGTGAGGCACTGGAAAATCCCTATGGTAGAAGTTAATACCTTTCAGGCAGAAGGCACAGCCCTAAGGAGCTATAGTCTAGTTGTGAGCAGGAAATAAATTCATTTGTGAATAAAGACCTTACATGTTGAGGTGACTAGAGCACTGGCAAGCAAGTAGTATGCCCAGCACTACCTACTGGAGTAAGAGGAGGGTCCACTCTGCAGGGGATGGTAGGTTAACAGAAACAGGCCAACATAGTCCTTAGCCTCCACACTGCACACCCAGTGCTTATCTGTGCTTTCTGTACCAGTGGTCTTCCTCATCCTCTCCACTTTTATGTAGAACTAGAGACCTGTTGCAGGAAGACTACTGCAATAACAGGGCTTCCTTGGGCCCATTCCTGCAAGAATAGGGCTTCCTGCAGCCAGAGTGAAACAGAGAAGGAAGTGAAGCCCATTGAGGTGGGCTTCACTACCTTCTCCGCTCCCTCACATCTCCACTGCCTCACTCCCTCCTTTCTCCACTGCTTCACTGCCTTCTCCACTGCTTTACTCCCTTCTGCAGCACTTGGCTTCCTTCTATGCTGTCTTTAGTTTTTGCTCTGCCTGCATATGCAAATTAACCTCCATCTTTGTTAGGTTAATTTGCGTACTTGCTCCTGATTTGCTGGTGGGTGTAGCAGAGGGATGGTCAATTTGCATGTTTCTCTTTTATTAGTGTAGATAAGCACTAAGTTCCTCTTCTTCTTTCCTACTTATAATCTTTCAACCCTTTTGCCTCACTTCCAGTGAAGGGGTTTATAGAGCCAGGTAGTGCTTTGTGTCCGTCACTGGTGGTCTAGCAAAGCTTTGTGGTGTGGCATTTGAAATTTAGACGTGTGTTTAGGGTGAGGTAAAATTGGTTATGGAGTTGCATATCTCCATCACAAACCCCTGAACCATCTACAAACCCATCACCATGAAGTCCGAGCTTGGACAGAAAGCAGACAGGACATTGCAAATTCCAGTAACAACTGCAGCCGAGTATGAGACTACATCTCTGCCACACTTCATGCCCAACCACATCCACTCTTCCCCCCACATCAGGAGGCAAAAATAGATCTCTCCAACCAACATTTGGTTTAAAATATGCCAAAATGAGGTATATATATATATATATATATATATATATATATATCCCTCCAATAAGTTTAATCCAGTGTAGCCATCCTATTTAAATTTATGAAATAGTTTAAGTTTTTGAAACTCATAAAGCATGGAGGATTTTTCATTGCTGTGGACACAGACTTTATTGCTGAGGACAGAGCTGGTCAGGATGTCTGTGGTGCCTACTTCTTTGTGATGACTGAGGCCTATTATTTGCCCCTTCATTCCAGCACCCCCTTCTTATTAGAGTCAGGATAGAAACACCCCTTGGGAGAGACTCTGAGAGCACAAGCCTCCCTAAATCCTGCATCTCAAACTCCTCCGTGCTTCCTCCTGGCTCCTGCTTAGTGGGAGGAAAACCTTTTCCTCCCAAAGGAGTTCAGTTCATCGTCCCTCAGAGCGCCCATCGATTACCATGAATGAGAGCGAGGAGTTGGCTTTCAAGGGTCCTTTTCAGTTGCTTGAACTCAAGAGGCAGATACACAACTATTTATGTTTAAGAGGATCCGATGGTCCAAATGAGATAGAATACACTTATCGCATAAACAGATAAAAGAAAATAAAGTATGTGGAAGGCTCTCAGATTGGAGTCTGGACTTCAGACATATGAAATTTTTACTCAGGCAGTTTAGAGGCAGCACCATTTTACAGGAGTTCTTTGGTGGACACAGTAAGGGTGCACACATCCATTCATGTGACCGAAGCTCCCCGTGAACTTTCTACACAAGGACAGCACGCCTGTTTCCAAATGCAAAGATACACAGTCCGCAACCAGAATGCAATGATCACCACTCTTGGGATAAAGAACCTCACATTGAACCGGTACATAAAATCTGGGACCTGAAAGATCCCCATAAAAGATTATGTATTGGCTATGCCAACAGCCATAAAGAAGGGCCACATTCAATCTCTCCCATGGTCTCTTCATATCAACTGAGAGTTACTGGTCACCGATCATGCCAGGTGTGGGTAGGAACAGACACACCAAGGCAGTATTCCACAGCCTAGGGAAGCCACCACAGTCACATGAACAACTCTAAAGGCAAGGCAGCCAAAACCAGTTTGGCTCAGTGGATAGAGCGTCGGCCTGCAGACTGAAAGGTCCCAGGTTCGATTCTGGTCAAGGGCATGTGCCTTGGCTGCGGGGCACATCCCCAGTTGGGGGTATGCAAGAGGCAGCTGATCGATGTTTCTCTCTCATTGATCTTTCTGACTTTCTATCCCTCTCCCTTCCTCTCTGTAAAAAAATCAATAAAATGTATTTTAAATAAATAAATAAAGGCAAGGCAGTCAATGGCAAGGATCTTAACAATGCCCGCTGTAGAAGTGCAGAAAAGAGGACTGACTTTCTTCTGGAAGGAAGAAGAAGGCTCTATGGGAAAGGGCATTGGAACTGGTCTCTGAAGGGCAGACAAGGGGTAGCCCTCACTCGCAGTGATCATCTGAGGTCCCCGAGGACAGTGCAGGGTGAAAAGCCAATGAAAATATGGGAATGACCTCAAACACTTGGGTAAGGTGTCTGGTGTAAGTCTGCAGACATAGGAAGCTGCTGTGCTGTGAGTGCAAAACTGCCAAAGCTGCGCTTGGAGCAATTAACCCCCAAACAGAATGTGAAGCGTGTGTGCGTGCGTGTGTGTGTGTGTGTGTGTGTGTGTGTGTGTGTGTGGCGGGGGGGGGGGGGGTCGGCACTTGGGCTACTGTCCCCATCCCACAGGAAGATAATGACAGTCTCCTCTGAGCAGTGAGAGAGGAAGGAGGGATGAAACAGTTGGGAGAGCTATTTCAGCCATGGAATTGGCAGGAAGTAGCCCCTGATTGGCTGCCAGGTTAATTATCCCAAAGAATAGCTTCAGTCTTGTCACTCAGCTGCACACAAACTTTCCACAATTTTCCATTATCTGGGGAACAAAGTCATGCTCTGTTGCGTGGAGACCCTTGTAAGTGTGACACTGGGCCCTCCGTGGCAGGACTGGCTTGTGCTGCAGGCCTGCTCCCATCACGCCTCGATAATGCCTGCTCTCCCACTCCCAGTGCCCCTAAGCCACCCCCTAAAAATGCCACATGTGCTCGTTTCTAGGAGTTTTCTCACCTCATGTTCCCAGCCTAGTCCGTAATTATCTGTTGGGATCCTCTTTGTCCCTCAAGGGTTGTCTCAAATACAACCTTTTCATGTCATTCCACCCAGCCTTGCCTGACTCTCTCTCCCTCACTTGAGAAAACCCTAACATTTAATTTCTGTTTCCTTACCACTTGTACAAATCCCAAACCACATTGTAGTCACTTGTAAATTTGTCTCTACCTCTCTATGGGTCTACAAAACAGCTGAGAGCAGAGGGTGGATCTGACTCATTTTCTCAGAGCCCACAGACAGCCTCTACTGTGATGGAGTGTGGAAGGAGTGGATGCAAGAATAATTTATGAACAACTGTCAACTGGAAGGGGCCTCACAGCAAAATCCCTCCACCTAACGCCAAAAGTCAAAAGTGAGCAAATAAAAAATAGAAAAAGGAACTTCAATCCGTGGACACACAATACCCACTGGGTTCAACCCCAAAATGCCCATATCTTGCCTCACGGCCCCTAATAAGGCCTCACAATGCTCAGAGCCCTGGTCTGAACATGCCCGGCGGGGTCTGATTTCCAGACAACAGATGCCCAAGGAGGAACTTGAGGTTTTCATGTCCAAGTTCACACAGAAATCAGAAAAGGCGACTGACGGCAAATCCCAGCCAACCAGCACAAGCACCAAGACAGTTCCCACATGGCCATTTCTCCCAGACCATGTCACACACACGTGTGGTCCAACCTGTGCCTTCCCTGCTGATGCATCTAAAGGGACCTGGCCTGGTCACCGGGTCAGGTTCCTGCTCTGCCTCATCCAATAAACATTCTCCGATTCTCCTTACATAACACGGGAGGGACCGCAAGGTGTTGATGCGAATGGTGTTGAGCTCAGATGGGCACCGAGAGCCCTAGAACCGCTTTCCTTTAGTTAGACACAGCACCAGACGATGCCATCTAAGGAATGAGGGCAAACCTGCCATGTCCCACAGCTTGGGGACCCATTTGGGCTGCAGTTATGTGAATGGAGATCTGGAGTGGAGACCAGGGCCCCCAGCACCTCGCTCCTGTCAGGCCTGGCCCCTGGATGGGAGCGGGAACAAGCAGGGAAACACAAAGCCCTCTGCCCTCACCCAGAATGAGCTCAAGGGTTAAATGCCCTGTCTACGCCTCTCCCCCCCCCCCCCCCGCCCCCGCCCCACCCGATGCTAAGGTCTCCTTTAAGGTGTCATGTTGTGAAAGGATTGGAGACCAGACATCCTCTCCTGAGAGAGCTTGAGTCTGGCCTGAGGCTCCTGAACCAGGTCAGCCAGCAGTGAGGCTGCAGCAGCTCTATTGATCAGTGGGTGTGCGCCAGCTCTTTGGGATGCCTGGCGCATCTCCTTTGCAGTGGCGGGTCCTCGGTAAGCTCATGTCCCAGCCAGGATGTGGGTGAATCATGGGGCTCAAGTTACAGGGGTTGCAGCTTCTCTCCCTGTGCGAGATGGCAGCAACAAGCCCAGGGGGGACAGCAGGGAGAGGAGGTGGCAGAAGCTCCGGAGAGCCCACCTTGTCCCCAGGGCTCGGAAAGGGAGCTCAGGAAAGGACTGAGTCCCGGGGAAGCATGAGCACGAGGCAAGGGCCAGCACTCCATTCTGTCAGATCGCCCCTTTCCTGCTGGCGCCCACTCGTGTCAGACCCAGACTGTTTCCTTCCCCATTGCCTCTGCCTTTGCTTTCCAGCCCATTGTTTCTGCCCATGGACACTGAGGACTAGAACTGGAAATTAACCCCCTGCCGCCCTTTCCCCAAGAACACAGCACGTCTGAGGCTTACTAAGAATCTTCACTACTGGTCACTTTTTTGAGTGTTTCATCCCATTATCCATTCTTCCTATTTCTAGTTCCTGTAGAGACACAGACAGAGTCTGTACTCGGCTCACCAAGGACAGAGGGAAACATGTTCATGGCATCAAGAGCATCTCCCAGATGCGTGGGGCCCTGAGAAATGGATGGGGGCAGCTTCTGGCCAGAAGCAGGCTGAGAGGAGGAGGGGCGGGCAGGGGGGAGAAAGAGCACAGAGAGAAAATCGTGTTTGGCTACTTGGTGAATCAGCTAGTGGTTCAGGGGCCATGGTTGGACAAGAATGAATGAACCAGAGGCAATACAGGTTGTGGTGGCCAGGACATTGAGAAGAAAAACAAAGGAATGGAATAGCAATGAACTTAGAATGTGATAAATTGCTTACATTTCGACACTCCTTTCAGAGCATACATGTACTAAAGGTTCATATTCTACCTTCCCAACCTTCAACACGTCAGTGAAGAAGGGGAGAAGGAAGGAGTAGGTTTTTATTCAGTGTCTTTTGCACAGTAACAGCAATTTTATTTAAAAAAATAAAGCCCTTGGAGGATGGCTCAGTTGATTGGAGCATCATCCCATACACCAAAGGGCTGTAGTTTTGATTCCTGGTCAGGGCACATACCTAGGTTTGATCCCCAATTAGGGCATGTTTGGGTGGTAACTCATGGATGTTTCTCTCTCACATCCTCACATCAATGTTTCTCTCTCTGTCTCCCTCTAAAAACCAATAAAAACATATTCTCAGGTGAGGATTAAAAAAAAAAAGCAAAGCTGATAAAACTTAGCCCTTTATTTTCTGAAAACTTCAGTTGGTATTAAATGAAACTACAGAAAGAGAGCATAATCAACAGTGCACAGGCCCTTTGCACGTGCTCTTCCGAGCCTGGCTGCCGTGGTTGCTGGGAGGTAGTCAAAGCAGTCATTTTAGGCTGAGCTCTGGGGAGCGCCCAAAGCTCGGTGAAAACAATGCCTGGCTAATTTCAGTGGCTTTTGAAAGCAGGCAGTAAATCTGATGCTCTGAGTGAGGTTTTAGATAAGCATTATTTAGGTTTGTAAATTAGTTTAAAATTACTATTTTGGGGGAAAGTTAGGAATTGTGTAAGAAAGTGGAAGGCTGGCCCGGCCGGTGTGCTCAGTGGTTAAGCATCGACCTATGAACCAGGAGGTCATGGTTTGATTCCCAGTCAGGGCACGTGCCCAAGTTTCAGGCTTGATCCCCAGTGGATGGTGTGCAGAAGGCAGCCAATCAGTGTTTCTGTCTCTTTGATGTTTCTCTCTATCCCTGTCCCTTCCTCTTTCTAAAATTAATAAAAACACTTTTTTTAAAGAAAGAAAACGGAAGGCTGGACATCTTTCCTCAAAGAGCCAGTATAGAAAAGGTGCAACTGATCTTGGAGCAGTTCATGGAGGGGGGCCGGCGCCATTATTACTGCACGAATATTGGGAGTTTGGGTTCGTTACATGGTGTTGGTCTATCTTAAAACAAGTGAGAAATAGCACTTATATTTTCACCCAGAGATATTACACATCCTCTACGTCATATTGAAATTTGATCATACACAAAAGAGGGAGCTACTGCTCATTGGAAATCCATGATGAACCTGAACTGACTGGCTTATTTTCACCCATCATTTTAACAAACATGTTTGGGCTCAACTCTTGCTGTGGGATAGAGCTCACAATACATTTATTTCTATGTCATCTCTGTAAAAAAAGGGAAATCCCCACTTGTACATTTCCATGCAAATAACTATTACCATTATTTTCTTAATATTTGTCCCTGTTTTCTGAGAAAAATGTATTAGATTAATTATGATTACAAAATTAAATGTCTTTAATATTTTTGTTAATCATTCAGTAAAGAGAATATACCCCTAGATCATAGAATGAAATGGCATGCAGTTTTGAAAACTTTCTTTAAAAAGTAAACTGTTAATAGTTTCCAAAATGGAACTGCCTCTCACTTATCTACAGTCATAACTCCCCAGGGGCCAATAGAAACCACACGCCGGCCAGCCATGGATACAACAAGAGAATGAGCAACCCCTCACTCAGATGTCACATGACAGTGACGGTCCAGATGTCACGTTTCTTTATTACACTCACTGCAGTGTCATGAACATAGGATGCCTCTCTTTTTCCCACACACCCAAATGACACCCATGTTCCAGAATCAGCTCCTTTCTGTCCTTATCACAGACGCTCTGCACATTGTCAGCAAAAGACCAGAAGGAACACACGTGTCTTCGGGTGCCCTGATCCCCCATGAGAATGATTTTGCTTGTTGGTTGCTATTTCACCTTCCCGATATTTATGCTTTATGGTCTCGACTAGATTTTCAGTTCCTGAGGGCAAGGAATAGGCCTTCTACCTGCCTTAATGCTTGCCCACAGACATCCCGTGTAAGTGCTGAGTCTTTTGAAGGCCACGGTCATCGGCTAGAGCAGGCACTGACCCAGCCGTGCAGAACCACCAAGTGCACTCTCCCCTGATGAGAGCTTGTTTTCTTAAACAGTGTACTGCATCTTTAATAACTGAACTCACTGTTAGGCATGCTGCTGGGTCCTCTAAGATTACTGAAATGATAATAGTACCCAAAAACCTATAGGTTCCTGTGGGCTTTACATGGTATAATCCAAGTGTTGGTTATCATATCTGCTATTGTGGTGTTTTCATGTTAGTCTATTCTCATTTGTTTTTCAGTATCTACACTAATAAAAGGGTAATATGCTAATATGACTAGATAGACTCAACATCTTCTGGATGTCCTTCCAGACAAAGCCACGGTGGTGGGGGCCAAAGCAGAGGCGGTTAGGGGCGCCCGGGCTGGCAGGGGACAGTGGTTAGGGGCCATCAGGCAGGCAGGAAACAATGGTTAGGGACCATCAGGCAGTCAGGAGAGAGAAGTTAGGGGCAATCAGGCAGGCAGAGTGGTTAGGGGTGACCAGGCAGGCAGACAGGCAGGTGAGTAGTTAGGAGCCAGTGGTCCCTGATTGTGGGAGTGATGTCTGACTGGCAGTTTAGGCCCAATTCCTGCAGGATCAGGTCTAAACCGGCAGTCGGACATCCCTTGAGGGGTCCCAAATTGGAGAGGGTGCAGGCTGGACTGAGAGACTCTCTCCCCACCCCCACCCCCATGCACAAATTTTGTGCTCTGGGCCTCTAGTAATATACAAATAGTTTGTACTTCCATAAAAGAGAATAAGGATACTTCTCACTTAACATGATTGAACTTTTGTTCTTGCAAAAGTATGATTTTACTAGTTGGTCCACCTTTACAGCATCCCACTTTAAATCAGAATGAGAAATATCCCAGTTTTGTGTCTCAATCATATCTTTCATTGGCTGTGGATTTTCTCTCATTAATCTCTTTTCCGCTGCACTCTCCATTCTTGTGTTTCTCTCTCTAGTCCCTTCTCCCTCACATGCCATCCCAGGTACATTTTCCGACTGCTCCTCTCCACTGGGCTGAGTGTGAGAAACAGTTCCCCAGTTCCTAAAAGTTCTACATCTTGCATTTGGAGCTCTTGAAAGAGTTGGCAGTTTTATTAAATGAAAGATATCTCCATGTAACTTTTCCCAACAGAGCCTCCTTGGTAACCCTGAGCTGGGAAGGCCGCTGCATGTCAGGTGAGAGGCCTGCATCTCAGGTGTGCACCAAGGGAGCTGTCTGACCTCACCCGTGGGTATGATTCTGCCTGACTCCCCCCCTTCCCACCACGGGCTCAATATTCTTCTCTACTTTACTGCAATATTTTGAGGACAAGTCGGCTCACTGAGTGGGTGAAGACCACATACCGTTGGTTCTTGTGGTCAAAGCTCAGTGGTTATTTGTGCCCACGTGACCTTGTTTGTCACTTTGGGTGATGCAGGCTGCCACAGGTAGGACGTGGATTATATAACAGATTTCAGCTGCTAAAAATTTTGGCCGTTCAAACTTTATGAACCTGTCGCAGCCTGGCTGTCACTGCTATCTAAATGCTGCTTCCTGCAGAATGGGTGAAACGTAAAGCCCATGGGGATTCTCTTTAAGCATCGAGCTTCGTGACACACACGTGATCTGCCCCCACGTGGCAGGTGAGGAAGGCCCAGGACAAGCAGGTGGAGTGGAGAGAATGGGAGCAGCTGTCACAGAGCCTCCTGTGACCCCTGTCAGGACAACACGCCCCTGCAGGGGCCACAACAGAATACATGCCTGAAGAAAAATAAAATTATAATCACAGCATAAAACTATGAGAGGAAAGAGCTTAAAAGGAGGCTAGTTTTTAGCTGCATGTTAATGTTTCACACACAGTCCAATGATCTGTCTAGCTGGCCAGGAAGCCTTGGCTTAGATGACTTGTGCACCAATCCAGCTGACTTAGTCATTAGACCCATCAATCAAAAACAGCACCTCCCCCAAAATAGTACCTGCTCTAAATTCTCCAGGCTGCTGGTGTTAGGCTGGCTTCCGGCTCTTCTCTGCGAAACAACCCCCACCAAGGGCAAGGTGCTGCCCACTGGCAGGGTCCGCCCACCACAACAGCTCTGCAGAACAGGCACGACTGGGGCGGCAAGGATGCAGCGACAGAGTGTGAGAACCAGGAGGGAGAAACCAGGGAGTTCATCCCGCGCTTTGAGCAAGGATGCTGAAACTCGGAGAATGGGGATGGCTTGTTCCCCATCATCTCAAATGGCAAGGAGAGCTGACCTTGGAGGAAGGACTTTCCCCTGGATGCTTTCACATGGGCTGTCTGTGACTGTTATGCACACATGGAAAACCTCGCTTAGGCAATAAAAAGGACAAAACTCAGAAAAGAATAACCAAAATGTATGCTATTGGGTGAAAACCCCCTTTTAGAAGTTGAGGTGGAAGAGATGTTTCCAGTGTCACTGGTCATGTTTAAGACTTTGGGGAGTTAGAACCCGCAGCACACACACCATCCAACTGACAGCACCCAAGCAGCCAGAGTTCTGACTCTGAAGGGCCCCAAATAGTCAGCAAAGGAAGTCTGCAGTGGTCCTCCCAGTGCTGCCTCGTCAACCAAAATTGCAGGAGCGGAACAAGGAGGAAGCTGAAAAGTCAGTCAATGGGCCACACGGCTCGTCCCCAGCAAGGAGGACTGAGGGGGAAGAAGGCCAAGGGCACAGCCTGTCGATTGGAGGGCAGGCACGAGTGTGCAGATAGTGGACTGAGTGTACAGGGATGGAAGTAGGCTGATAGAGGTTCCTATGGGAAATAATCCAGTGATTTCTGAGCAAGAATAAACTGTGTTTCGTGGACTCACAACTATAAACCTGTTTTTGCTCCACCCTGTACATGTGCCCATTTTCCTAATGCTCGTCGCCCAAATCAGCATCCCTGACACTTCAGTAACACCTTTGAAACTACAGCAAATGGTTTAATCCGCCTGTGTTGGTCTCTGAAGATGGGAATAGCATTGGCCAGGCTTGTCCTTACAGACACTCAGCGTTTAACTCCTGGGTGGTGATATCCACACTATGGGATATCTGTCGGGGGCAGAATATCATCCTAACTTATTCAGGATTTAATATCATAAATGAGGAGTCACCTGTAATCTCATAAATGTGGTGGCCTTCCTCATCATACCAACCCCTTTGACCAGAGACTGTTTTGATCATTAACTTAAAACTAGAGGAACAGGTGGCTCAGCCCGTTTGTAAACAGGAGTGCTGGCTTGTCCCTGGGGACGGACACAGCATCTCCTGGCTTGCACTGAGGGTGTGGGTCTCTCAGGGAAAAGGGTTGTTTTTGAGCTGACAAAACCCAGTAACAAGCATATTAGCTTTAAAAAATTGGACCATTCGTGCTCTCAAAAACTGTGAAAGGGACCACAAAAGATACTGGTAGATTTGTCGCACCAAGTTCATGGATACTTCCAAGTGTTGACTCAGTACCAAATAGGCCATGTAAACCAAAGAACACAACACATTAGTCTGAAATTTACTGAGCAAACAATAAGACTTTCCTATTACATACAAGTACCTAGCACCAACCAGCACACATGACTTTATGAAGCCCCAGACTTCCATTTTAAAGCAAAGACTGGCAGCTTTTTTTAAAATAGCAAACCATATTAAATTATTTTATTTTATTTTTATATTTTTCTTTATTGATTAAGGTATTACATATGTGTCCTTACCCCCCCCCCCACGTTGCCACTCCCCAAGACTGGTAACTTTTTGATGCCTGAGCCACTTAAACTCCCAGATTCTGAGAATATACAGCATACTAATTCTAACTTAAGTTTTCTTTTACATGGTTTGATTCCCGGTCAAGACACATGCCAGGTTGTGGGCTTGATCCCTGGCGGGGGGCAGCCAATCATTGATATTTCTATCTCTCTCTCCCTCTCCTTTTTTCTCTGAGATCAATAAAAATAGATTTTAAAAAGTAAAAAATATTTTAAGAACTTCATCTCAAAATTATTAATTCTGAGTGATAGGTATGTTCAGTCATCTCTGACTCATGGAAATGTGGCCAAGCATCCTCTGAATGGTCTGAATGCATGACCAGTTTTCAATTTGAATTCTCCTCTTTCTTCTGATGTCTCTCCAGCCAATGGGATGACTAAGACGCTGCCCGTTAGCTGCCTGCATCCTGGCAGCTGCTGATGTCACAGACTGAAGTCCGAGGTGACGGACTGGGTCCAGGACCTTCATGGTGGCTGGGAGGCAGCCCTCAGCGTCTGGGGCTCAGCCTGGTGGGCTCTGACGTTCTGCTGTGGCTCTCCAGGACCAGCAGCTTTGACATGTTCAGAGATTGCAAAGCTGACACCTGATACCGGCCACACTACTTCCTCAGAAGAGAGTTTTGTTTGCTATTGCGTGCACTCTTGTGTGATAGCAACGGGTGTCATGTGGGACAGTTAACCTGCACACGGGGATGCTGAGCAGGAAACTGTCCATACCCTCACAAGGTGGACAGTTTCAGCTTCAGATTTCATAAGGAGGGGTGACTAGAGAAATGTGACTACGTGATGGAATGCATTGAGGGCTAATCCTCAGGATGGTCACCTGATCTCTAAAGCATTCATCATCCAAGAAAGGGATCCAGTGCTACCCGGCTCTGATGAAGCCAGAAGTGGTTTTTATCTGTTATGTGAAATGTATGCAAGAAAAGTAGGCCTAGAGGAATGTGTGATTACCCTTGGTCAAAAACCTATGCCTGCATATATTGTATGGACATACACAGTATGTAACATAAAAAGTCATGTGCAATATAACGTCCAATTTAACATGTGTTATACATGTATGATGTAATATATAAAAGATTATATATCTGTTTAGGCTATATGTAAACATGTACTTATTTACATGTTTACATATAATCCATGATACTTAAATATATATTTAATTAAGTATATGTTTACCTATAAATATAGATGTGTATACAGGGTGGAGCAAAAATAGGTTTACAGTTGTTCCTATGGGAAAAGATATGAAGATCATGATGGTTATAGTAGCTTTATCAACTCTGTTAATGCACTCACATCTGTAAGCCACCCTTGCTCATTATGGGCCAGATACTGTCAGCTCTATCTCTTTTGGCTCTGCACATGGTAGGTGCTCAATACTGCATATTGTGTGAGGAATGAAGGAGGAGCTAAGGGTAAGCAGCCACCCCTTTCATTTCCATCACTCGCTTTGATGTTTTTCTTCTCAGAGAAGATAGCAAGGGGAGCCAGAGGCTGCCTATCATGATCACTGACCCCAGCCAGGCGTCCCTGAGCTCCCTCGAGCAGAATCCAAGCACAATTAGTACATTTGCAAGCAGGTCCCAGCCAGGAGAGCAAGAGAGAACCACAGCCCAGCAGCTGTGAGTCCCAGGAAAAGCCATCTTCCTGATCTTGAACCTGGAGTTCACGATGTGCCAGGCACGAGTAGACAGGACTCATGGGGGCGGGGAGGGGGGGGGAGATTTTGTGCTTCCTTAGCTTGGGTTTGGGAGGCACTCCAACAAGGTGAGGGTGGGCAGTTTAAGTCATAACGTAGCTTGGCCACACCACATTGGCCACGAGAACACTACAATCAGGCATGAGATTGTGTTCCTCTGCTAATATACTCCACACCCAGAAAATAGCCAAGGAAGCAAGGAATTCCCCTCAACAAAAACAGAGACAAGAACAAAACCAGTTCCTCTTAAAGATAAACTGCACAGCCCTGTTGAACAGTTGCAGGAAATGCAACTACCAACCTCACTCCAAACTGCAGGACATGCGGTCAGACATAGATTGAATCCAGAAAATACCAATAAATGCGGCCTATCGTATTGACCAATGAGAAATCAGACCCAGAATCCCCCAGGGGATGCACCCAGTTGCGCCAAGTGCCCTAGTGCCCGCGATCTGCGAGGGGCCGGCAGTCTATCTGCAGAGAAGCCAGCGCCACTGCCCTTGGTCGGACCCAGGACATCCTCCCCGTCACCCCTCAGCCTCATAACGCCCTCCCCCCGCCTTTCCCGAGACTGGAAATAAGCCACACTCTCCTGACCAGACGACAGACAAACAGCTGGATGGACGCCAGAGGACCGCACGTCTGTGGTCTCCCATCCCTTTTTAATCAACTTCCTAATTAAAAAACGCCACGCTGGCATGAGGTGTGCTGGGAGCGGGGCTTGGGACATCTCGCAAAGCAGCACCCCCTCATCCTGGGTTGCAGGGGAGCTGCGTCCATACAGATGTTGATGAGTTTTCCTGGTGCAGAGATAGAATCAATTTGCTGGCGCCTGACCCTCAAGACGGATTAAATTTATCCTGAAGGAAACCAGTTTCTGAAAAGCTCCTGCCCAGATGCCTCAGGCAGGTGGGAGTTTCCGTGAACCAGAGGGTCTGTGAGCAGATGCTGCCACGATTTCTGATGTTCACAGCCTCGCGCTCGGCTCCGAGCAGACCCGGTTTGATGGCTCTCTATGGGGTGCCCTGCAGACTCGATTATTTCCACACCAGTCTGGCTAGCATTGTTCCGCAGCGACAATGCTCTGTGCTTCCAGCCCCTGTTCCAATGGCACAGCCTGGTGACATCCACATACTGGGGAGGGGAGATCGGGGAAAAATGGGAGGGGAGTCTCTAAGAACTGCCCACCCCTTTCAGGACTGAGGGATGGGGAGCCTCTGGAATCAAGAGGGAACGCCGACTTAAAAAGCACCACTCTGCTGAGGGCCCTTAAAATACACGACGAATCGAGGTTGAGAGAACAGCAGGGAGATACCGCTCATAACAGGGCTTGAGCTAGAAATCCTATCACGAAAATCTTTGTCAATGTGCTAAAAAAAAAAAAAAAAAAAAAGACTCCCTGGCCCATGTATTATGAACCTGCGAGTTGCCTGGTTTAGAGACCTGAGTCTACCATGCCACCCTTGAACATATTCCAAGCAAAGGGCCACTAGCCTTGGGGTGATTCTCCCTGAAATCATCTGCGTGCACTGTCTAAGCCCCCCTTCAGAAGGGGAGTCAGGGGGCACGGGCAGCCATAAACTTCCTTCACACTCTGTTCACGGTGCAGAAATAGTCTCAAAGCAGGAGCACATGCAACACACATAAACCTAGGGGGTCAGGTCCTGTCAGCTGACAGTTTCCCTTGCTTTTTAAAACTGCATGCACCATGCATTCACGGAGCCTTTAAAGGGGTTCATTGTAGGACTCCTAATGGTGCAAAAACACACCCTCGTATAGAATTTTAAAGCAATAAGGTGAAGTGACCTTCTGAATCAAAAATATTTACCCGCATCTTCATCACCCCTGAGAGCTCCACTAAGAGAGGTGCTGAGACCCCCAACCACCGTGCCCAGAACAGACCCAGGAGACGGCAGACTTCATGCCCACCACTCTTCCCAGTAAATCAGAGTGTCTGATTTCAGACGAGTGTTTTGGCATTTCACTGATCGCCTAAAAATGTGCTATGAAGGTCTGCTTATCCAAAGTTCATCTTTAAACCCTAGACCTGAACAACAACAACAACAAAAATCCCCTTAGAAATCACATTTTCAGTCTGGTAGATATCACCATACTGCTAATTCTGGGGCTTTTCATTGTCTTTGAAGGCAGCCCTCACCGACTCAACAGTGCCTGAGAGCTAATGTGACAGGTAGTGGCACAAAGTGACTTCGTCAAGTGGAAACTAATGTGACATAATTTTGGCCCTTGGAAAAAAAAAAAACAGCTGAGAGGCAGCCGGGCACAAAGGCAGCCAGCCAGCAGGTACCACGAAAGGCCCCTCCTCTGGGAAATAGACACACAGAGCCGAAAACAACACTGGTGTTTTGTCCCGAGAAACTTGCAGCCCATCATAAAACTAAAACGAGTTGTCTTAATCATAGGGAGCTTGGCTCCACTCTACAGGGAAATACAGCAACGGGAGAATAATGCAAACTTACTTCTCTCTGGAGCACACGGCACAGGCTCAGAACATTGTGGTATTTAATATTGTTTGGGTTTAAAAAAAAAACCTCAATTGTGGGTGTGTTTTTTTTCATTGTAGTTTACCAGCAAATTATAAAATAAAATATGCTAGATATGTATATGCATTCATATGAAAATGAAGAATTCACCTATTATGCAAAAAAAAAAAATCAATGTCAATGTTTAGAAACTTGAGGTCTGAGGGAGATGATGAGAGGCAAGTGTGAAAAGCTTCCCAAGAAGGGCTGATATGTTTGCAACATCCTCTGTCTGAGGGTTAGGTTCATTGAGGTAGCGATTTTCTGTTTTCTTTTCTGCAAAGCCATCGTTTTTTTTAAGACAGAAGAAATGACCCTCCAAAAAGTTGCATTTTCTGTCCAAGATTCACTATCATTGTGTATAGCCAACAGCTAAAGTAAAGCAACTCCTTATAAAAAAAATTAAAAAAAAAACTAAAAATAAAAGCCAAATAGCAACGTTCTGCAATATTCAGGAAACTGTAAATAGTCAGTTAGAGGGTAATCATTTCTACCTAATTTCTACTGCAGAAGCCAACGAAATAATTAGGTCAGCTCGACTGAAAGCCTTCCCTTCTGAGGAGAGCAGGGGTTAGGGGAGCAGGGTCCAACTCCCTATCAGCGAATTCCCCGAGATGGAGTTCATTGACCAGACACCATATTACACTGGTACAGCCACAGAATTATGTAAGGAACGTGGGCCTGACAATGGGAAAGGGGGTCCCCGGCAGCCTCCACACTTACTCCTCACTCCCAGGACCGCTTTGTAGAAACAGTCTCCATTTTTCCACCAGCACTGCGAGTCCCAGAGGCTGTGCTGATTCCTGTTTACTGTCTGTGGAGCCTGCGGAGCCACAGAAACTTCTGCTCGGGGCTCACCATCTCCAGCAAGTCGCTGGTTAAATCAGCCAAAAATCTCCTTCCAGCCAGGAAAAATACACACTAGTCAAAACTAATTATGGCCGGGCTGTCACTGAACCCACATCTGCTAATTCTACTGGTCTCGGTACCCTGTCCCAGAAAATATTAATTAAACACATTGAATAATGGCTGCTGTGAAATCTTGAAAACAGTCCTCCCCACACAGCCCCTTTCCACTTCAGACCCACGCACGGGAAGACGGGTGACCCTCTGCCCCCCCCCCCCCAAGCCAGCGCTGCTCTTTTGTGGCTGACCACACGGAGGTGAACTTTGCTCCACTTTGGGAAGGGGATCCAAGCTCGGAAACAACAAGGAGAACAGGGCATATTTACCTGGGGGAGCAGCAGAGAGGAACCCGAAGAATCGCATGCCCAGGTCGTCTGGGCAGCACGGTGCCTGCAGACCCGGCCCCGGCGAGGTCAGCCTCCCCCGCCCCCCAGCAGCCACCCCGCCTTCCCTCCTGGGGACTCACCCAGAAAATGCTCCCACCTGCTCGGCGACCGGGAAACTCTTCTACGGCTTCCGAACGCCCACCATTTGTCCTCCATCCATCCAATCAACTCCCCACTGCACATCCCTCGCTCGGCTCAGACCCGGCCACCACTCATCTGTATGCTAATTATTTTGCCACATGGACAAAAGTCATAATGCTTTCCGACAGGAAACTAACAGGCCTGAAGTCGGAGGTGGAAATTAATAAGTTGACACCACTAAAGCGACAGGGAAGGCGGACATGCGTGCTGGAGGCTCCGTGGCCAGGCAGCCGCAGACCGGGTCCAGCCCTGCGTGAGCACCGGGCTCCCCGGGAGACCGCAGCCGCAGCCCCCGGCGTGAGCTGCCGACTTACCCTGGCTCGGGCTGCCTCTGCTAAATGCTACAACATAGATCCATCTCCCCGAACCCTTGCCTGGGGGGGCAACTTCATGGCTACGCTAGATATTTCTCAAGGTTTCGGCTGTGGATTAAGCCGGTAATCGCTAGCCTTCCTGTTTATTAAATAGCTTGCCACACAGTTGGGCAGGGTTGGGATGCATGCTGTATGGCTCTTACATTGTACCCACAGGGCCCTAAATCTCTAGAGCAGAATGTGTATCATGTGCAGGGCCGTATTTCATGGAATAGAGGAGAACGGGAATCAGCAGAGGCAGGCTGTTCACAGCTCCCGGCCAGGCAGCATTTCCAGACGTACCCCCCCATCACGGATGTTATGGTAAATTCACGCTGTGTCCAGAGAACCCTTACCAAGTCAGCTGAACCTACGGGCGTTTTTTACCTGGGACTGCCGCTCAGCCTCAAAACAAACAAAAAGGCTGGGAGCCTGCCCGGCTGCCCCTCCTGGGAGAGCAGTTACACAAGAGTTAACGCGGACCGACTCAGCCTCCTCCAGGTTGCCAGCCATACCAAGTTCTGTCTCAGTGTGAGCCTCTCTCCTCGCTTTCTCTTAAAACAAAAGACATGCAACGGTTTCCCTAAGAAAGTTACGACATCATCAACCTTTTAGTATTGTTCGAAGGGGGCGGGGGGGAAAGAAAAAGTTGTATCTGAAAAGCCAAGACCAAATTAGATTTCAAAAATACAAAAGGGGACATAGATGTATGGCTCTCATTAGCATTTTTCCTGTTAAAAAAGAAGTGCTGAATTTATAAATGGCTCCTTGAGTCCAGCAATAAACGTGTGACTCCAGTGGCAACTCTCCCTGCAGACCTCGCTCAGAGCTCTCTCCCCGCACAGAAAGGCCAAGTTCAAACACAGCAGCTCCTAACCCCTCCCTCCATCCCTCCCCTGGACGGAGCCATGAGCACTCCTGTTTAATAACAATCCGGCGGCACGCAGACCACGGTGCCCACGGCCACGCACACAGGGGGGCAGCTCCCGGGGAAGGGCCCGCCGAGGGCTCATTGGCACCCCCAGCCATGCCATCTTTAGAAGTGTTGCAATCTGTCATCCAATAAGAGCCGGGCGAGGCCGGCAAGGAGACAGCCCTGTGTGGAAGCACCAAGAGGTCACCCAGAAGAGGTGTAAGTGGCCAAGGCCAGGAAACCACATGCAAGCTTCCAATCCAAGGAGAGGTACCTCAGGCAGGAGAGCTGGCAGCCACCACGCCAAGTCCCTCTCAGCAGCCTGTTCCTGCACGCACGCCGGGCTGTCCCTGCCCCGGGGAGGCCACCGCACGTGTCGGTCTCCTCTCCCCACACGTCTGCTCTCCATCCGCCCAGGGCCCGGGCAGAGCCACCACAGTGACTGACCACGGGGCCCTCCACAGAGCACAGCGCCGGCCCGTGGTGGGGAGGGGGGCAGCACGCAGGAGTCCAAAATGACCAGGAACACCTGGTTCTGGCTTCAGAGTTGGTTCTGCAGCCCCAGCCTCTGGCCAGGCGTGTGGAGCCCAGACATCTGGTCACTCCAGAGGTGACAGTCCCCCACCCCTCCCGCCCTGCCAGAGATCCCTGCAGCCCACAAGGTGGCCGCTCCGAGAGCCCATGCCTGCGCCCTCCCCGGCATAATGCCCCTCACTCAGGCTGAAACACTGCCCTCCCCTCGCAACTCTCGAGCATCGCCACGTGGGGAGCAGGGCTCTTCCTTAAAGAGATACCTGGTAGAACAGGGTTCGAGCCGAATAGCCAGGCCGGCAAGGCTGATCAGTATTGCTCCACTAATAGGAAGCCTGCGCCTCCTCTCTCGTTTCATCACACCTGGCGTGCATCTTCTCTGCCATCTCTGATTATTTCTACAGATGCCCCAAGGACTCGTTAGGATGTCAAAGCTTCAAACAGTTTCATTGTGGAAACAGGCATGGGAAAGTCATTGTGCACACCGGAACAATGCAGGTGCTAGGGACACGGGGAACGGGGGGCAGAGACAGCCAGGCCAGAGCCAGAGAGAGGGAGTGGAGGAAGGAGGCGGCGGGGGGGGGTGGAAAGAGAAAGAGGAGGGGAGAGAGAGAAGGTAGGGCACAAAGCATACTCCGAACTAGGGCCACGTTGCATTGAAGCATAGCCTAGTGATGGGAAACGTATAGCTGCCACCTGAACTCATCTGGCACCAGAAAAATCCTACGGTTACTACAAGGGCACAGTGTTCGTGTGATGCCTGTACAGGTTAGAGTCATTCCGGGCATTACTTCTAATGTGTAGGGTATGCTAACTTAAAATGTTTTTGTATCAGCCACAGATGATATTTGGATGTGATTTACCACCCCCCCCGTAACTTCAAAATGAAAATTTTAAAAATTATAGACATGTATACGCCTTTAAGTGTGTGGTATCTCCTCTCTTTAGTGTAATTTGAGATGATGTAGGGTAATGTCACGGTGAAGACTACAGTGAGAGGAAACTTAGCTCGGCGAAAAACGTGGTAATTATTCTCAAGTTTTTATTCAAGTTTATCCTCCATTGCTCCCTTCAAAGGAATGCTGCACATCCATCCTCCCCCAAAGGAAACAGTGATGGAGAGGGCATTTTTAGAATCTTAAAACAACAAGATGCACAATACTGTTGCAGTTAAATTACGATGTGTGGTAATTTAATTATAAACATTTAGCCCAACTGGAGGTCTCTCTGAGTTTGCTGTCCTCCATTGGCTTCCTGGACAGGGTTCTGGTGAGGCTTTGCATCCAGGTAGACTTCATGGAAAAGTGCCAGATGCATTTGAAAAACTGGTCATTGATTGGAAATTCCAGCCACAGACTGAGGGGGCTCACTCAGGTCAGAGCAGGGTGCATCACCCGATTGCACCTCTCTAGTCCCCTATGCCACTGCCTGGGCTTCTTAATATGCAATCCTTAAGAATCAGTAAAATTTTAGGTCTGAAGTTAAAATGGAGCCACAAAAATGTATACTACCTAAACAAAGTGTTTCAGATGACCCTGGGGTTTTTAAAAATCACACCTTTCCCTCAAATTAGAGTATCTTCCAGGTAGAGCTGGGAATCTAGTTCCCATGTGTGACTTCAGAAATGTGAGTTGGGCAACAAAGTAAATTTTTCACAGAGAAATGACTGCATTTTTATCACATGTAAAGTATTTCTTAAAAAATAAAAATCAAGTCAGATTATGAATTCTACACTTTAAATATTAGGCATAAATTTAACAAATAGAAAAACTTTAAAAAGCTTTGAAGTTGCAAAGTATTTTATTTATGTTCCCTAATTGATTGAAAATTGGCACAGAAAACAGACATAAAACATCAGTGAAATAATTGGGCATATTCAATAGTAAGGCGTGAAATATAAACATTCACAAAAGAGTAAAAAATAAATGGTGGGTGAAAACTGTGACAGGAACAATGAACACTGTACATGGAAAATACCCTCATTTTCTTAAAATCATGCTATACTGCTTGCATTACCCAAAAGAAAATGGTGTATTCCCATAGGATTTTTTGTCTACCACACATACATGGTCACAAATTTTGGGGCCTCATCCTTAATCTCAGCTTCTAGCACAAATTTATAAAATTGGCCTAAGTTTGGCTGGAGGATGCAAGTGTGACTCCAGAGAAGTTGAAATTTATGCTGCATGTTTACTTTCTGCCTGACTGGTCCATCTTGATAATCCTTGCTCATCTTTTCAAAAATAAAACATTTTCACTGGTTACATGAATCTCCACCACACAGCGATATTCCTTTGGAGAAGCATGTCCCCATCGTGTGTATACAGGGTTTCACTCACAATCAGACCTAGGCAAGTCAGTGTAATGAAATCATACTCTGGTCATTTGGAAAGTAGGGCAAAAATTCTATATGCAAAATAAAGATCTAGAGATTGCCTATCTTTTCTGCCACCATCTTTAAAACACCCAGCATGCCCAGAGAAGCTGCTCCTACTGCCGGCCCTCGGACAGTCATTAAGGCCCCAGAGTGAGCCATTCTCACTCCACCATAAGCTAGAGGCAGGCGGTGGCTGCTGAGGGTCCTTGCTGCCAGAGCGGACAGCTCCCGGTGCTGAAGGGACGGGCGAGGAGCCCGGCTCACAATAGCCCCTCTCACTGGAGCAGCCTTTGGAAAATCGCACAAAACTGAATGAGGTGGCAAGTGCTCAGGCTGAACGGCACCGTCCACAGAACAATGGGCACCAACTCCAAATCCTACGCTAATCACATTAATGAGATTAATCAGTGAATTAGCAGCAGCCAGTGTCAGGGAGGCAAGGAAGAGTCCGACCAAGACGGGTAATTAACTCTCTCTACGGGAGGGGAAGGGGAGCCGGCGGTGCTCCCTCCTGGCTTGTCAGGAGTTGACAGTTCTGCTTCACAGGCTAAAGCTCCTGCCCTGGCCGAAGGCGACAGCACCCTGGTTTTTTGTATTCGAATATGAATCAGGGGTCCCACTGTTGATGCTTCGGCTGCAGTCCTCTGAGGAGAGTGATGTCATTTTAAGTAATCTTCAGGAACTACAGGCTTTCCTTGTTTTGAACTTTCTAAGTGTGAAGTGAATACTTAAAATGAAATTACTTCCCTAATTCTCCAGCTGAAATATTAAAAATGGCTGATTTTTTTAAAGGGAGGATTATATAACAGCTGCTCTTGCTTGTGAGAAGTCTGAGATACTGTGGCAAGAGTTTTGAAAAGTGCCATCAAATAAAAAAAAACTATGACACAAACGAGGCAGCCCTGGTCTATTGTCTTTCGTGGAGAGCATATCCTACTCGGTACAACTTCAAGGAGAATTTCAACCAACTGAGTTGTCACACTCGAGGTGGTGGAATTCTGCATTTCCTTTTAGGTCAGTGAGAAAAAAAAGACAAACTTCCTTTATCCTAAAATGCGTTACTAAATGCCATGCATAATGTACAATCAACACTGGACTCAAAGTTTTTGAGAGGCAAAAACTTAAAGAGATGAAATAGAACTAGTTTACAAAAAGGATTATTGGACAAAAAATATTTTTAGTCTTAAAGTCACATTTTTATAAGTAGGAAGACATACCTCTAGTTATCACTTTTATGAAGTTGAACAATTAGAAAGACTCCCATGTGTCTGTAAGGATGGTAGTATATACTTTTGTCTAGGAAGTTAATGTTGTGGAGTAAAAAATACAAACACAAAAAGCTCTTATTATAAAAATATTTTAGTCTAAATAAATAACAATATCCTATAGGTTATATAGTTTTAGTGGCATGAAAATTGTCAAAGCTAAATTAATACTAAATTCAAAATTAGAGCTCTATATTTTAAATAGCTATCATATGAATGTCCATATATATTGTTACCTTATTTTGATTTACCTTGAAGCTACAGCTTGCAGTTGAAATTTTAGTTTATAAATTCAAGTTGCATTTAAAGACACATTTCTGTTGTACATTAAATATTGTTTCATTATTATGAACTTCATTCAGGTTATCATTAAAAACTTTGAGTTGGTCAATTTAATCCATGTCAGTCAGCTTCTTTTCATTAGGCAAATATGGCACTATGTCAGGGATATTTCATGTTTCAACAGGCTCTACAAAAACAACTTGCTTTCTTTGTAATGGAAAGTAATCCAGCAAAGTCTCTGGGAGGCGTTTGTCTCAATATCTGCATATCCTCCAACTTCTGTCCATGCAGCAAGTTTTTGCATCAACAACATCATGGTTAAGGCATGCACCCTAAGCCCACTCCGCCTTAAAAAGTGCCTTCGGTGGTTTCTCCGGCTCCTGGCCCAGGCACATGGCAGCTCCCAGCCATGCTGGCAAGACAGCCTGAAAATGGAGCAGACAATAGGCACTGCAGCAAAGCCCGGCTCCACGGCCACACAGCCCCTGCCGCCGCGTTCACAGCGTCCACCTAACGCAGACCACATACCTCACAGCATGACCACGGCCGCTCGCGAGGGAGACACGCTCCGCTGGGGCGACTGTGCTGCTCAGAAAACACCCCGAGAGGAGGAAGCCTGCTCCCCGCCAGCTGGAAGGACGAGAGGACAGCCTGCCACGAGCTGAGCTGCGGGAGGGCTGCCGCTTGTCTTCAGCGAATATGGGTCTCAGAGCCCCGAGTCCAGAGAACAAAAAGTGAAATACCCACCAACCACCAGCCAGGGACCCGGGCTCCACGCGGCAGCCCCGCGGGCAGCGTTCCCCGGTTCAGCTCCGGGAGAAAATGTCGCCGGGCAGGAGTGACAAATGCAGGGGGGCTGGCGGCAGGGCCTGAGGGATCTGCTTTACTTCCATACACATCCCCGCGCGCGCTCCCACTCAGCCTCCAGAGGCTTCTCTCCACTTTTTTTTTTTTTTCACGAGCTCCAAATCCCCGGCATATGACCTTCTGTTAAATAGATAAAAAAAAAAAAATTGCTTATCAGTCATGCAAATGAGGCTGAATTCATTTTCCACAACAGATGGCCTCATGGATAATGATGATGGAAGAGAGAAAATTGAATGTGTCTCACAAGGTGGCCATGGCAACCGAGAGCAGAATAATATCAATAATAAGCTCACTGCATAATAAGGTTGTCAATCCCACAAATCAAAGTCTCCAGCTAAATCAGGTAAACCACCCCGGCTAGTGACCAGGTAAATAAAAAAAAAGGGGGGGGTGTGTGCATTTTACAGTGGCCATGAAGAAACCCAGAATTTCAAGGCGTTCTGTGGCCTGTGTGTGTGTGTGTTGGGGGCGTGGCTGGAGAATGCAATGAGATGTGACAGTTTTCTCTTTTTCTCCTGTGTTTTCCGGGATGGACCGGGTGCACGGAGGATGCCGCAGTGGCCATGTTGGCATGTGGGGCGCAGAGAGCTGAGCCTCTCTCTGCACTGTCCCCCCGGCACGCCCTGCCCTGTCTGCCCGCACCGATGCCCCGGCAGCTCGCGACGCAGCTTCCACCTCGGCTCCCGGGGGGACACCCCGCAAAATGAATCAGCAGCCATCCTGCGTGGCTGATTAAAATGAAAATGGCACATGTCTGGGCGGGACGGAGCCGGCTCTGCTGGCTGTCTGGCAAGCACGCTCGATAGAGCTCCTGCTAATAATGGCTCACAGCCTCTGGTGGTTTTTTTTTTAAAAAAAGGTATCGCCCTTTTTCCCGCAGCCAGCTGGTGGGGGAGCGTGTGCGTGTGTGTGTGTGTCTGTGTCTGTGTGTGTCTGTGTGTGTGTGTGTGTGTGTGTGTGCGCGTGCATGTGTGCACATGTGTGTGATTGGGGAGCTGGCAGTGCACCGTGCCATACTTGTCGTTTTCTGCCGCTTACATGCCGACTGCCTGCCCGACAACCCGTCACTGTGCAGCGGACTCACCTCTGTCTGTCTTTGGGGGCGGAAGGGCCAGTAATAGACTCGGGCTGCCTGCGAGACGGCGCCGGCGCGCTTGTGCCGAGTGGAAGAATTCCTAACCACATCCCTGCACAGCCCTGGAGAGAGCTCCCCCACTCTGCTCCCCGGGCTCCCAGCTGGACCCTGAAAGGCAGCCTCTCAGAAGGAACCTATTTCTGTCGCAAACGCTCGCCACCCGCCTGCGACTGTAGCCCAGATATTATGCAACACGGAGCCTCAGAAATAGAAAGCTGAGGGCTGGCTAACCGGTGCAACAACCCAACAGCACGTCATAAATAAAGCTCTGGCTTCCTTTTTCTTTCACAAAATGCTCAGGCATAGCTTTCAGATGACCCCAAAAAAGAAGCTGTTCTTTTCAACATCTCTGTCGAATTTTTCAGGCGTTTCTTTTAAGGCGTTTCTGAAAATTAGACCATTATTATCTCTCATAAAAAAAATAGCTTACTGTTCTGAACCAGGGTTTTATTCTCTGAATTCATTGCCCTCTGTCTTTCCTATACATCGTTCTCCCTGCTATTAGCAGTCTTCCCATTTTGCCATTTCAATGTCTCCTTTTTTATTCCTTTCAGGAACAGATAGATGGTTTTCATGGGAAACGGCGTAGACTTATGTTTGCCTTTAGTAATTCCTGTCACCGGGATGTGATCCTGTTTCCTCCTGCACTCGAGCCCCGAGCTGCGGTGAGAACCAGAAATCAATAGAGCTGCCCTAATGGAGGCTCCACTCAGCATGTGGCGCGGCTACAGCCTCCTCTCTCTCCCTCTCCCTCTCCCTCTCCCTTTCTTCCTCTCCCTCTCCCTCTGCCTCTCTTTCCCTCTCCCTCTGCCTCTCTCTCCCTTTCCCTCTCCCTCTTACTCCCTCTCCCTATCTCTCTCCCTCTTTCTTCCCCTTTCTCCCCCTTCCCCCCCCCCCCTCTCTCTCTCCCCTTTCCTTCCTCTCCCTCTCTCTTACACACACACACACACACAGAGAGAACCAAGGACGTCTGTGCAGCTTTCTCAGCGGGTTGGGAACCACATCGGATGTTCTGTGGAGCACAGAATAGAGGTCATAGGTAGTCAGTGGGGAAAATGGGAGCCACATACTCCTGTGTCCAAGGCCCCGGCCCAGGCTCCTGGGCAGCCAGGCCGGTACCAGGCAGTCCCTGGGATGGGCGGGGAGGGGCACCATGGAGCAGTGGTGTGGGCGCTGTGGAGTAGAGCACTCCAGCTGGCCCCGGGACTGTGTGTGCAACACAAGGGGAGCCCCCCTTTCATGAAGGACAAAGCAGCCTGAAAAAAATAAGCGGAATAGCACATACAGGGAGACGGAAAGGTTTAGGCCAAATCATGAGCAGTGTATGGTTTTAATATACAGTATATTATTATTATTGTAAAATACTTCCATACTCTATGAGTGAGACCTACATGAGATAATGGATATTTTATTAAAGTATACATATGAAGGTGGGAAACCTGTTTTTATTATAAGGAATTGGCTCTAACTCATCAAAACAACTGTAGAGCGCTTCAATAGCAAGGGTGACAAGGAATAAGGTGAAGGAGAAATGAGGTCACCTCACAGGGAAGAGGCGCTATGGAGCACAGCTAAGGGGAAGGGGGAGGGGCTTCGTAACCAAGGGGAACCGGCTGGATGAGAAAGGGTATGCCGTGACCTTGGGTATCAAGGAAGTGCCTCTGTATCATCGGGGGGTAAAGGGGGGGACTGTGAACATATTGGAGGAGTCTGGAGTAAGAGAGTGCTAAAGCACCCACATTCAGGTTTTATAGCAGGCTTTTGCTTTTATAGAGTTGGCCTGATTTTACACAGCTGGTCATTTTGGGGGCAAAATATGTCAATAAAGTATAGCAAATGTAATTCTGAATATTTAAGATTTCAATGATCAGCCAGCAAACTAAGAGAACGAATGAAAGATATTTATCTCATTCCCCAGTTCCTAATTTTAAGAACATGATCTGAAATTTTTATAAAAATAAACACTGTTCATTTCACTCATGGTTGCCCATTGGATTCACAAATACCCAGGACTTTCCATGAGTCTTCCCAAACCATCTTCAGCCTTCTCGTCTCCAGTCTCTGGAGTTCTTCTGTCACACTTTTCATCCTCATGTCATCCGCCTAATATCCTTACAACCATTCTAGTTAGTTGGAAAGAGGGGACTTATCCTTCTCAGCTTATGAGTTTGTAGTGATAGAATGCTGGTAGAAGCCAAGGGCTTGGGCAAAGGACCTGAATAGACACTCCTCCAAAGAGGACATACAGATGGCCAAGCGACATATGAAAAAATGCTCAGTCACTAATCATCAGAGAGATGCAAATCAAAATGACAGTGAGGTACCATCTCACACCTGTCAGAATGGTTACCATCAACAAGGCTGGCTCCGCGCATATCTTCAAGGCTGCACTCCGCCACTCTTCTGAGTCTCAGTGTCCCACCTTTACTTTTATTTGTGGAATTTTCACTCAGCCAGCTTTCCGGTGATTCTGGATGATGTTTGTTTTGTCATTATGTTGTAGTTTTGGGATTGTTGCTTGGGGCAGCACAATAGGTGTTTACCTACGCCACCATCTTGGTTCTTCCCCACTGGCTTCTATTTCATGGGAATCCATGAAGAAGGGAAAACCAAGCCAGCCAGCAGGGGCTTGATAGGAATGTCTTGGTTGATTTTCATGGGTCATCGCTGAAGTAAAAGGCATGTGTATACATATCTGGCCATTTAAGCCTGGCATCCTATGCACCTGTTTTCACCATTGAAACATGGAGTTGGGGTACAGAACAAGCCTCTCTGCAGCCCTGGGGCCAATGGAATGCTCTCTGAAGACCAAGAGCTCTGAGGAAGATTCAGGAAAAATGCATCAGCTCTTGAACACAGAAGTGACACTACCAGTCCCCATCTTCCCTGGACACAATCTAAATCCTCTCCACGGGCCGCTGGTTTGAAAAGGAGATCTGAACATCTTATGAAAATGAAACCAGGGCCATTCAGAGCAGGAAGGAGCAATATTTTAAAAAATAAAAATAGCGTGGCTCTGTGGTGGAGCGTCGACCTATGACCCAGGAAATCACCCTTTGATTCCCATCAGGGTGCAGGCCCAGGTTGTGGGCTCGATCCCCAGCGTGGGGCATTCAGGAGGCAGGTGATCCATGATTCTTGTTCACCATTGATGTTTCTCTCTCTCTTTCCCCCTCTCCCTTCCTCTCTGATATCAACACAAATAAAGAAGAAACTCCGTATCTGAACCAGCAGGAAAGCCTGTGGATTGTTGGCCAACCTCCCTGCTCCTGCTGGTGGAGTCCCACCTGCAGGCAGTCCCAGGGAGTGGACTTGGCCACAGGCCCTCAGAGATGCAGAAGCCGGGGGTCCCTGTCCTCCAAGGCTGGGAGGAGTGGGGTCAGACGCAAGTTGGAAGGTCCTGAAGGGGAGTCCGTTCCTTGTAGATCAGACTCCTCATCGCCGGTGATGGCGGGCCCTCCCACAGCTGGTGGCAGCCTGTGCTTGGTTGGCTCTGGGGATGGGATGGGTGTCCAAACCCAGAGGAGGTCAGGGAGCTGGACACCGACCCCTTGAGGGCGAGCCCCTGCCTTCCTTAGGGAGTCCTGGCAGATGGACTTGGAGGACTTTGTCCTGAGAAGAATGAGAATCTCAGAGAAAGAACGCTGGTCCTGAGTCCGGGTCCCTAAAGCACTCAGCCGCCCTGCTGCCCAGCACAGGAGCCCACACAGAGCCTGCAAGCTGCATCACCCTCTCCCACCCACCCCCGCCTCCGCCTCTTGGGGAGAAGGGAGAGTGGGGTTGGGGAAGAGCCGCCTGTGCGGAAACAGGCGGGGACCCCAACCAAGGAAAAGGAAAAGGTGGGGATCTTTGGGAAATAAGTCACAGAGGCATCGTTCACGCAGTGATATTCTCCAAGGCAACAAGAGAAGGCCATCACTTCTAAAGTGAGAACAAGAATTCTTATAAACAGGAAGGGATTCGAAGAGCCAAGCTCCCTTGAATTTAACAGTTGACAGAAGGTTATAGAAAGTCCTACAGAAGGGCCGCCCGTAGCTCAGCTCAGTGTGTCCCGTCCCTGGTCAGGGCGCCTACACGAACCAGCCGGAGATGCACAAATAAGTGGAACAAGCCTCTCTCTCTCTCTCTCGCTCGCTCTCGCTCTCTCTTTCTCTCTGTTAAAAAAAAAATCAATAAAAAATATTGTTACAGTCCTATAGGAGGATTGTAAGAAAGTCTTGTGAAATTTCCTATAAAGAAGATGGCAAATGGGAGGAAGGGGGTAAAACAATCAGAGGATCCTACGAGAAGTGACCCAGGAACGGAGACCGAGGACGGAGAGCAGGGAGCTATCCCAGAGCCGCATTTAGTTATTTTGTGTGTCTCTCTCCTATTAAACACTAGAAATTACATAACTACCCGCACATTAGACACGGACGTGAGATGAGTCCAATATGTAGATAGAAACAGTTTAGAAAAATCAGACTTTTTTTAGAACGGTTTGCTAGCCTCGGTCATCCTGGAAACAGTGATACTAAATACTCTGTTTCCCAGCTATTGGAGATTCTGGTGTAAATGATTACACAAACAGGAAGGAAGTCCTGTGACGCACTCACAGGAGCCTGAGGACTCTCGTTATTGATAACATCATCGATAACATCATCACATCATCGCTAAGGCTCCCGGCCCAACGCCCTCTATCGCCTGGGGCCCCCGGGGCCCTTTTGTTGTCTGGAGTTGCTGCCATCCCAGATTTCGGTGAACCCCACAGTCTCACTGAACCCTGGCTCGGAGTGGAACAGCCTCGAGGACTCCACAGATGGCGAGCCGCTGGCACGTGAAAGACGAATGGAAATGAGCCCCGAAACTGACAGAAATCAAGCATTCACCTGGGCGATATCGGCCTTCCCTTCCTGACAGGGCGACGGAGCAGAGGAAGCAGCGGGGTGGGTTCGGGAGGGAGCATCGGCCCGGAGAAGGTGGGGTTTGGGAGGGAGCCTCGGCCCGGGGAAAGGGGTTCGGGAGGGAGCTGTGCCCTGGGGAAGGGCACATCCAACCCATACTCTGACTGCAGGGCCACTGGGTGAGCCACTGCTCACCACTCACTCAGTCTCCTGTACACACTCCACTGAAGCACACACAGACTCCATACTTGCGTCTGGGCTTCCAAAGGCACTTAGGAGAGAGAGGACAGAGGAGGAAGCTGAGTTCCTGCCCCAAACGCAGAGCAACCATCCAGGAGGCGGAGGGCGTGTCCTGCTGGGTCAGCTAGGGGATCACCAGACTCCAGTTCTCCCGTGTGACCCTCACGCTGGTTCCACCATTTCAGACTCATTCCTCAGGGCCTTTGTTTTTAAATCTCCAAGAGCCACCTTTCACCCCATCAATGTCCCTGGATGGAGTCTCGCCCTGAGGCGGGGGGCAGGGAACCCTTTTCGGCCACAAAGACCATTGAGATACTTATGACATCCTTTTCGGGCCATACAACATTATCAGCTTAATAATCAGCTTGCTCTATTGGCCAGACATTGAATTAACTCACCCCTAATGCCTTGGCAGGGCCAGACCAAGTGATTTTGCCAGCCTTATATGGCCCTCGGGCCAGGTGTTCCCCACCCCTGCGTTAAGGTCATTATATTAGACAAAACTCAGCCTGGCCAATGTGGCTCATTGATTGTTGACCTATGACCCAGGAGGTCATGGTTCAATTCCCCGTCAAAGCACATGCCCGGGTTGTGGGCTCCCTTCCCCTCTGAGATAAATATTATATATATATATATATATATATATATATATATATATATATATATATGAGTGACCATTGTAGAAGTGACAATGGTTTCTTATTCAGCCTCTACTCTTTTTTTAAATGTATTTTATTGATTTTTACAGAGAGAAAGGGAGAGGAATAGGAAGTCAGAAACATCGATGAAAGAGAAACATCCATTAGCT
Organism: Antrozous pallidus; assembly: GCA_027563665.1. Classification (NCBI taxonomy): domain Eukaryota; kingdom Metazoa; phylum Chordata; class Mammalia; order Chiroptera; family Vespertilionidae; genus Antrozous; species Antrozous pallidus. The sequence continues at coordinate 72,822,182 of CM050523.1, read as the reverse complement.
GCCTCCTGCACAACTCCCCCACTGGGGATGTGCCCGCAACTAAGGTACATGCCCTTGACCGGAATCGAACCTGGGACCCTTCAGTCCGCAGGCCGACGCTCTATCCACTGAGCTAAACCGGCTTCAGCTAAAATATATATATTTTTTTTTAAAAGGCAAACCTTAGGAGGAACTAGCCGCCAGCTGAGACGGTTAAGAGGCTCCGGAAGCAGGTGGGGCTGTGGGGTTGGCTGAGCGGCACTTCAGGAGGGGGTCCCTGAAACACTTGTCTTCCTCATTTTACACGGGCCTGGTCCACATCTGGGTCAGGCGTCCGCCCCACTTGGGTTTTCCTTTGCCTCGTTCTTTCCTGCTCTGACCGCACGGCTGCTCCGGGGAAGGCTTGCGCCCGGGGCTGGGGAATGCAGGCGGCTCTGGGGCCGGCGTGGTTTCAGCTGAAAGGAGGTGAGATGGCCAGTTAAAGGAGAAGCCCCGATTCTGGGGAGTGGTGTGCTGTTCTTAGTGAATACCTCCTTAGTTTGGAATTTCTGAATTCCCCAAATTACTTACCCCTTTCTGAAAAGGTAAAGGAGGAAAGTTAGCATTTTGTTGCTGTTGTTGTTGTTGATCTTCACCTGAGGATATTTTTTTTTATTGACTCTTAGAGTGGAAGGGAGAGGGAGAAACAGAGAGAAACATCAATGTGAGAGAGGTGCATCGACCAGTTGCCTCCTGCTCACCCCCCGGGGCCAGGACCAGGGAACCTGCAACGGAGGTGCATGCCCTTGACCAGAATGGAACCCGGGACCCTTCAGTCTGCAGTGCGGTGCTCTATCCACTGAGCAACACCAGCCAGGGCAGAAAGTCAGCATTGTATTAGCTCCAGAGAAGACGCTGATCTTGACTAAATTCCTGCAGGTGATTATTTGTACTGAAACCAGTGAAGCCCACACTAGCACATGGAGAAAAGCCCAGAGTTAATCTCACCTCCAACACTGCCTCCAAAGCCTGCTTTAGACCTTAGAGTCTAGTGTGGGTCAGATTCAGAATTCTCTCCAGGGAGCGTGTGCAGTGTGTATCCCATGACATCCTGGAGGGTCAGAGACCCAGGCAATCAGAACTGCCCGCGGGGAGCATGTGGCAGCTGCACGGGGGTGAGGGTGGGGGGTGCACAGAAGCAGAGGTTTTCTTTTTCTTTTTTTCCTCATTCTTTTAACCTTTTTATTTATTTATTTTATTGTTTAAAGTATTACAAATAGTAGTACATATGTTTCCTTTTTTCCCCCATTGACCTCCCCCCAGCCTCCCTTACCCCCCAGCACATGCCCTCCCTGCCCTCCCCCCACCCCCCAATGTCTTGTATCATTGGTTATGCTTATATGCATGCATACAAGTCCTTCAGTTGATCTCTTACAGCCCATACTCCCAAACCTCCCCTGCCTTCCTTCTGGGGTTTGACAGTCTGTTCAATGCTTCTTTGCCTTTGTATCTATTCCTCACCCCCACCCCCCACCCCGTTTCTTTCCTTTAAAAAATCTTGCATCTGCATGCTGAGGCAGAGGTTTTCCGTTGGCCCGGGCAGGCCTGGCTGTCTACTCGTGCGCCAGCAGGTTGGCCTTCAGTGATCGAGTCGGCTTCCGAATCCCAGGTGACAGAGCGCAGACCCGTGTGATTGCTGCCACCTGTGTAGAAAGCACTTCCAGAAAAAGAGAGAACGACGCTAATATGTGACATCACCATCTTACTTCTCACCCGCGGGAGGCGAGGAGGCAGGCGGGGAGAGAGTAGTAACTCTTCCAGTGGGTCCCCCCGGACTGTTCCTCAGAAGACAAGAGTGTGAGCAATCCTGAGAGGCAAGTGAGCTCATCGGCTTGCGAGACGTGAAATGTAAATTCAGCTTAAAACTCCCGCTTTCGTTGAACTGACGTCACACAAGAAGGAAACCTAGGCACCGCACTGACCACCTTGGAGGAATAAAGCACCTTAGGAAGGTGCATGGTTAGCACCCCAATCCATGCATCAAGAGCACACAGAAACCACCTGGAGGATCAGTGTGCTGCTGGGACACTCCAGCAGATCCTAACTGCAAACTGCGTCACGATACCTTGGCGTGTTCTCTAACCTATTGCTCTGAGATCCCATCAGTAAAGGCAAACAAATGAAACAGACAAAACTAGGCTTTGGGGCCAGATCGTTTTGTGTGGGGTTTTTTGTTTGTTGTTTCAAATGCAGTTTAATTCTTGGGGAGGAAGAGATCGGGGAGGGCTTAAAACTAACTTGGCGTGAATGAAATTGGAATTTTCTCCATTAAAATGTCTGTTAAGTATCATCTGATTTGATGATAACACCAGACCAATGTCCATAGAAGAGAAGAAAACATCTATAGTAATAAAAGCATAATATGCTAATTAGACCGGACCTCCTTCTGGTTGACCTTCCAGAAGAAGCCAGGGCTGTGAGGGAGGCTAGGGTCCTGGGTGCCAGAGGGAAGCCAGGGCCAGCAGCTGGGGAAGGGAGGCCTTACCCTTGCACAAAAATCTTTTATGCATCAGGCCTCTAGCCTACACTAATAAAAGAGAAAGACGCCAATTGACCATATCTTTGCAATGCCCACCAGCCAATCAGGAGTGGGTATGCAAATTAAACCAACAAAGATGGTGGGTTAATTTGCATACACAGGCACCGAGCAGCTGGGATGCGACGCAGGCATTACACACTGCCTCCGCTGCTCCGACCTCTGGGCAGTGTGGGAAGGTGGAAAGGCAGCTCTGGCCCCAGCGAAGGGGGAAGGAAGGCCCATTCTTGCATGAATCTTCGTGCATCTAGTGTTTAAATGATTGAGGACAGTGAGCTGTGGACAGGCGATCCCGCTGGGGCAACCCTCAGGCCCTGAGCGCAGCATGGACGACATGGGACTCTGCACCAGGATGCCCCTATGCTCCTGACGGGAGAGCTCAGGTGCAGGACCCGTCACCTCCAGGAGTCAGTCCTATCGGCACACAGACCCAGGAAACATACAGAAACCCCTGAGCGCCCGCTGAGTTCAGAGGCCGGGCCCACACGTGGCCTCAGCCCAACACCGTGACTTCCTCTCAGCTTTTCAACAGCTTTTCACTGTTGTAAACTACGGTGTGCAGAGAAGCAATGTGGCAGGCGAGGGTCCGCTCGCAACACCAAGAGGCGCGCGAGACGGGCCATCTGGAAACCAAAGGGCACCGGGAGGGAAGAGCCACCGAAAACGCAGAGTGCGCACCGGGCTGGCGGGCCCCGGAGAGTAGGTGGCCGGGAAGGTGGTACCGTAAACATCGCAGACGACTGCGTTCTCAGGAAGAAAGACACCGTGCTCACCACACAGGCAAAGGGAAGTCAGACAACAGGACACACAAACACACATGCACACACATGAGCACATACACCACACATATGCACACGCACACACAGGAGGTGGATTTCTGTGTCTCCAGAAGGTACGCGATCCAGATTGGCTTGCACGTCATTTAAATATTTTTTTCTGCAGTGGCGAGATGCTGTCACTCAGATAGGAAAAGGCCGGCTGCGTTGTTGGATCCGCTTTGCCACCCAGGGTCCCGCAGCGTGTTTGCCACCGTCCTGCACGCAGGGCAGGCGGCCCCCCGGGACCTCTGCCAGCCCTGGCTCTGCCCTCGCCTGGGGACACTGCCCGAACCTCTGGCTCCTGGGGGAGCAGCCCCACAGCTCCCTGAACTGCAAGACCTGGTGGCAACAGGGATGGCACCGGCCCTTCTGAACCTCTCTGACCTTTGTGTGACCTCCACTGGACGCCACCGGTCAGTGCAGAAACGGTAAGTTCAGACATCAACAAGTTCAGTAGAAAGAGTCCAGTATTATAATCAGCATTTTCACATGCACCAGAGACCAGACAAAAATACCAGATTTAAAAGGTAAAAACCAGCCGAAACGGGTTTGGCTCAGTGGATAGAGTGTCGTTGGTCTGAGGACTGAAAGGTCCCGAGTTCGATTACCGGCCAAGGGCATGTACCTTGGTTGCAGGCACATCCCCAGGAGGAGGTATGCAGGAGGCAGCTGATCGATGTTTCTCTCCCATCAATGTTTCTAACTCTCTATCCCTCTCCCTTCCTATCTGTAAAAAATCAATAAAATATGTTTTTAAAAAAAAAAGGTAAAAACCAGTGCTAGCCAGGCCAGCAAAGCCTACGTGACATGTATACACATACGTGTGCATATATGAGATTGCAAATATGATGCAAAATGTCAGCTCCTGGGGAAACTTTCAGAATTCGATGTCAGGCTATTGCAGTGGGGGTGTCCCCACAGGAGCCTGGCTCCTGGGTTGCTCTCCCCGCGGAGAACCAAGGACGGAGGGAGATGTTTTCTCCTTTTCAGCCCCAAAAAGGAGGCATAACCTCTCCCTCATCCTCTATCTCCCTGCCGTCGCCTGGTGAACATTTCTCTCTCTGGGATTTGGCCTCCCGCCAGGTCTCCCACCTCCTCGAAGCGCTGGACACAGGAGACAGGAGGGATATGTCACACACACACACACACACACACACACACACACGGGCCCAATGCGAGGCCCTTACTGGCGACCCTGGCCGGGCAGCTCCGTGCGTAGGAGCACCGTCCCCCCACACTAGAAGGTGGCGGGCTCCTTTCCCCACCGGGCACATACCTAGATTTTGGGTTCGGTCCCTGGTCGGGGTGCCTACAGGAGGCAACGACGTCTCTCTCTCCCTCTCCCTCCCTCCCTCTCTCTCTAACAAATCAGTAAAGCATATCCCCGGGTGAGGCATGTTTTAAAAGCCTTTCCTGGCTCCTCGAGCTCGGGATGAACATCAAAGTGAGTGGCGTTCTGCCGGGCAGCGGAGGCCTGGCTGCTCTCCAGCGCCGGCCCTTTCCCGAGCCGCGTTCTGGGTCCCTGAGGACAGGCCGCACCGCAGCCAGAGAGCCCATCATCAAGCAGGCACTCACAGACAGACGGGAAGTCCGCTGCCCCGACCGCAGACAACAGGGACTGCGGAGGGAGCCCTGATGGGAACCGCCCCGGGGGACGCGAGCAGGAAGGGGACGGACTGGGGTCTGTGAGCGAGTTCCTGCCACAGCAGCTGCACGTCATTCCTGTCCCCAAGCCTCAGAGCTCTTGTTTACTGACTACCAGTAATATCTATTCTTTTTTTTTTTTAATACTAGAGGCCCAGTGCATGAAATTCATGCACTTGGGGGGGTGTCCCTCAGCAGGCCTGCACTGTCTCGCAGTCAAGGAGCCTTCACTCCCTGTCTCCTCCACCACCACTGTGCTCGCCAGCCATAAGCCCGGCTTCTGGCTGAGCCATGCTCCCCCTGTGGGAGCTCACTGACCACCAGGGGGCAGCTCCTTGCTGCATTTTGACTTGATGACAAGTTCTGATTAAACATCTGCCCCCTGGCGGGTCAGTGCATGTCATAGCCACCGGCCGTTCTGCCATTGGGCCGAAACCGGCTCTCTGACATCCTCCAAGGGGTCCCAGATTCTGAGAGAGCGTAGGCCAGGCAGAGGAATCCCACTGGTGCACAATCAGGGCCGAGGAGGGACGTGGGAGGTTGGCCAGCTGGGGAGGAACCACAGGAGGGCTCCAGGGCGTGCCCAGCTCATGTTGCTCATTCCAAATTAGCTGGACCCCAGCAGCAAGCTAACCTACCAGTCAGAGCATCTGCCCCCTGGTGGTCAGTGCACATCATAGCAACTGGTCGACCGGTCAACTGTGTGTCTGTGAGTGTGAATGCGTCTGTGCATGAGTGTGTGTGCTTATGTTTCAGTGTGTGTCTGTGAGTGTGTCAGTCTGAGTGTGTGTATATCTGTGAGGGTGTGTGTATCTGTGAGTGTGTGTATGAGTGGGTCAGTATGAGTGTGTGTGTGTGTGTGTGTGTGTGTGTGTGTATGTGTCTGTCTGTCTGTCTGTGTGAATGTGCCTGAGTGTGAGTTTGAGTCTGTGGGAGCCTGAGGCATGTGATGTGGAACCACGTAAGGTCCAGGAGAGGCAGCACACTGTGGAGATCCAGGGGCATCAAGGCTGACTGTAAAGCTGTGGTCACCACAAGAGAGTCTGACTGGTCCCGGCATAGACAACTCTAGCAAAGAACCAAATAGAAAATTCCGCAGCAAATGCATGCAAATGTAGACATTTGATTTAAGACACAGATTACACTTGGACTACAGTGTAAAAAGAATGGTATTTCTAAAAATATTTGTAGGACAATTTGAAAAAATATAAAAATCAACCTTTCTCCTGGCATACATACATACATACACATACACACACACACACACACACACACACACACACTTGCTCACTCACACATCCTTTCTACAGGTTAGAGGAAGACTGGAATGCTCTCTGAGAGAATGTTCATACCTGACTAAGTCCAGCTACTTGAACACTCAGCAGATGCACCAGCCCTAAAGGAAACATGATAAATTCACTGCAGTAAAATAGGAAACTTCGCCTCATGCAAAGACACCATTCACAGCGCAAACATAAACCACAGGCATAGAGAAGGTATTTCAACGCATATCACCTGGAAACAAACACAGAGACTCTTTGAATGGGAGCTTCACTAAAGCAGGCAATCCAACCCTAGCCGGTGGTGTTCAGTGGATAGAACACCGGCCTCTAGACGGAAGGGTCCCGGGTTCGGTTCTGTCAAGGGCACAGGCCTGGGTTGTGGGCTCGATCCTCAGTAGGGGGCGTGCGGGAGGCAGCCGATTGAGGATTCTGTCTCATCATTAATGTTTCTATCTCTCCCTCTCCCTTCCTGTCTGACATCGATAACAAATAAATAAATAACGCACCTGGAGGGAAATATTTATGCCAAAGGCGCCGTAGTCTGAGCCGATGCCCCATACAGGACGCGTTGGGTGGCGGTGGGGCTGCCTCCGGAAGAAGGTGTGTGAGAGAGACATGTCTGAAGAACATATGACGACAGGTTTTCTAAAGCACAGACGACACGAAGCAGGAAAGACGCAGGATGTGAGACTGAGAGACCCTGAAGGGCACCCACCATGGTGGGTCATGAAAACAACACACTCCCGCCCTAGGCGTCACTGGGGTGGCTACAGGACCTGAGGTTCAAGTTCAAGGAGACCATCTGAGGGGCTGCCAGAGGGGAGATCCAACACGAAAAATAAGCTCCAGCTGGCTCTCACTCCTCAATGGCCCAGTGACTCACTCTTTAAAAACACATGTACTCCAGCTGAAACTGGTTTGGCTCAGTGGATAGAGCGTCAGCCTGCGGACCGAAAGGTCCCAGGTTCGATTCTGGTCAAGGGTATGTACCTTTGGCTTTGGACAATGTTTCTCTCTTATCAATATTTCTGACTTTCTATCCCTCTCCCTCCCTCTCTGTAAAAAAAAAAACAAATAAAATATATATATTTTTAAAAAAACACGTGTACTTTAAAATATATGTGTTTTTTATTTCAGAGAGAAAGGGAGAGGGAGAGGGAGAGAGATGTCAATGATGAGAGAGAATTATAGGTCGGCTGCCTCCTGCGCGCACCACACTGGGGACCGAGCCTGTAACCCGGGCCTGTGCCCTGACCAGGAATCCAACCCTGACCTCCTGGTTCACAAGTCGACGTCCCACCATGGAGCCACGCCAGCCGCCGGCCAGCAGTGCAGACTGTAAAGGCTGGAAGCCAATGCTGCGTGACCCAGGAGCCACTCTGGCCGTTCTGGTGAATTAGTTACCTGCCAATCATCTCATACCATCCCCTAGCCCCACTTCAGCTCCCCCACCACCCAGGTGGCCTGCTTAAAAAGCTAGTGCCTTCTGCTCCTCCTCCACAAGCTTCCCCCTCCTATAGGGGGTGTAACTCCCTGTCCCCAACACTTCACCCCGAGTCCTGTTGCCGTTTCCGTCCCCAACAGGCTCTGCCCCTGCCCCTGTCCCTGCAACCACATGGCCCCTGCAAGCCGGCCTGGGGCAGATTCGGGGCTGGGCGTGTCGAGGGGTCTGGAGGGGTCGGCAGAAGTAGAGCGAAGTGGAGAAGCGGCTCAGTGTCTCCCCAATCAGCCTGAGGGGAAGACCCATCTGGCAAGCTGGGCCTCGGCAAAGGGATGGTCCATGATTGGGTTTTGTTACCCTGGTTAGACGTCAAGAGACTGGTTTCCAGGAAGTGGCTCGGGCCCTCACTGATTTGGCTCAGTGGCTAGAGCATCATACTGTGCCCATGTGTTTCTCTCACATCAATGGTTCAATGTTTCTCTCTGTCTCTCCCTAAAAATAATGGAAAAATATCCTCGAGCTGGGAGGGAGGTCCAGGTGGGCAGAGACCTGAAGGCCTGCAGATGTGGACCATGGAGGAGAGGAGTGTGGGGAGGCACGGTCTAGACTCTAGGCCAGTAGTCAGCAAACTGCGGCCCGTGAGCCACCTGCGGCTCTTTGGCCCCTTGAGTGTGGCTCTTCCACAAAACACCATGTGCGGGCACGCACGTACAGTGCGATTGAAGGAGTACCCTGATTAAGTTAATAACAATGTACCTACCCATATCGTTTAAGTTTAAAAAGAAATTCCAGTCGCTGTCCTGTTGATATTTGGCCCCGTTGACTAACGAGTTTGCCGACCCCCGGTTTAGGCTGTGGGAGCGGCGAGTGCTGAGGCACAGAAACGAGGGAGGGAGGAGGGGTGCTCTCCCCCCAACAGCGAGGGGGCACCTCAGGGTTCCACCGCTTCCCTCTCCCGCCAGTGCCTCTGGGTGCACTGCTCAGGAGCCATCACTGAGAGGGGACGGGAGCTGCAGCTGGAGAGGGGGCGGCCCAGACACTGAGGAGCGGAGAGACCGGGAAACGTTGCCAGGAAAACTGCTGGTTCTTGGAGACGGAGGGGAGGGAGGCGTTCTTACCCCCATAAGGAGGATTTCAGTACAACCGTGAGGATGGCCAGGTCTTCCGGATGCTGGCAATGGGCTGGGTGCTGGGCACTGCTTCCCTCAGTGCTTCCCGTTTCATCCGGAACATCCCCCTCCAGGCGGCCCGCTCTTCCCCCGATGCAGCGAGGAGGACGGAGGCCTTGGCCACAGCGTGCACTCAGACGGGATGTGCACCACACGGGCGTTTACCACACTCGCGGTCACGTGGGCACAGCCAAAGGCGGCGGCTGCCGGGCTGCCGACCAGAATGAGACGCTCGGGCTGGGACTCGGCGCCCATATGTCCCGGCGTGACGGGGACAGACCTCCTCTCAGAGACGCTGTCCCACTTTCGGAGCATGTGTCAAGCCATATGTCTGCGTTTGTGGGGAAGGAAAGACGGAACTCATGTCTCTAATGAGAAAGCAGCCCGAATTCTGGGGATCGACTCCTGAATGAAAACTCCTCCTCTTCTTCTCCCTCCCCCCTTCCTCTCTCTCTCTCTCCCTCTCTCCCTCCCTCCCTCTCTCTCTCTCCCTCTCTTCATCTCTCTCTCTCTTCCTCTCTTCATCTCTCTCCCTCCCTCCCTCTCTCTACCTCTTCCCCCTTCCTCCCTCTCTTTCTCCCTCTCTTCATCTCTCTCTCTCTCTCCCTCTCTCTCTCTCTCTCACACACACACACACACACACACACACACACACACACACACACACTAATGGCGTTCCCTCGGGCCCTCGCCTGCAGCAGCTCAGGGAGCAGGGCCAGCCGGGCCGGCGGGACCACCACGCCCGCCCTGGCCGTCTGGGAGCCGGACCAAAGCACTTCTGCTGTTGACTCCGTTCCTGGTGCTTCTCGTTGTGTTTTTTACATGATCCGTGTGATCGACCTTGGAATGCTGCTCAGCCAATAGCCGTGGAGGCAGAGTCGATTTCTCTCTAAGCAGAATTATCAGGCTGTCTCGCATCCATGGCACAGTTCCTCTCCTGCCTGCCGACCGGCTCACACATGTACACGGAGCTTCGTGTGAGCAAGAATAAAGGGCGAGGGATGCCCAACGGGCTCTCACTCGGGTGAGCCACACGCGTCTGGTCTCCCCAAGGAGCCCTCCGGTGCAGGAAGGAAACAGCCCCCAGAACAGCTGTCAGCCAGCAAAGCACGGCCCATCCGTCCCTCTCCTTCCGAATTCTGAAGGTCGACATCGAATAGCCGGAGGCAGCCATGTTGCCTCACGGTCCCAAAGTACCCCCGGGCACGTCGGCCAGCCCGGACACGCGTGCTCACATGAAGACGGGACCGCCACGCCATTGTTGGGCCCCTGTGACCGACTCCAAGGCGAGGGTTCTGAGCGGCTCCGACGGTGCGGTGTGACGTGGTAACCACCTTCCCTGGCGGAGCCCCTGCTTCTTAAAGGGAAGTTGGATCCTGGGGAGATCCCCTGACCGTAACATCCGATTACAGGAAGACATAGATCCTGCACCCGGGTCCCGGGTATCACCTTCTCATCAGCATTCAGGCCAAAGCGGGGCTGCCACCGTCCGTCACGCGCAGCAGAGCCCAGACGGGCGGGGCCTGTCGCTCGCACCCGCGCCGCGCACCCCCCTGCCTCTGTCAGTGCCACCGCTCCCTCTGACGCTTTTGTTATTGTTTTAAATACACTTTTACTGATTTCAGAGAGGAGGGGAGAGGGAGAGGAAGACATCAGTGACGAGAGAATCTTGGCTCGGCTGCCTCCTGCACGCCCCACCCTAGGGATCAAGTCCACAACCCAGGCCTGTGCCCTGACCACGAATCAAATCCTGACTTCCTGGTTCATAGGTCAACGCTCCGCCACGGAGCCACACAGGGCGGGTGCACTCATTTTTGTGGGTGACGACGAGCGCTGGTAATGTCACCTCCTTCAGGGTCCTCTGGCGTCGAGGTCTCCGCCCTGCCCCCTTGAGCCCGTTGACCCGCTTTCACGCTCACGTCGCGCCCCGTGATTGCGGAGAAGCCCTTTTGCAATCTCGTCAGGAGGCAGCAGGCTCCGTGCCGGCAGCTGAGCGTTCACGGTGAGCGCCCGCATCGCCTGGGGAACAATGGTGCAATCAGCAGAGGCCTCGGAGACACGCGGGCAAGCAGCCGGGAGAGCACGCGCAGGTGCACGGAGCGCCGCCGGCAGACCAGCCGAGGCTGCCCCTCAGCAACGCTCCAGCATGTGGCGGTGCCTGCATCGCTCTCCCCAAAGGCTCAGGGTCAGAAGAAGCCCTCCTGGGGTTAGACCAGGGAAGAAGGAAATAAATTCAAAACATCACATGGGGCATGGGTGTTGGCTCTGTCCTACACGGGACGCCGTCTCATCTGTGTAGCTTTCTTTCTTTTGAGAGCCAAATAAAGGGGTGCAACCCTCCCTCCCCATCACAGCACCCAGCAACTGGGATAAGCCCGGTAATCCTTATCTAATAAACCAAACGGTAGAGTGACAAGTCGCTATGATGTGCACTGACCACCAGGGGGCAGATGCTCAATGCAGGAGCTGCCCCCTGGTGGTCAGTGTGCTGCTCCCACAGAGGGTAAGAGGCGGGGGGGAGGGGGGGCACTGCTCAGCCAGAAGCCCTGAGCAGGGATGCACTAAGGATGTCTGACTGATGACTTAGGCCTGAACCGTCAGTCAGATATCCCCTGAGGGTTCCCGGACTGAGAGGACACAGGCCGAGCTGAGGGAAGCCCCCCGCCCCCCACACAGTGCACAAATTTTGTGCACCGGGCCTCTAGTGAGGTAATAATGAGCAGCTCTTGAACCATTTGTGCCTTTCATCCCACTGACCCTGGGGATGGCCAGGCCGGCGGCCTGTCCCCCGCTAACATCCCCCCTTCCCCATGCAACATGGAAAAGTCCCGCTGAGCTCAGACTGACAGTGCAAATTCCTGTTTTGTTTTTTTTTAATGTGTTTAATACATTTTTATGGATCTCAGAGAGGAAGGGAGAGGGAGAGAGAGAAACATCAATGATGAGAAATCATGGATCGGCTGCCTCCTGCACGCCCCACACTGGGGACAGAGCCCACAACCTGGCATGTGCCCTGACTGGGGATCCAACGGTGACCTCCTTGGGTCATAGGTCGGTGCAGAACCCCGGAACCCCGCTCCCGGGCTTTAATTTTTCTTTTTTTTTTTAATATATTTTATTGATTTTTTACAGAGAAGAAGGAAGTGCGAAAGGGATAGAGAGTTAGAAACATCCATGAGAGAGAAACATCCATCAGCTGCCTCCTGCACACCCCCCACTGGGGATGTGCCCACAACCAAGGTCCATGCCCTTGACCAGAATCGAACCTGGGACCTTTCAGTCTGCACGCCAACACTCTAGACACTGAGCCAAACCGGGTTTTGGCTAATTTTTGTTGATGGAAGTGTTTTCCTATGGACAGTGTCGGGGGAGGGGGGCGGGGGGGGTGGCTGGGAGCAGGGTCCGGGCTGTGGCTGGGCAGGCACCCTGATACTCCCCCGAGCAGGGAAACTGCTTCTACGCCCAGAGTGTTGGCTGAGGGTGATTTCTGAACAAGCCTCATACGCTCTACAGAAAGCTGATTGAAAGTCACGCCTACTGCTTCCTTCCTTCCGTGAAGAAAAAGGCAGAACCAGAAATCCTTGATGCAAATGATAACGAGGAAAGCAATCAAAGGCGCTCAGTTCAATGGGGCACATTTCTACTCAGAGCACCGAGCCTGTTATGGGGAGCGAGGTAGCATGAGGGGGATGTGACGCCTGTTCCTCGGTCCCCACAGTCAGGGGCACAGCTGTGGCCAGACACCTGACCCTCGGGGCACGGGAGCCCCCTGAGCCGGAGGGTGGAAGGGAGCAAGGACAGGCGTGCTGCCTGCGCGCAGGGCAGAGACTAACACGGATCCGGTGGCGGCAAATGCGTGTGAACCGAAGAATTTTTTCGGGCCTGGCAAGGGCGGCCCAGTGGTTGAGCATCAACCTAGGAACCAGGAGGTCAGGGTCCGATTCCTGGTCAGGGCACAGACCTGGGTTGTGGGCCCCTCCCCAGCATGGGGCGTGCAGGAGGCAGCCGATGGATCCATGCTTCTCTCTCATCGCTGAAGTTTCTCTCTCTCTCCCTCTCCCTTCCTCTCTGGTAATCAGTAGAAATGTCTAAGTGTGGCCCTGGCTGGTCTCAGCCCAGCCCCCCCTTTCTGCTGGAGGCCCCAGCTCACGACTGCAGGCTACATTACACTTTTTGTGTGCCTTAGGAGGAAGCTGGTGGCCAGCTTTTCTCTCTGTCGTAGCGGGGAGGGAAGGCTTCTGCTCTGGGCTGGGCTGGTCACAGGGTGCACACACCTGTAAAGGTCCATCAGCCGCTCACACGAGGTCCGCTGTTGCTGGTGGATAACATCTCGAAGCCATTCCAGGTGTGATTCCTGCCCGGCCCAGCCTCCGGTCCCCGGACCTCAGATGTGACTGGAACCCGTCAGCCCGGCTCTGACAGGAGCCGCCGCCCTCTGACCTCGGTACCTGAGCCGACGTACAGCTGTGACCGCTTTATACGGACGCCCACATGCCCGTGGCTCCCACTTGCCAGCTCTGCTCTTTCCCATCCAGCACTCGGTAGAGGTGTGTGCCCTGTGGTAGTGACCGTGGGAGAACCCTGTGCCAGGTCTCGGGGTCTCTGCTGCGGAGGCAAACGCCTCAGACCCCATCCCGGCCTCTGAGGCGGACCCTCTGCATGGAGCCCCTGAGCACAGATCCCTGGGTGTCCCTAGGGCTGAGTGAGGCTAGCGGGGCGGGGCAGGACAGGACAGGGCAGGGCAGGACAGGGCAGGGCAGGCAGACAGCAGCCAGAGCCGCAGAGGTGGGGACACTGAGGGAGCGAAGGAGGTACAGAACTTGAGTGACAGACAAGGAAGCAGGCCAGGGCTGAAATATCTCTGATGGAAAAGCCGCCCCCAGCGGCCAGCGAGGCCGTGGGCCAGGGACGGCACCCAGGTCTCCCCGCCCACAGACCCGCACCACGCCCTCGCCCCAGTGCCCGTGCTCTGAGTCCCACTGGCCGCCACCCTCCGGAGCCAGCGGAGCTTCCTGCACTCCCCTCCTGCGGGGGGGCTGGGGGGGCGCCAGATGTGGCGCGGGGGGGGGGGGGGGGCAAATATGGCGGGGATCTCCCTTTTCTGCGTCCAGCACGTAAAGAGAGCTGGAACCGGTTCTGAGTGGAGGCAGCCGGGGATGAAGAAAATGGAGGGGACAGGAGAAAGCTGGGTGCTGGGTGGGACTCTGTCTTCTCTCTCCTGGAGAGACACGGCAGGGACCCGGAGCCCATGCAGCCAGTTTATTCTGTACTCCAAAATACAAAGAGGTCTTACTGGAAAACTTAGCATAAAAGGACCTCGGGTGGGCCCAAGTCTTATTTCCTCATTCCCTGTGCTAGGCTGGATTTACATATCCATACCCGCTCCCAAGGACAGCCGGGGAAAGTTGAGAGTCCAGCTGATAACACGTCAGCCATTTTGGTGACCCGCGTTTTATTCCAGGGCGTGGCTCTGCCCGGCGCCTTGAGTTCAGCTTACATGATTTAAAGAAATGCCCATGTCCATTCCCAGGGGGGCCCCAACACCCTCCCTTCCGGCCCCAAAGGAAGGTGAGCGAGGCCTCAGAGAGCTTCCCTGCATTCCCTTCTGTCCTCACCCACTGCACAGGCGAGGAGACTGCGGCCGGAGGGAAGCCCTGTCCGCTGTCCTCGCTCCGGGAGAGGCCGCCGTGGGGGCCGGTTCGCTCTGTGCTGGACACTCTCAGTGGGGGGGTGGGGGGGGGCTCATCATGTCCGGCCTCACTCGGTCTAATCTGTGTGGTATTGATTCGTTTAATGGAGCAGTTCCGCCGTGGGAGTGCCGCGGGCCTTTCACACGATCGATCGTCCATCGGGGAAGACGGCTCCAGAATCAGAACTGGAACCGCCTGGGCTGTGAGGCTCCTGGGGGGTCCCAGCCCGTCTCAGTCCCGCCCACCCCGAGGCCTGTTCACGGACATGGAGTCTCTCAGCCCTTCAGACCCCAACAACGAGGTGGGCGAGCCAGAGGCAGGCTGGGGCAGGGACAGAGGTGCCCCCGTGGCTGGGGGCACTCCCCTGAGTCCGACACTCTGTGGTGGGCCCAGCCCTGCTTCAGCAGGTCCGGGAGGAACGGGCCTGAGACCTGCGTGGGACTGTGGTCTCACCCAGCCCTGCCTTGGCCTCCAGGAGCCCTGGGCTGGGAGGAGGGGGGCCCTGGCACTGTGCCCTGGCTGCCTCCCCCCTCCCCCCCGCCAAGGACCCGCCGGCAGATCTGCATTCCGCATTGAGCAGGAAGAGCTTGAACATGCTGGCTCCTGTTCAATTCAGATGGAAGGCTTCGTGCTGCCAACATGGACACCAGTGTCCTGGGAACAGAGGAGCCAGGCCCAGTGAGCACCCCTTCACAGCGGGAGGAGCAAGTCCGTGTGGGGTTCCCCACAGGGGAGGGCTCCCCTAGGCTTAGGAGGGGCTTCCCCAGTGTAGGAGGACTCGCCGGTCTAGGAGGACTCCCCAGCCTAGGAAGGATCCCCCAGCCTAGGAGGACTCCCCAGGCTAGGAGGGATCCCTAGCCTAGGAGGGCTCCCCAGTCTAGGAGGGATCCCCGATCTAGGGGGGTTCCCCATGGGTAGGGCTCCCCCAGGCCTAGGAGGGCTCCCCAGTGCCCATGGTCTTGGCTCTTCACCTCCACAGTTGGACCCCCCCTCCGCCCCCGCCACATGGCTTCCCAAGGACGACCTTGGTTTGGCTGCTGTCCTGCACTGAGACTTCCCTAACTGCCCTCGAAGCCGTGACTCTGGGCAGAGTCTGGGAATCGCCTCAGGGGACACTCCCACAGGAGTGGGAGCCAAGGCTCCTGCAGGGGTCCCCCACCCGTGACTCAGGAAGCTGCATCCCACAGAGCCTGGGGCCATGCTGCTGGCTCACCTGGGGCAGGTGTGGGGGCGAAAGGCAGGGCCGAGGGCGGTGAGGTCATAACCGCAGAGGCCGGGGGGCTGGGTGCCACGTTGCCCGTGGGCAGGACAGAGGACAGAAAGGGTCTCAGAGCGGGCAGGGCTTATAAAACCAGGGGCACCGCCTCCCACAGCCCCTCCCCGGGACACTTCTGCGATGGCAGCTTTCATCCTCCCCCCCACCCAGGGCCCTGGGCACCCATGGGAGACTGTCCTGTGGCCACACCCAGTCTCACGTGGGACTGTGGTCTCCCTCAGCCCTGCTTTTGCCTCCAGGCACCCCTCCCTGCCGGGGGCAGGCCGGGCAGGGGTGGACAGAGCCCCAGGTTCCAGGCTCCCCAGCGCAGCCCCCACCCTGGGAGAAATGCGTCACTCAGTCCTCTCTTCCCTAGCTGATTCTCCCCCTTCCTGGTGCGGACAGGGAAAGGGATCTCCCCCAAACCAGCAGGCCATTGGGAAGTCTGGGGGCCAGGTGTCCTGTGTTCCTGGAGGGGCCGGAGGCAGCTGCCTGGGCTCAGGTCCTGCTCTCAGGGCAGCGGCGGGAGCCTTTCCAGAGAGTTCCTCTCGTGGCTCCGGCTCTGCATCCGCTCCACTTAATGGAGGTCACAGACAGCGGGAGAAGGGGCCAGGCCAGGCGCATCACCATCGCCATGGCAACAGCAGCTGGTCCCCCGCTGTGCTGACCTGCCTGCACCCCTGGAAGTCCAGCTCTGAAGGGGTGCCTGTAGGGGCCCCGGGGCGGGGGCTGGCGGCTGGTGGTGAAGAGCCAGCTGGTGAGGCTGCCACAGGGCGGAAATGCTGACTCAGGCGCTTCCTGTGTGAACACCAGCCCCCTCTCTTCAGGGCCACATGTGCGGGGGGAGGGGCCATGCAGAGGGGGGAGACAGGGCGAGAGCAGCGGCCAGGAGCAGGTAGGCTGGCCAGTCGGGGTCTGGACCTGAGGCAGACGCCTCCCTGACCCGCCTCATGCCACTCAAAATCAGCCCAGGCTCGCCATGTGGGGGACACGCCACATCAGCCGCTC
Organism: Antrozous pallidus; assembly: GCA_027563665.1. Taxonomy (NCBI): domain Eukaryota; kingdom Metazoa; phylum Chordata; class Mammalia; order Chiroptera; family Vespertilionidae; genus Antrozous; species Antrozous pallidus. The sequence goes on along the minus strand of CM050523.1, from coordinate 72,805,320 downwards.
TGCCAACCTTCCCAGAGGACCAGGGGCGGCTAGAGCTAGGGGGGTTCAAGGCAGGTGGGGGCCTCGAGGCAGGGCTGCAAGGAGAAAACCTCAGACGTCTCCCCTCGCACCAGGTGGCCAGGAGGACAAGAGTGGTTGTCTTATTGCCGTGGCTGCTGTCCACACTCTGAGCCAGAGAATCTTGTTTTATACGGAAGCTTATATCCGACCCCCCCCTCCCCGGGTATGAGCAGACGGAGCAGGGGACCTCCCTGCAGGGGGCAAGGCCGGGCAGGGGTAGGAGGCCCGGAGCTGCCTGCCCAAGTGCAAGCGTTTGGAGGATAAAACGACCAGCTTCCCTCCATCTCCTGGAACTCTGGCCACGGTCTTCACACCCATTAGGCAAGCTTTCCGCGAGACAGGTGGGCCCTACCCAGGCATGTGTCCCCTCCGTGTGGACTGGGGCCCGGTCCTGTGGCTGCAAAATAAAATAGGGCTGAGACCGACTCATCGGGCTCCTGAGGAATTCGGTGAGAGTCATTGGAGAGTCCTCAGTGCACGACCCGGTGCTTGAAGGACACTCAGGACAGGCGACTGTCGATGGCATAGACACTGCCATCACCAGGCAGGCTCTCACTGTGGCGCTGAGAGCTGCGTCACTGGCTCTTCCCAGCCGTAGCCGCATCGCTGGCAGTCCCCCGAGTGAACAAATGGGATTCCTCACTCGCAGAGCACCAGAGCCTTCAGCTAAGACCTCCTTCACGCTCCCATGCCTAACGCAAGATGGGCCGACTCTCTCGGCTCCTTCGACTCCCTCTTCAGTCTGTGTGGCCCCCTTCCTCACTTCCCTGCTCCGTCACCATCCCTCACCCTCCTCATCGCCACCCCTCCTGACAGCCGCTCAGTGAGCACCTGCTCCAGCCTGCCCACAGCCGTGCACCCTCCACCCCACTTCCCACTTCCCACTGCCGTCCTGCCACCGCCCCAGGGTCTGAGTGAGTCTTGGCTTCAGACAGGGCGCCTGAGCGGCCGCAGGGTGAGGAAGGCTGTGCAGGGGAAGGTTCTCAGCAAGGTATGAAGAGATGGGGTGGTACCCAGCCAGTGTGGCTCAGTGGTTGGGTGTTGACCTATGACCAGAGAAGATCACAGTTGGATTCCCAGTCAGGGCACAAGCCTGGGTTATGGGCTCGATCCCCAGTGGGGGTGCATGCAGGAGGCAGCTGATCAGTGATTCTCTCTCACCATTGATGTTTCTATCTCTCTCTCCCTCTCTGAAGTCAGTAATAAATATATTTTTAAAAAGACAGATGGACTGGGAGAGAGCCCAGTGCCAGGGAGGTGAGGATGCAGAGGTGAGCCCCAGAAATGCTGGTGCTCAAGGGCCTGGTAGAGGAGGTGGGGACCAGGGGTCTGAGAAGAAGGTGAAGCAGGAGTCGGACATCCTGGGTGACAAGAGAGCTCTGGGGAAGCTCTGCTTTTTCTGCTGGGGAAGCACTCCACGGTGTTGCGAGGGCAGGGGTCATGGTTTATGTTGGCAGCAGCAATCACTGGTCATGATGGGCAGGCGCCACATGGAACATACAAAGAGGAAGTGGGCACCACGTGTGTCTACTCGATTAAACAGTGAACTTTGGAGGGCTAATGTTACTCCTACCTTATGCAGGTTGTATCTTCCAATCCCTAGTATATAACTTGGTATGTGTAGGTTCTCTATAAACATTGTGTGGTGAATGATTGGGTTAGTGGGTGGATGGTTACTTTGTTGGTTGGATTGTTTGGTGTATGACTGGATGGATGAATGGTTGGATGGGTGGGTGGATGGATGGATAAATGGTGGATGGATGATGGATGGATGGTGGATGGAAGAATGGATGGATGGTGGATGGGTGGATGGATGGTGGATGGGTGGTTACTTTGTTGGTTGGATTGTTTGGTGTATGAGTGGATGAATGGATGAGTGGATGGGTGGATGGGTGGGTGGATGGATGGATAGATGGTGGGTGGATGATGGATGATGGCTTGATGGTGGATGGATGATTGATGGATGATGGATGGATGGATGGATGGTGAATGGATGGATGGATGGTGAATGGATGGATAGATGAAGAAAATTGTGTGTGCACATGTACCCCTTAAATTTCTAAGAGTGGCTAGCGAGATGAATGGTCAAAATTGAGCGCACACACTACAGGTGAGGAACTGGGTAGAGATGAATAAAATACAGGCTTTCCGTTTGCCCCAGAATTCACCAGCCTAACAAGCCTTATTTCATTGAAGTTAAATTTCCTGAACCCTGAGTGGCCACACCCTCCTATGTGAGCACCAGGCAGGCTCTCAGTTGCTCCCTTTTCAGTCCCAGCCACGCCTGCAGCCAGACCCTCAGCCACCTGCTTCCTGGCCTCCTCAGCAGGCCAAGGCCACCACCAAGCTGCGTTCTCAGTGCGGAGAGTCGAGGACATTTCATCAGGAACCACCCTCGGCGTCTGGCCTGATTCTCTCCCCCGCACCTCCCACACAGCCTCCTTCTCCATCACCATCAAAATAGGTCAGGTCTGGTATGGGTTTGCCCTCCTTGCCTGGAGCATCTCTCTCTTGCCTCGAGATATCATCCTCATTCTTCTGCTTCTGCCCACCAGTCCTGGCTTGGTCCTAAAAATGAGCACTCTCCAGACATCAACCATCTCTTCCAAATCATCTTCATCAGAGCCCAGTGAAGGCACAAGCAGAATCCACACACTTGGGGTTGACCCCTCGTCAGTCCCTTCCCACAGAGGCTAGAGAGAGTGTGGCCCACAGCATGAAAGGGACAATGTCACCCGCGTTCCCACTGCGCAGGCCTCTCTCCCAGGCCAATTATAAAGCAGTTTCTCTCTCTATAATCAGCCCCGTCTGGTCCGAAGTCACTGTCTTCCAGGGCCACATGGCAGTGCCCTCAGGCCCCAGCCCTGGGAACCTGCTGACCCTCCTGCTCAGCTCACCCCTTCTCCTGCACCCCAGCCCCACCCACATCCTCCCTGGGGCCTGCACCTCTGCCCAGGAGGCCTCAGGGAAGGACAGCCCTCAGGTCAGTGGACACCAAAATTTCCAATTCCATGTCTCAGAAGATGTGGCATTTGCTGGGAAGGATATTCCCTCTCAGGACAGGAACAGAAATATTCGGGACAGGAAGTAGCGCCCAGCAGCCTCTCCTGCGGCGATGGGACTGGTGCTGGGGGCTCTGAGCACATGCAGTTGCTCACGGTGACAGCTGCCATCCGGCCGACGGGGGAGAGTCACTGAAAATTATTTGAAAAACAAGTAGACATTTGTCCAGCAGGTGTGGCTCAGTGGGGTGAGCATCGACCTATGAACCAGGAGGTCACGGTCTGATTCCCAGCCAGGGCACATGCCTGGGTTGCAGGCTTGATCCCCGGTGTGAGGCGTCCAGGAGGCATAACTCTCTCTCTTCGTGGATGTTTCTGTCTCTCTCCCTTCCTCTCTGAAACCAATAGCAATGTATTTTTAAAACACAAGGAGAAGTCTTGTGTGTGGGTGAGAAAACAAGGCAGCAGAGTCCTGCCCCCGGTTCCTCCCCGACACCACCCACGGGCCTGCTGGGCTCGGCTGAGACTCAGACTCTGGATGAGGCAGAGCTATTTCCAGCCGGTTCGCTTAGGAGAAACAGTGTGTCCAAGGCCTGCCTTCTCCAGCGGCCACAGTCCCTCCCGCAGACCAGAAGCAGGCATGGAGGGTGGGGCTGCTCAGCCTTTCCCAGGAGGCCAGACACCCACATGCCTCAGGGCTGCCCACAGCAGGGCCCCTTTTCCTGGAGGAAACAGGGAAGCCCAACCTACCAGTGACCGGGCCCAGCTGGCTGCTGACGGTTCGTCCGGGCGGTCACTCCAGGCCACAGCCGCCCCCTCAACCCCAGGGCCGGCCTTACCGGCCTCACCAGACACCGGAGCTGCAGACGGCTGTCAGTGAGCACGTGCCGAGGGACGGTGGCCTCCCTGTGGCCTGGCTCAGGAGGCCTGTTGGAAACCGAGGCTGGGCCCCAGCCCAGCACCAGAATCAGCACCCGAGGCCCTGGTCTGTGCCCAGGTCCCAGCTCTCCCCTCACGGGCCCAGGGACCGGCCGCTCCGACCTCGCAGGCCGTGTGGGTAGAGGTTTGATTTGCCTTCTTGGTTCCCTCAGTTCTCTGTCTGACTTTTCTTCTTTTTTTTCATTTTTTAAACATTTTATTCTCTTTTTTGTTTTTTAAAAATGTTTATTGATTTGAGAGAGGAAGGGAGATGGGGAGAGAGATAGAAGCATCAATAATGAGAGAGCCGAGACCGGTTTGGCTCAGTGGATAGAGCGTTGGACTGCGGACTGAAGGGTCCCGGGTTCGATTCCGGCAAGGGGATGTACCTTGGCTGCGGGCACATACCCAGTAGGGGGCGTGCAAGAGGCAGCTGATCGATGTCTCTCTCTCATCGATGTTTCTGACTTTCTATCCCTCTCCCTTCTGCTCTGTAAAAAATCAATAAAATATATTAAAAAAATAATAATAATGAGAGAGAATCATGGATCAGCTGCCTTCTGCACATCCCTTACTGGGGATCAAGGTGGCAACCCAGGCATGGGCCCTAACCAGAATTAAACCTGGGACCCTTCAGGCCAATGCTCTATCCACTGAAACACACCAGCTAGGGCTTGGTCTGGCCTTTAAACAAATTAGTGCCATTTTTCTGTGTTAAGCCAATGTCACCTTGATGGAGAGTTCGCCCTGCACTGGCCTATGTTCTAAGGGTAGAAGGGAGGCGTGAGAGAGGAGGCAGGAGATTCCTGTTTCCTCCTCGGCTCCAACATGACCAGCAGCACAGGTGTCTGAGACACGGCACAAACCACGAGTGCTGAGCTGTAGCCCCTAGTGCCGGGCTGCCCTTCCATCCCTGCGGGTACTCACCCAGAGCCCGGCAGCCTCAGACGGGAGGGGCTGCTGCTCCTTGTCCTCAGGAGGAGGGACAGGTCAGGGCAGCAGCCCCCTGTAAGCTGCTGCTCCTGCCCAGTCCAGGGACCAAGGATGGACAGGGAGCCTGAGGATAAGAGACAGCAGCCTGTGGCCGGGCAGGGAGAGGACTGCTACAGGCAGAGGGGCTGCAAGTCATTACAGACAACTCCTGAACCTCAGTTTCCCCTACCCCACTCACAGGTACACAGGCTGTCTCAGAGCTGGGTCTCCAGAGCCACCCCTGCCTCTCAGCACCACCTGCCCACTCCCCCCAACCTCCGTGGCCTGGCTGCTGGTCCTGCCTTCCTGGGCAGTGCTCTGGGCCGACACAGGGGTCACCTGAAACAGCCACTATCCTGGATGGGGATCCTGGCTCAGAAACACACCTGCTGTGTGCTCGTAGTTATTCACCCTCTCGGTCTCTAGTTGTTAATTTATTTTATTTTTTTGGTTAATCCTCACCCAAGTATATTGTTCCCATTAATTTTTTTTTTTTTTTAGAGAGAGAATGGAAGGAAGAAGAGAGAGAAACATTGATGTAAGAGAGACTGAGCCGGGATCAAGCCTGCAACCAAGGTACGTGCCCTTGACCGGAATCAAACCTGCGCCCTTCAGTCTGCAGGCCTCCGCTTTAACCACGGAGCCCAACCAGCCAGGGCTAATTGTTAAGGATGAATGGTGAGCTGTCACCTGCCAGAGTGTGGGCAGGACCGAGACAACATCAGGGCGTGCTGCAGAGGCCTCTCCCGTGTGTCTAGAAGCCAGGCTTTCCTCACCTTCCCTTCCCATCTCCTCTCCAGTGTATCCGTCGGCTCAGGCCGCTGTAGCAAACACTCGGCTGCGAACTTAAACAACAGAGTCTGTGGCCTTGGTCTGGAGGGCTGGGTGTGCCGTCGTGGCGTCAGCCAGGTTGGTTTCCTGGAGGCCTCTCTCCATGGGGTGCAGGCAACACCTCCTCCCTGTCCGCTCACATGGCCGGTCCCCTGTGTGCACATCCTGGCTGTCCCTTGTGTCCAAACTTCCTTTATTTTTTCTATTTTTTTTGGTGCCCGCTCCCCAACCCCCAGGAGCTGTCCGAGGTTCTGACTCCACACCCATATGGGCACCAGCCATGCTGGACCAGGCCCCAATCAGAGAAACGCAGCCACGTACTTAAAGTCCCATGGCCAAAACGAGGTGCTGGGCCTGGGACTCTGACATGTGGATTCGAGAGACACAGTTCAGCCTGTGGCATTGTCTCCCCACACCCCTTCTTGCTCTGGCCCCTCTGACATCCCTGCTTTTCTGCAGCAGCTCTCCGGACCTCACATTACCCTTCTCTGCGAAGAATTAACTATAAATCTTGTCTGGATGTCCTTCTTGGAAGCCTTTTGCCAAATTGCAGCCTAGAATAACATCCCCCGCAATAAATCACAGTCAGCGCACCACACGCCGTCCGCCCCCAATTCATTTACTCTCTGGCAGCCTCGCACTGAGAGTCGCGGAGAACCCGCCCCGCACTGCCATCCGGGAGGACTCGGAGCTGAACGGGACAAACCCAGAGGCCTCCTGACACACTGCCTCTTCCCACGGAAAGAGAAAAGCTTTGGCTGGCGAGCTCTCAGCTCCCTCCCGGTTTGAAAGCTCTGTGAATCTCTTATCGTCCTCATCAAAAAGCATCAAAAAATTATCATCAAAAAGAGCCGTCACACAGGATGCTGCGCACAGCCCAGCAGAGAGCTCCATGGGCCTCCTCTCTGCCTGCAGGGAGCTTAAAATTGGAGGCAGATGGTTAGCCCCCGAGGCAGACGTGGCGAAGGTAGCCCATTAACGATGCAATTGAGAGTGGTCGTGTCAGGAGGCCCGGCACAGGGACCTGGTCCCGAGGTCCTCCCCCGACATGAGGACCAATGTCTCCTCGGTCATTTCATTTCATCCTGGCAGCCTTCCTGTCAGGAAGGTGCTTTTACAATCCACCATGTAAGAAGCCAAGCAGCGTGGCTGATTGACTCAGCCAGGAAGTGACAGCTGGGATTCAGCACTGTGCTTAGGACAGTGGCCCTGGGCTGCCAGAGCTGTCCCTGGTCCTGCTCTCACACTTGCTGCAGCTGTCTGTGGTCCTGACCTACAGCAGCCCAGGGAGCTGTCCGTGGTCCTGATCCAGCCCGCTGTGTTTTCTAGAGCTGTCCCTGGTCCTGACCCCACTGCCTGGGGAAACCTGTCCCTGGTCCTGCCCTGCTGCCTGAAGCTGTCCGTGGTCCTAACCACAGCCTCCCTTTTTTGAGCTGTCCCTGGTCCTACCCACACACCTACTTTATAGCTGTCCCTGGTTCTGACCACAGCCTCCCTGGAAGCTGTCCATGGTCCTGCACCACCGCTGGGGGCTGTCCCTCGTTCTGCCCGCATGTCTGCTGTAGCTGTCCGTGGTCCTGACCACAGCCCCCCCCCGGAGCTGTCCGTGGTTCTGCACCACTGGCTGGGGTGGGGCTGCCCCTGGACCTGACTCACACACTGTCCTGGGCCCTGCCCCGCTGCGGAGCTGTCCGTGGTTCTGCCCTCACGCCACTCCCCGAACCTGGAGCTGTCCATGGTCCTGACCCACATGGGTCTGCAAATTGTCTCGGTCCCCCTCCCTGGGAGCTGTCTGTGCTCCTGACTCCACGATGAAGGGGTGGGCATTGCTGTTCAGCTAGAGTCTATCAGAACCAGCCCATCAGAGAAAGACAAACACCCTGTGAACCCACTTCTATATGGAATCTAATGCACAAATTAAGCTGGCAAACAACTAGAACCAGAGGCAAGGATACACACAGACTGACAGCTGTCAGAAGGGAGGGTGTGGGGGGACTGGATAAAAGAAGGTGAAGGGATTGGCCAGAGCACCTATATGCACAGCCCATGGGCACAGACAACAGTGTGGTGAAGGCAGAGGGAGGGGCGGGGCTGCTGGAGGTTGGAAAGGGGCAGAAATGGGGGATATCTGTAACAATGTCAACAATAAAAATAAGTTTTAAAACAAGTCTATCTCAGGGGCTGTGTGGGCGAGTAGCCGTGGGGAGGTGTCCTTAGAGGCAGAGCACTTTATTTTCCTGAATTAATTACGATGAAGAGAACACTCTATCCCTTGTCCCACTGAGATTTTGAAAACGAAAATGCCTTTCTTTTATTAATTTACTTGAATCTCCAGTGAATGGATAGGTGGACTTAAGCATTCCTAAGAACAGGGGTGGGTGCAGGCAGATGGCTGTGCCTGTGGGACCCCAGCCCTGGGAGCCTAGAGAAGTGTTCTGTCTTCATGCCCACCCCCCTGAATCTCCTTCCCACTCATGCTTCTTTAGTGTAAACTTTTGATACAATTATTCTATGCAAACACTATCATACACATTTCCTGCCATAACCCTATGCCCAGCTCCTCCCTCACCCCATTCAGTCAAGAAAACCACGAGCACCAAGTTTGCAAACCCATTACTGTTTCCTAGTACCCACCTCCCCACCCCCCCGCCAACACACACACAGCAACTAACCCAGAGACTAATGCACGTCGGTAATGCAGGTGTTCGATGCGTGTTTGTGGACTAGAAGATGGATTTCTAGCCCTACAGAAGCAGGTTGTCGCCTGGAAAATTATCTACAGCAGGAGTTGCCTCGAAGGGGGCTGCTGGCTATGATCCATGGGCTGAGAGAGCATGAGAGGCAATCGGGAGATGGGGAAGAGGGAGAGATACAGGAGAGAGATTCGATAGCAGCTGCAGACATGAAGAAAAACACCCTGTGGAAGCTTGATTTATAGCAAAATGCAATTTTAAAAGATAAATGCATGGGCTGGAACCGGGAAGTAGAGCTGCCATTTCAGGTTACACGAGAGAGAAATAAACCCTCCCCATCCCCATCAGACCAGGCTGAGCCTGCCTCGCTTCCCCTCACCAGCCTCTCTCTCTCTCTCCTTTCCTGCCTTCTTTCCCCTTTCTCTCTCTAATTCTGTCTCTCTGGCTCTCTCAAACACCCACAGAGCCGCGCGCGCACACACACACACACACACACACACACACACACGCACGCACTCCCCACCCCCACCCTCCTGTCTGCACCCCTCCCAGCCCTGGCTTTGCGGCAGGGCAGACGCAGGAAGATTTATGGTGACTGCAGGCGCGGCTCCTGCCTGGCAGACACAGGCTCATCCCACACTAAGCTGCTTTATGTGGGGCTGTTAGCTCTGCTCCGCTGACTCGGAGGCTACATCTTTTTAATCTTTATTATTCTTAATGCTCTACTTTCTCCCTGGGCCTCTGGCTCCAGCCCCATCCTGACCTCAGACACCAGCAGCAGTAAAGCCCCCCGTTGTCATCCCTATCCCTCGCCACTCGTGGGAGGAGCAGATCTCGGAGCTCCTGTCTCAGCTGGGGACACGGTGCTCTCTGGGCTGGGACCGGCGCTCTGCTCTGTGTGGGGACAGCGTTCCAGGTTTTAACAAAGGCGCCGTCACTGTCCCTATGCAGGGAGCTGCACAGATGGGCAAGACCAGGATGTGCTTAAAGGGACTTCTCTTCGTGGAGGGAAGCCAGATGCTGGAGGGGAGCGTGCCCAGGATGGAGCAAAGGCAACATCCCAGTGGTCCGAAAGCCCAGGCCTTCTGAGCTGTGTGCCCCACGCTGTGCGGGCCCCAGGCTGCAGGACAGCAGCCAGAGAGGACTCCCAGGGGGACTTGCCTCTGCTTCCTGCTGAGACCCACTCCCTTCACCTTTGATTCCTTGCTGGGAGGGTGAGGAGGCAGGACACGTGGTGATTAGAAAGCTCTGCCCTTTGCAGGATGGGGCGTCCTCCAAGGGGAGGGATGCTCCGTGCACCCCCACAGCACATCCACAAGCACTGGCCCCTTGAGCCTCACCCCCACTCGCAGGACAGATGTCCAAAGCACCTTTGCCCACGCCAGATGAGGAAGGATCTGGGGAAGAGCGGGTTTGCCCATCACCACACAGACCTTCAGAGCTGCAGCTGCAGGTGTCCCTTAGTCAGGCCTCCCAGCCAGACTGAGCCCCCAGCCCAGCCCCAGCCTGTGCCCCTGTAGGAGGCCTCTTTTTCAGGAGCACAAACAGGAAGGAACACTCACAGAGTCACACTGAGGGTCTAGCATGTGTGTTCTCTCCCCAAGGCAGAAGTCTGTGTGGCAAAGGTGCTGCCCACTGCTGGCCGGGGTTTCGCGGGAGGGCACGGTCCAGACCTTGGGGGGCAGGAGGCTGTGGTTTGGACTGGTTTTGCAAATCCAGGCAGGGCTTCATTCTTCAGTCACAACCTTCCCCACAAGCTGCACTCACTGGAACCGTTTTTTGTTTGTTTGTTTTAATTCGGTCATTGGAATTAGGGTTTCAAAGGGCAGAGACCCCTGGGAAAGTGGCCTTCCTGGGGGCAGATTTCCATGAGGCAGGGCAAGGGCATCAGCAAAGGCAATGCCCAGCCCCCAGCGACCATACTGAGGGGAGCAGTGGCCTCCTGTACCATCACCCGAGTGGCACATGGACCCCTAAATATTGCTCTGGACATGGTGCTTTTGCATATCTGCTTTAGAGGACGGGTCGTGACTGCTCTGTTTTTTGACTGTGACCTCCGCCTTATTGTTCCTCTAGGACAGTGTCTGCTGCTTCCAGCTGGCGGCGTGATGTGCACGGCCTCACCACGGGCCACGCCCACGGAGTGCTCGCTACCTCCTGTCTGATAGCACAATACCGCCGGTGAATTCTGCACCACCAACTTCTAAACCTGAGCAACAGCCTTTCAGGTAGTATCACGGGAGCATTTAACCAAACACTTCAAACATCTGCGCATCCTTCTCAAACTCTTCCACAACGTTAAGAGAGGAAATGCAAACTCATTTTAGGAGGCCAGCACTATCCTAGTATCAAAACTGGACAAGGACCCTACGAGAAGAAAATCACTGGGCAGTGCCCCTGATGAAGGTATCTGCAAAACTCATCAACAACACACTAGCAACCCAAACCCAACAACCCGTTAAAAGAATCATTGGCCGAGAGCAAGTGGGATTTATTCCAGGGATGCAAGTATGGTTCAATATCCACAAACCAATCCACAGGACCACAGAAACAAGTGGAGGATGAAAATCAGAAAAAAATCAGCTTATGTTTTCATATTCTAAAATACAAAATCACAGCACGTTAGCGATATTTTTTTTGCTCTTAATTTTTATCAACCAGCAATACAAAGAGATGACAAAAGAATAAAACAACAATTACTATAAACACACACACACACACACACACACACACACACACATCAATCTGTCCTAGCTGGTTTGGCTCAGTGGATAGAGCATCAGCCTGCAGACCGAAAGTTCCCAGGTTCTATTCTGGTCAAGGGCATGTACCTTGGTTGTGGGCACATTCCCAGTGCGGGGTATGCAGGAGGCAGCTGATTGATATTTCTCTCCCTCGATGTTTCTGACTCTCTTTCCCTCTCCCTTCCCCTCTGTAAAAAAATCAATAAAATATATTTTTAAAAAACAACCACCTGCTAATATTTAATCAATAGATGGCCCTTTTGTGACAGTGTCTCAGGGGAGAGTCTTGAGGGCACAGGGAGCCCCTGTCCCTCCCCAGGTGCTCTCTCCTACAGCCCCCACCACTGCGCCTAGGTGCCCACCGGAAGGCCCCCAGTGACTTCTTGTTGCCAAACCAAAGCCTTTGGAGCCTCGTTCCCCTGGGTGGGCATCGCTCTGCACCACAGTGATCCGCTGCCTCCCGGGAACACACTTCTTGGGCTTCCAGGGGGTCCGACAGCCCTAGTTTTCCTCTGGCGTTTCTCTGCTTGGTTGGTTTTCCAGCAGCAGGTCTTCTTGTCTCCTGTTTGCTGGGAATGGGCGGTTGGGGCAGGGGGGTGAGAGGGGGGGAGAGGGGCAGCTCTGGGTGCTCTGCTTCATGCCCTGTGCACAGGCCTCTCAGCTGCTCCTTTATTCTTAGGCCTCTGCAGAATGAGAGGAGATGGGCTCTGTGGCTTCAAATGACCTTCATATGACCTTTCCAGTAGCTCCTCCCTGACTCCATCCTGCCACAGGACACAGAGCATGTCCTGGGCTGAACATAGAGCTCCTCCTACCCCGCCCCCGAGTGAGTCCTCCTCCCAGGTGTTCCTATTCCTAACCTGCATATCTGCAGAGCACACGTCATTAAAAAACAAGTCATCATCGCATTTCATTAGGATGTGGGGCCGTCTGAGTCCCACCCACAGTGCACGCGTGCCTCGATGTGTGTTTCCTTGTTTGGTTTTTACGAGGACACCTTGAGAAGGAGCTATGTTTCCGTTCCACAGAGGAGAACATCCGTACCCGGGGAAGGCGAGAACTTAGCCAAGGACAGGGTTTGATTTAATTCCTGGTTAGCTTGGAGCCTCGCCCAGTGCCCTCCATAGCATCCTGGAGATTCCAGCACTGATTCCTCTGGCCAAAGGCTCTCCCCCAGCTCAGAATCCAAACAAGTAGCACCTGGGCGTGTAGCATAGCCAACGTCTCGAGCACCCTTTCCGCAGTGTCCTATGGTGAGAATGGCTATTTTAATCTACTCCATTGTCACTATTTGCTATTTCTTAACCAGAATTGAAGTCTTTAACCCTAAGAAGGTGACACCTCAGCAGGTCGGGAGCCACTCACAGGAGACCAGGTGTGTCTCGGCCTCTGTTCCAGGTGGGAAGGAGCGATGCCGTGCCCAGGCTCAGCGCTCCGGGGCCAGGGGCCCGCCGGAGGGAGGGGCCCACGACACAGCCTCCTCCAGCTGGATCCCACTGTGAACATGGACTCACTCAGGGTAAGGCCCGGTCTCTGTGAGTAAGCACAGACCTCTGTGGAGGTGCCTGTCCCTCTCAGCCGACAGTGAGGGGGGCCCCGAAGCAGAGGGCCGGGTCTGCACACTGCCCAGGGCCGGGGCCGAGGCGGACAGAAAGATGGGGCAGCACAGCAAGGGCTCCAAGAAGCTCCCGTCTCAGGACGAGTGTCTTCTGCTGGATGTGCTGCTGCCCTGCTTTTGGGGAGGGTGGGGGAGGAGGAGAGAGGTGGACCTTCCATGGAGAAATGACATAGAGACGGTCACGTTTCTAACGTTGTCAGCTCCGTGTCACCGTCCCCATGTGTGTTCCTGACATTGTATTAGGGCGTTCAACACGGAGGCTTAGGAGCAACTGGCTGAGGACACAACCAAGGGTGGGAGAGCTGTGCCTGGAGGGGGGGGGTGGCTGGCCATTGGCAGGGAGAGATAAGAGAAATGGTCTCCTGGAGGACACGGGGGTGAGGAAGGACATGGGGGTGAGGAAGGACATGGGGGTGAGGGAGGACAGAGGGGTGAGGGAGGACACGAGGGTGAGGGAGGACACGGGGTGAGGGAGGACAGGGGGGTGAGGAAGGATGAGGTGAGGGAGGACATGGGGTGAGGGAGGATGGGGGTGAGGGAGGACATGGGGTGAGGGAGGACAGGGGGGTCAGAGAGGACCACAGCCGCCCCCGGTGGACAGTTGGGGGTGAGTTGAGGAGGAGAAAGGAGGCTATTGCACACTGTACTGTCCAGTGGCCCAGGGTCACCTGTGTAGTCACTAAAGATGGACTCGAGGAGGCATGGGGCTGTGTGAGGCAGACGCGGCCCCAGGTCACGTGACACCAGCAAGGTCTGCACACCATCACACACACACCCCCATGGCTTGCTTCCCGCTGGCATCAGCCGGCTCCTGCCCTGCCCCCCGTCAGAGAGGAAGGAGCAGCCGAGGGGCAGCAAGAAGCTGCTGGTCACCCCGAACGTCCAGGAGGAAGTGACCAGCGCGCCACCTCCGTCCCCGCTGCAGGAAGGCCTGTTGCCATGGACAACAGGCCCGCGTCCTCCCTGTCTGGGCGGCCGCACACGGGAGCCTGGAGAGCAGACCACTCGCTGTGGGAGCATGGAGTGCGGGCCTATGCGCGTGTCGCGTGTGCCCCGCGTGTGCGCCACGAGGATGGAGCCGGCAGTGAAAGGGAGTCCGAGGTCTGTGCAAGGCCTTGTCCTTCCAGTCACATTGAGCCGCCCACTCCTCAGCTCCCCCGCCTGGCAGGGACACAGCCCCCTGGCAGCCAGCTGCCAGGATGAGCTGCCGGCCCGCAGGGGGCGCTGGAAGGTTTGGCAGTCTCATCTGGCTGCCTGGGGATCTCAGAGCCGATGAACCCCTAACTCTGCATACACACGGCCACCAGCTGTCCCAGGTGCGTGTGGGTTACACGGGGAGACCGGCCACCCCAGACCACTCACCGCAGGAGCAGGGCCTGTTGTGCGGACGATGGGACTGTGTGTCCGTTTCAAAGGCAGGGAATCGGCTGGAGTCTGGGCGCTGCTGAGACCGGGTGGCCTCTCTCGCCTCAGCTCTGCAGGGAAACGTGTTGGATGATGATGCCGACACCCGGTAAAGGTTTCGGCACCTGGTGGGTGACTCGGGAAAGCGGTGACTCTCCTGCGCTTAGGCCACTGCTCGTGAGCGACGGGGCGAGGGGCCGTTTAACCCACGTCCTTTCCAACCCATGATTCTCTCTCATCACTGATGTTTCTCTCTCTCTCTCTCTCTCTCTCTCTCTCTCCCCCCCCTCCACTCCTCTCTGGAATCAACTTTTAGAAAAAGGTAAAAAATGAAAAACCACAACAAAGAGTGAAAGTCACCGTTTAGAACACACACGTGAGTCTCTTGAGAGAGTGGCCCATCTCAGCACCGAGGCCCAGGCTGCTGGGTCTCCTGCGCCCGAGACCTGCACCCGGAGCCCCTCCTCATGCAGGGCTCAGCTGCCCCCCCCACGCCCCTCCCACCACACCCCTCCTCCCTCTCACCTGGGCCTCCTCCCAGCCCAGCAGGGGAGGAAGCGCGTGGGGAGGACTTGTCTGGATGATCCCGCTGCCCTGGCCCCGGTGGTAGTTCAGCTGCAGATGCTCAGACCCTGACTTCACACCAGGCATGGCCCCCTCGAGGTGCACCTCCCCGCCCCGTGATGTATCTCATCGGTCTGGTCACCTCCATCTGTGTCCAGGGGACCTGGCTGGAAGGAGGGTGATGGTACTGGTCAAGCCTCTCGCCAGGAGGCAGAGGCAGAGGGGGTCGTCTACAGAGCCGAGGTCAGGCGGCCGCTGTGGGCCCAGAGGTGCCGTGCGAAGGGGAAGTGCGATCGGGGTGGGAGGCCGGCCAGCAGGAGCCAGAGCCAGAGGGCATGGAGGCCACAAAAGCCTGTGGTTGCCCAGAAAGCTGCTGGGCAAACAGCACCGAGGTGGCGGGTGCCCCACGGCATCAGCTGTGGAGCTCAGGGAAAGGGGAGGGAGAGTGGGGGGCGGGGGGCTGGGCGGCAAGTCAGCAGCAGCAAGGGGTGGGCCTGGGAGTCTGCACTTCTTTTTTTAAAAAATATATTTTATTGAATTTTCACAGAGACATCAGTCAGAAACATCAATGAGAGAGAAACATCAATCAGCTGTCTCCTGCACGCTGCCCACTGGGGATGTGCCCCCAACCAAGGTACATGCCCTTGACCGGAATCGAACCTGGGACCCTTCAGTCTGCAAGCCGACGCTCTATCCACTCAGCCAAACCGGTTTCAGCAAGTCTGCACTTCTAACAGGCCTGCAGGGGCCGCTGCTGGGGGAGCCACTGCCTGCCCTCTCCGAGGACCCTCCCCCAGGACCCTCCCCCACCTGCTCTCCCCTGCTCACTGGGGACTCGCCCATCTCCATGTCACCGGGGCTGGCCCTCCCAGAGACCCGGCCGAGGCCGTTGGGGTCCCAGGTGCCCTGGTGGCTCAGCTGACGGCAGACGGCTAATTGCTCTCGGTGCTGACGCACTCCTCGTTAAGGTTTCCCCGAGTGGGGAGCGGAGCTGCGACCTGCGGTTTCAGAGGTCGAGGTGGAGAGAGGACACCTGCCCGCGCTAACGAGTGCTGACCCTCGAGGACACACCCGGGGCCAGAGCTCCCAGGTGTGTCAGAGGCACAGGATCTCATTAACTGCTCCATCTTACCGGCTCCGGAAACTCCCGTCTCTGCATCTCCCTGATGCCTGGTGTGTGGAAGGCCCCAGAAATAGGCGGGAGAAGAAAAAAAATAATGGAAATCAAGGTAACTCAACATCAAGAACTGTGAGTGTTCGTTTGGAATAAATGGGTTTATAAGGCTGGATGTGACAAGATGAAATTATATTTTTAACTAGTGACCCAGCACGTGAAATCACACAAGATCCAGACCCAGGGGAAACTGCGCAAGACCCGGGACCCCAGACCCCACCACGCCTCGGGACCCAGAGTCAAGTCCACCCCCATGCGCCGCGCCGTGCATGCAGCCTCCTGGTGACCGGTCCTTGGTCGCACAGCCTTAGGGCCACTGGGTTTTTATAATATAGACTAGAGGCTGGTGCACAGATTTGTGCACATGTGGGGTTCCTCAGCCTGGCCAGCGATTGCGGCCAATCAGGGCCATCTCCCCCGGTTCAGAGGGAGGGACTGCAGGAGGTTGGCCAGTCAGGGGAGGTTGGCTGTGGGAGCTCACTGACCACCAGGGGGCAGCTCCTGCATTGAGCATCTAACCCCCTGGGGGTCAGTGCACACCATCAGTCGACTGGTCGTTTGGTCAACCGGTCATAATCGTCACTTAGGCTTTTATAGAGAGAGAGACTGATTTCAGAGAGGAAGGGAGAGGGGGAGAGAGAAACATCAAGCATGAGAATTCCTGATTGGCTGCCTCCTGCACACACCCTACTGGGCTTGTGCCCTTGGCTGGAATCGAAACTGGGACCCTTCAGTCCGTAGGCCGACGCCCCATCCACAGAGTCAAACCTGCCAGGGCACAAGATGAAATTAAATGCACTTCCTGTTAATACTGTTCTTCTAGCCCCACATCAGCCAGTTACACTCAGACCATTCAGTGGCGGATCATGCTCACCCCTTGCAAAGGTCATAAATTCTTCCTAAAACCAAGGTCGCATCTGATTGGCAGCTCACCCACAGTGGCTTCTGCCGTATTTCCCGGTTTTCTGTGTGCGGGGATCAGAGACAGGGAGGGAAGCTGGAATCGGGGCTGACTGCACAGGATGGATGCTGACAGGGACCAGGATTACAGCCACAGAGGCGGCCACCCCTTCTGCAGGCCTGGGAGCCCACTGGAGCCTGTGGAAACTACAGTCCCCAGAATGCACTGCTCCATGGCCACTCCCTCACTAGCATCCCAGAACTACACTTCCCAGCATGCAGCGGGGCACCTTCAGGCTAGGCCTGTGTTTCCCGGATGTGGTCTGTGCAGACAGAGGGCATGGATGGTGCAGGATGGCCCTGGGTGGGGGCTGCCTCCCAGACACCTCCTACTGCCCCCGCAGATCCCAGCTTCCGTTCTGAGGCTGGAAGAAAGCGGGGCTGCGGGAAGCCAGGGCCTCTGACCATTTTAAAGAGCAAAGCACACGGTTTAAAAGATGACTCCATCCAGCCCCAGCAAGCTGCAGTTCCCGAGCAATGCAGCCTTACGGTAATAGCCATGCGTCCTCATGTTCATTTTGCCTCAGGGCCAGCAGCTCGGCAGCATGGCCAGCGGGAGCCCTCCACGGGGAACATGGGCTCCTGACTCTGACTGCATCAAATGGCAGAGTGCAGAGCGGGCTCCGTGCCTCCCACCCCCCGCCCCCAATCCCCTATCAACCCCCTCCCAGAGGAGGCCCCGGCAGCTAGGGCTGCAGAGGCTGGGACTGCGTCTCCCCTCCCCGCTCCCCCCCCCCCCTCCCCACTGTCAGGAGATGCCCCCTGAGCCCTGAGCACAGGCCCTGCTGCCCACTCCCGCCCCCGGCAGCTGCCAGGCTGTCAGATCTCTCCCAGCACATCCCAGACCCTCAGGCCATGGGCACAGGAGCCAGTCCTGGTCAGCGAGGTGCTGCCTTCAGGGACCTGCTGTGGAGTCACCGAGGCCCCGGACAACCTCAGGGTCAGGGTCGGCCTGCTCCTCCCTCTTCCAGCTCAAGGTCGGCTGCTCCCGCTGATCCGGCCCCAGCGGCACGTGCTGTGCCTGCTAAACTGGGTTCCTGTGGGCGCTCAGTGGGGTGGGTGTGTGGGGGGGGGGGGGGGGTGTCCGTGCTTGTCCTTGACTCTGTGCAAGGACGGGAGACTGAAAACAGAACTGAGAGGAAAGGCATTGCATGAACTCTCTTATGTGGAAGGAAGAGCAGACAATCAGAACTCGCCTCCCTGACGGGTCCCGGTCCCCGTGGTCAGAAGGGAGGCGTGCAGCCAGTGCTGGACACCAGGGCCAGCTTCGAGGGCGTGTGGCTGCCAGTCACACCCCCTTCCCCACCCCCCATTTGGAAGAGCCGCAGGCTTGGCCTCACGCTCGGCTCTCACATCCTGAAATTGCTAATAAGCTTTGAATGGGGGTCCTGCCTTTTTTTTCTTTTTCTTGACTTTCCTGTAGAGAGAGAGCAAGAGATCTGTTTGTTGTTCTGCTTTCTGATGCGTTCATTGGTTGACTCTTGTATGTGTCCCGACCCGGATCGAACCCAAAACCCCAGGGTATCAGGACGGCACTCTAACCCATTGAGCTACCGGCCACCGCAGCGCCCACTTTTCCTTTTCCCTGGTCTCCCAGACGATGTCACAGGCCCGCACAGCCCCTGCTTCACCAGCCTCGGTCTCTCCCGTCAGCTCAGGCCTTGGAGGCGCTGGGAGAGACCTGACAGCCCGGCAGCTGCTGGCGGGCGGGAGCGGGCAGCAGGGCCTGCGCTCAGGGCTCAGGGGGCCTCTCCTGACAGTCGGAGGCCAGCACCGGGCAACGTAAAGGGCAGACATTTATCTGCTCACTGTCTGGAGGCTGGAGCTGAGATCACCGTGCCAGCCATCTTGCCCTACCTGGTGTCGGGCATGCCCTCCAGCCATGTCCTCGCCGGGCTGAGCATACACCCAGCCAAGAGGGCTCCGTTCTCAGGACCTGGTCACCTCCCCAAGGCCACGCCTTCTGGTCCTGGGGCAGGCGGCCAGGCGTGAGCAGAGCCGGGGGCATTGGCCAGGTACGAAGGTCACCCAGGGTCCCCCTCGCCCTCAGGTGACTTTTCCTCTCCCGTCAGACAGCTGTTCGTGCCGCTGGACCCTCCCCTGACCTCCCCTGGCACCTCACTAGTCCGTGGCCAACACCCTTTGAGGAGGAATAAGGGGCCGGAGACAAGCCTCACAGACTCCCTTATAAGCCCTTGCCTGACCCTAAGCAGCAAGGCCAAGCAGGCGAGCGATGTCACCCAGACCCACTGAGATCTGGACCACCTGCGTTGACCTATGACCTCCTCCCTGGCACCAACCAATCGGGAGAGGCCACAGCCCTGAAAGGACACATCTGGGAAACCGGTGAACATTCTGCGGCGATCCTCCCCCACAGACCTCCCTAAACCCGTGCTCTCTCTTCTAAACTCCAAGCCCCACCTCCCCCCACCCCTTTTTTTTTTTGCCTCTGTAACCTGTTTCCTGAGTCCACCCAGCCCAGCGGGCTCACTTCTCCCATGGCTCCCACCTCGCACCTCTGTGACTGTCTAAGGAGCTCTTGCTCCAAATTCTTTCTTAGCCAGAACTCAAGTGCCGAGGTTGCTGAACCCAGAGCCAATCGAGGCCCCTCGGAGCTGCCCGGGGCCCAGCTCGCTCCCCACGATTGTCACAGAGGGACAATGCGGCCAGAGCTCGCAGACCGTAAACCTGCAGCAGGATGAGTTCTTACTGAACGACGGCCCGTGTTGCCACCACCCCATTCGAGAACCAGAAAACCAGCGTCCCCCAGGAGCCTCCCGGGGACCCGAGCCCCACGCCGCCACGTTGGGGTTCTGTTTAAATGTTGTTCCCTTTACCCACTTTTAGAGAGAAAAGAAGGGAGAGGGAGGGAGAGAGAGGGAGAAACAGCGATCCACCCACTATCAGCTCCCGCCTGTCACACCCGCTTCCTCTCACACACGTGTCCATGCCGTTCTCAGAGGTTCGAGCACGGAGCAACGTCACCCATCGCTTTGCGGCGTCCGTCAGGTAGACAGAGCAGCTCTGTCCATTCTGCGCTGTCGGCGTGTTTCCAGTTTGAAGGTCAGCAACGGGTGGAGAGGAGACCATCCGTGCCCATCACCAGGCACGGCCTGACCGGAGTCGAACCCGGGACCCTTCAGTCCACAGGCCGACACTCGACCCACGGAGCCACCCCGGCAAGGGCCCCTCGATCCTCTTCTGGACAGTGCGCGCCGAGAGCCGGGCGGCCACTCGGGGAGCCTGCAGGCCGGAAGGGACGGCCGTCCATCTGGTCGTCTGCACAGTGGGCGGGGCCGAGCTGGGACCGGGCATCTGGGGTGTCAGTGACCTACCTGCTGGACAGGTGCTCACACATCCCGCAGGACGGCAAGGGTCACATTCCTTTCTGGGGGCCCGCATGGAGGGAAACTTAGGGCGCGACGCTGACCGGGTCTTTCCATTTTACCCCTTTGTCAGAGTGGAAGCGAGGGGGGTTCCCACTTCAATCCAGTGCCACCGCCTTTTCTGGGAGTGATCCCAGCCCTGTGTCCACTCCCCCAGCGGGAAGGGGACCAAGCCCGCGTCCCAGGACACAGGATAATGTGGCGGGCACAGACTCCAGCAGGATCAGGGGCAGAGAGGAGACAGAGGAGCAGATGTAGGGAGTGTGGAGAGATGGGGGGTGGGTCTGAGGGTGCAGAGTCTCCCACAGACCTCAGGCTGGGGTTCAGGGGTGTGGCCACTGGGCAGCTGGGCGGAGAGGCCAGAGGAAGGGCAGGAGGAGGGAACTGGGTCCAGGGATGGTGCGGGGCGGGGGGGGGGCGCACGCTGGGCTCTGACCTGGGGTCCGGCCGAGACTCAGGGGACCGGGCATCTCTCTCCTCTGGGCGGCTGGTCCACCTGCAGCCGGGCCAGGGGGCTCACGCCGGTGGGGGAGACTGGGGAGCATGCCCCATACATGGCTGGGCACCCCCCTTCTTTCCAGAGAAGACTAACAAGAACAGCAGCACCCCAGACCTTGCAATAGCACACCTTGGAACTACAGAGACACCCCAAAACTGTGGCAGCAACCCCAAAACTGCAGAGAAACCCCCAGAACTTCAGAGAAACCCCAGAACTGTGGCAGCACCCCCAGAGCTGCAGAGAAACCCCAGAACTGTGGCAGCACCCCCAGAGCTGCAGAGAAACCCCAGAACTGCAGTGGCACCCCCAGAACTGCAGTGGCACCCCCAGAACTGTAGAGCTACCCCCCAGAACTTGCAGAGAAACCCCGAGAACTGCAGAGACACCCCAGAACTGCGGGCACCCCGCCCCGGGTGAGAGGACACAACTGGAGCAGCAGACACAGAACCTTCTGCTCTCCTTTCCTTTCCTCAGCCCCATCCTCCCGCAGGGACTGCGCTGGTGACTGCGAGGGAGGAAGGCTTCCGCCATCGCCCTCCAGCGGCTGCACATCCTCTGTGAGCGCTCAGGCAGTGGGGGTGGGGGAGCTGTCCAGAACCCTGAGCACCTGCCCTCCAGCCAGAGCAGCACCCATTCACAGGGTGGGGTGTGCCCCCAGGACAGACCAGAGGAGGGGGATCCCCTGAGGCTCCCTCTCGGCCCCTGGGCTCCCGCTGCCTGGAGCCTCTCCCTCAGAAGCAGAGGGATTAATGATGAATAATTAATAGGCGAGGCATCCGCATTATTAATGCCCAGAGTGGGCAGAGCAGCCAGAGGGGCTGACGCCACGCTGCACTCAGGCCTTCAGCATCTGATCTCTCTTCCCGGGAAGCACGGGACCAGAATGCACACTCCACACCCAGGCCTGCCCCCCCCATAGCCAGGCCTGCACCCCCACAGCCAGGCCTGCCCCCCCATAGCCAGGCCTGCCCCTCACAGTGCACCCCCACAGCTAGGCCTGTCCCCCCCACACACACAACACATCCACACAGCCAGGCCTGCACCCCCACAGCCAGGCCTGCACCCCACAGTGCACCTCCACAGCCAGGCCTGCCCCCCCATAGCCAGGCCTGCCCCTCACAGTGCACCCCCACAGCCAGGCCTGCCCCCCCATAGCCAGGCCTGTACCCCCACAGCCAGGCCTGCCCCTCACAGTGCACCCCCACAGCTAGGCCTGCCCCCCCCACACACACAATACAGCCAGGCCTGCACCCCCATAGCCAGGCCTGCACCCCACAGTGCACCTCCACAGCCAGGCCTGCACTAGACACACACAATACACCCCCACAACCAGGCCTGCCTCCCACAGTGCATCCCCCACAGCCAGGCCTGCTCCCCCCACACACACAATACACCCCCACAGCCAGGCCTGCTCCCCCCACACACACAATACACCCCCACAGCCAGGCCTGCCCCCCACACACATAATACACCCCCACATCCAGGCCTGCCCCCCACAGTGCACCCCCACAGCCAGGGCTGCACTCCACACACACAATACACCCCCACAGCCAGGCCTGCCCCCCACAGTGCACCCCCACAGCCAGGCCTGACCCCTACAGTGCACCCCCCACGGCCAGGCCTGCCCCCCACAATGCACCCCCACAGCCAGGCCTGCCCCCCACAGTGCACCCCCACAGCCAGGCCTGCAGCCCTGGTGGCCTCCCTGAGCCTCGCCGTCTGTGGGGCCTGGGCCCACCCCCACAAAGCGAATTGGAAGGGTTGACAACCCCCCAAGGTCCTCACACCTCTGGAGGCCACATCCACAACTCGGGGGACACCCAGCACGCAGCGTATCAGTGTCCCCCGTTTACCGACTCACGTGAGGCACAGCATCGTTTTCCTAAACAGGCACTGTTTTACCCCGAAAGCACCCTGCCCACAGGCCGTTCACGGGCGAAGATGCACTTTCCTCCCCAGATAAGGACAGTCAGGAAGGGGGGGGGGGGGTTAGGGATGGGGAGGGTTGTGGGGGACAGCAGCCCAGCCAGAGGCGGCCCTGCCACGCCCGGGGCTGAGTTCACTCGGGTGGAACCCCGCAGAGCAGCTGGCTGTTCCTCGGATAGTTCTGTGCAGCCTAGAAGGACGCACCGCACCCCAGTGGCCTCACAGGACAAAGCCCCCCCTCCTCCCCCACCCACCCCACCCCCCTCCCTGTCCCTGGAGCCGAGCAGGAAATGAGCAGTGTGGGTCACAGAATTAGCCAGAAGCCCCCTGGCCCTTCCTTCCCCTCCGCCTGGGGCTGCATCTGACAGGGGACAAGGCACAGACTCCTGTGATCCCGCAGGAGAGCAAACAGAAGCCGAGGTCCCTAAAGGAACGTACATTCAGCCGGGCGTGTGGGGCCCAGGGGCTGAGCCCCGACCAAGAACCAGGAGGTCACGGCTCCAGGCCCCCGGGTTGTGGGCCCGATCCCCAGTGGGGGGGTGTGCGGGAGGCAGCCGATCTGTGATTCTCTCTCCCTCTCCCTCCTCCTTCCTCCCTGACATCAGTACAAATGTATTTAAAGTGATAAAACGACGTCTCTCTCTGAGCCAGAGGCTGCGCCGAGGCCCGGTCCTGAGCGTGGGTGGCTGTGCGCCCCTGGCGGCGGGGTCTCGCTCGTCTGCGGCCGGAGCGGGTGGGACGGACGGAGTGGCTGCTGAGGCCCCTGGGTGGGCGCGGCAGAGCCCGTGATGGGTGCAGAGCAGGTGCCCGGGGACGGGAAACCCTGCTGAGGGGAAGGAGGGTCTGCTGTGGAAACATGCAGGGAGGGACAGCCACCAGCCCTGACTCCGGGCTGCAGCCCTCCTTGGCAGCCCAGGGCGGGCGGCTCTGAGCCGGAGGCAAAGGAGAGCAGGGACTCAGGTGCAGAGCAGGGTGGTCCTGGGAGAGGGCAGGGCCTGTGGTGGCCAGCAGCAGGGAAGGAGGATGGGGGGGCGGGGAGTGTCACTCTGGAATCTGAGTCTGGGCCCAGAGACTGCAGGTTGGGATAAACCACGGAGCCCCCTCAACCTGCAGCACAGCCCTGTGCTCCAGGGAGTGGGGTGTGGGGGCCGTGTGCTCCAGGGAGTGGGGTGTGGGGGCCGTGTGCCCCTGGGGAGTGGGGTTCGGGGGCTGTGTGCCCCGGGGGAGTGGGGTGGTGCCCCCCTCGGGCCGGACAGGAATGCACAGGCCCCGACCTGGGTCCCACTGGCTGCCTCTCAGGGGTACAGGGAGCGGCCTCTGCTCTTCCCACAGTATGGGGGGAGGAGGGGGGGTCCACACTGTGGGATCGATGGCTGCTGCTCGCAAAGCCGTTAGCCGGTCTGAGGGCCGAGAGCGGATGGAGGGGCGTCTGACTGACGCCTCTGCAGTGCGTCTCCACCTGCCAGTGCTCCCGCCCCCCGGCTGCTTCAGCCCCACCCACTGCTTAGGCTCAGGGATGTGACCTCCACTCCCCTCTGTCATGGGGGACGCTGTGACCCCCATAGCCTGGCAGGTCCCCCTCTGTCATGGGGGACGCTGTGACCCCCCAACCTGGCAGGTCCCCCTCTGTCATGGGGGACGCTCTGACCCCCCCAGCCTGGCAGGTCCCCCTCTGTCATGGGGGACGCTGTGACCCCCCAAACCTGGCAGGTCCCCCTCTGTCATGGGGGACGCTCTGACCCCCCCAGCCTGGCAGTCAGTGGGAGATGCTTTGCACAGGCTCGTCTGCATGAGCACAGCAGTCCCCCTGTCACTGCAGAGCAGGAAGCAGGCCTCTCTCCTCCTGCCCCCCCCCCCCCCCCCGCCCAGGCTTCCGACCAGACACCCCTCTTATCAAAACGGAAAACCATGGCATCAGCAAATTCTCCCTCTTCTGTCCTCCTCTCCCTCTGGCCTTCTCCTTCCTCTCTCCCCTCCCTCTCTCTCCCACTCTCTCCCACTCCCCTCCTTCCCCCTCCTCCCTCTCTCCCCCTCCCCTCCCTCCCTCTCTCTCCCCTCTCTCTCCCTTTCCCTCCCTCTCCCCCCTCCCTCCCTCCCTGTCCCCGCCCCATTCCCTCATCGAGGGACAGCAGGAAGCTCGCCACAAAAGCCGCCGAGTTCCTCGAGTTTGCCGAATAAATTTTTGTGAAATGAAACCACGTGGGACAGTAGGATTCCTCCAGGCCACCCTGAGCCCGGAGTTCTACACAGCACAGCCGAGACCCGGGGGCTGGGACGCCCTCGTCCGCGTGAAGCCACGGCGCGGGCGCAGGAGGAGACGGAGCCTCCGGGGAGGCTGGCTCAGAGCCTAGCACACGGAGGTGCCGGGCCCTGTGTTCAAGGCGGCTCACAGGCTCGTGGCATCGGCGAGAAACCTTGGGGCGCGTGCTGTCTCGCCACCGCCACGTGTGGGAAGGGGCTCACGGGAACGGAGTCGTGCGCCCGATTGCAGCAGGAGGCGCTGTGGGAGCCAGAGCCGGGATCTGGGGGCCAGCGCACTGCCTTTTCTAAACGCACACGCAGCCCTGCCCGCCTAGCTCGGGGGTGGTGAGCATCAGCCTAGGAACCATGCCTTGTGGGCTGGGCCAGTGGGGGGCGTGCAGGAGGCAGCTGATGGAGGATTCTCTCTCGCCATTGATGTTTCTGTCTCTCTCTCTCCCTCTCCCTTCCTCTCTGAAATCAGTAAAAACATGTTTAAAAAACATATGCAAGGCCGAAACCGGTGTGGCTCGGTGGATAGAGCGTCGGCCTGTGAACTGAAAGGTCTCGGGTTCAATTCTGGTCAAGGGCATGTACCTTGGCTGTGGGCACATCCCCAGTGGGGGAGGGGGGGGTGAAAGAGGCAGCTGATGGATGTTTCTCTCTCGTCGATGTTTCTGACGTTCTATCCCTCTTCCTTCCTCTCTGTGAAAAATCAATATATTTTTTAAAACATGTGCAAAGCAGAGTGAGCTGTGAGCCATCTCCCCCACACGGATCCCGTTCTGACGGAGCCCTGAGGTTCGAGCCGGGGCCACTCGCCTGCCCGCCCTCGTGGGAGGGAGCCATGCACCTGCAGGTCGCCCTCGCCCAGGTGCGCCCACAGGTGCGGCTCGCTCCGTGTGATGTGACACCCGGGGAGACTCTCCCCGCCCCCAGGAACAACTCCGGCCATGTGAGCCCAGGTCACCCGGTGCCAGGGCAGGGCCTCGGCAGTCCCAGCACCTGGACCGCACGCCGTGTCCCTCCCTCGACCCTCCTCCCAGCCCCCAGAGCGCTGGTGTCCCTGGGCGCAGAGGACAGGGTGCGGTGATGTTTGTGGGTCGCCCTTCTGGTGCCTTTTCATACACACAGCAGCGCCATGACTCAAAAGCCGTCTGCGCTCCCCGCCTCCAAGACAAAGAAAGCCCCTAACCCGGTACTAGATGGGTCCCGGGAAGCGGGTGATGATGGTGTCGGGCTTCGTCCAGTTAAAGCAAATCGGAATTGCTGGGGAGAATATGGGCACAGCCTGGTCACCAGCCTGCAGGCACCTCCCTGCAGCACCTGCTGGGCACTGGGTCTGGGTGATGGAAGATGCCGTCAGCGGAACCCCCGTCCGCGTGCCTGCAACGGGGCGCAGCATCCCATGCAGTCGGCTCGGTCCTATCGACTGACCGCTGTTTGAAAGCAGCTGAGGAGCAGGTTGACCTCTCAGGTCCTGTGGGACGCATCCCGACACAGAACAACACACGACACGGAAACTAGTCTCGGCCCCAGGAACTGTCTATTGCCTGGTAGGCGTTCCTCCCAGCCCCGCGCCAGGAAATGAGCAACGAGATCAACTCCCTCCACATCTCTCCACCTCCGTGTCTTTTCTTTCCTGCTTTCTTTTTTCTTTAAACACATTTTATTGATTTTTTTTTTTTTTTACAGAGAGCAAGGGAGAAGAATAGACAGTTAGAAACATCGATGAGAGAGAAACACCAATCAGCTGCCTCCTGCATACCTCCCACTGGGGATGTGCCCGCAGCCAAGGTGCATGCCCTTGACCAGAATCGAACCTGGGACTTTTCAGTCCGCAGGTTGACGCTCTATCCACTGAGCCACACCGGTTTTGGCTTTTTTTTCTTTTTCTTTTTCTTGTTAATCCTCATTGGAGGATATATATACTGAGCGGTCAGATGATGATGATCTCTGAATGCATAATAATCTGGCCACTCGGTGTATATCCTATAGAATAAAAGGCTAATATGCAAATTGTTCCCTCAACCAGGAGTTCGACCAGCAGGCAGGCTGGCCAACCACCCATGTCCCCTCCCCCTGGCCAGGCTGGCCAGACCCCACCCATGCACAAATCATGCACCGGGCCTCTAATCTCTAATACATACACACACACACACACACACACATACTGAGTAGCCATATTATTATGCATTCATAGATCATAATAATCTGGCCACTCTGTATTTTTTTTTCCATTGAGTTTTAGAGAGAGTGGAAGGGAGGGAGGGAGACAGAGAGAGAGAGAAACATTAATGTGAGAAAGAGACACATCGATTGGTTGCCTTCCTCATGTGCCCTGACCGGGACTGGGGATTGAGCCTGCAACCAAGCTATGTGCCCTTGACCGGAATCGAACCCGTGACCCTCAGTCCAACAGCTGACGCTCTAACCACTGAGCACCAGCCAGGGCTCGATTTCTTTTCTTTAGAGCGAAGGTTTGGTCCATGACACCCCTTCTCCCTGGGCAGCCCCTATTTGCAAAGCCAACAGAAAGGCGTGGGCCGCAGTGCGGGGGAGCCTCCAGCATAGGCATCTCTGTAGCCTCCACGCCACCCAGAGCAGTGCCAGCTCCCGAGGCCTTTGGCACATCTGGGGGGGAGGGGGGAGAGGGCAAGGATAGTGAGGGGACCGGGACAGACATCCTCGGGTCTCTCAAAGGGCAGGGGGCGAATCAGGGACAATTGTCAGCGCGGCTAATGGCGACTTGCTCCCATCTCCCCAGTCACGGCGAGTCTGCGGCACACACTCACTCCGGCATGAATATTTAACAAGAAAATATGTCATTAGAACAGGCCCCCACAGCAAACGGATTAATATTAATGGGACGGAATTGAGCCTCCTCTTGAACCCGGAGAGGACGGTGGGGCATCGGTTATTAAAGAACGCGGCGGCCTCGGGACTGACCTTGGCCCGGCCCGGGGCCCAGCAGGAGCCGCCAGCACAGCAATTAACTCTCCGGCGCAGCTCTCCCTCTCTGGCCCGGATCTGGGGCATCTGGGTGCAGGAGCTGCCGACAACTCTCGCATTTAAGGCTGATCTGCCTGGAGGCTGACAGGGCAAGAGGAGGGGCCGGGGGAGACTTGTAAGAAGGAGGGAGCCGTGAGGCAGGATCAGCGAGGCCGGAGTCCGTCCTGAGCCCTCCACCTGCGGGTGCGGGGTCTGAGGCCGGGGGAGCCAGGACCCCTGCCCTAATCAGCAACCGTGGCCACAGGACTGACCACCGGCCCCAATGCCACATCATCCCTGCAACGAAGTGGGTGCCACGTGGACACGAGCTCACCCTCCGAGACCTCGGAACCCCCTGCAGACGAGGGGGCGGCTAGGGCGGATGGGTCGCCTCCTGCAGCAGTGCCAGGCCTCCCTCTACAGCATCAAGATGTCTGGGTTCTCATCACCCGCCTGGGGACCGCGCCCTCCGCCAGCAAGGGAGGTGTTCTCGGGCCAGGGGACAGTGGGTTTGATTGGTCCCACAGCAGGTGCTCAGCAAATGAAATGTTCCCATTCGCTACCTCATTTCCTCCATGAATGAGCAGTTATTCTATGTAATTACTGATCTAGGATTCACCACAAACCAAAACCGGCTTCCTCACCATGTGCGACGTGGGGGAGCGGGAGGTAATGAACGTGCACACTCTTTCGAGGGAACTGGGTAAAGCAGGTGTTCGCTGCAGGATACAGACAAGTCAACGAGGAAGGTCCTTCACAGGAGAGAGAAGTAACTCTTCTCTCCTAAGGGAAACACAACAGCAGCGAGGGGAGACAGACGATGCTGGAGTCGGCATGGAGTCTAGAAAACAGTGTCTGTGGAGGTGAGGGAGGTGAGGTGCAAAGAACAGTGGAGGGATTGCATGAGCCAGACACAGAAAGGTCATGGTCAGTCCAGGGAGAGACATTCTTTGGTTGAGTGAATGGATGGAGAGATGGATGGGTGGATGGACAAATGGGTGGGTGGCTGGCTGGCTGGCTGGATGGATGGATGGATGGATGGGTGGAAGAGTGGGTGGATGGATGGATGGATGGTTGGATAGATGGATGAGTGGATGGATGAGTGGGTGGGTGGGTAAATGAATGGATGGATAGATGGGTAGATGAATGAGTGGATGGAAGGGTGGATGGATGGATGAGTGGGTGGATGGATGGATGGATGGATGGGTGGGTGGGTGGGTAGATGAATGGATGGATGAGTGGATAAATGGATGGGGCATGCCTCTGGGTATGCAGGTTCAGTTTGTTGTCACCTGCACCACATTCTAAGGTCAAGCAAGGTCAGTCCAGATTCTAGGGTGGATGTGGAGGTCAAGGGGCATGGGACCTACTCTGGAAGAATAGCTGCAAAGTCAACATGAGAAGGCTGAGGACACAGGATGGGTGGAGACTTGGGATGTGTCTGCCACCAGCCTAGCCCAGCATCCTCTCCAGGATCCTGTCCCACCTCATGGTCACCCCCCCCCTTTCTTCCTCCCACCCCTTCACACCTCCTCGCTGTGGGTGCCTGCGAGACTTCCTTCCCAACCCAGCAGAACCCGCATCCCTCTCACTGTGTCACAGATATCGAAGGGCTATCTCCCTTCGGGAAGGGCTGTGGCTACCATGCACCCAGGTGAGCCCCAGGCACTTCCTCTCCAGAACTTGCCCAGGTCCCTTCCAATCCACGTGAGGTATGTGTTCCTGTCTATCTCAGTAGACATTCTCACATAACTGCGTGTATCAATAAAGATGTTCTTGTTCCAGGTGGCAGCTTGCCCACTACTTCCATCTTCTCCCTCCCAGTTCAGTCCCATTGGAGAAAGTAAACACCAGCACCATCTCCTTTTAAGGGTTTTACACAGATGGACCATGTTAGCTGGTGTGTAACCCGGTGTGGCCACAACACTGCGACCACACTGTGGCCAGCTGAGGGTGACGGGCCGGGCACTGGCTCCCGCCCCCTGGGCTGCACGCAGGCTGGGCCAATCGCCAACCCTGTGAAAGGTGTGGGCAGATCTCCTGGACCTGCTTCCCCTCTCGAGGGGACAGATGTGGTCACGTCTGAGGGCTGTCGGCAGCAGGTGCCAGCCTTCCTCACGGCGCTGCGCTCACTGGGACACTGACTCCAACTCCTCCCTTTACCCAGCTCAGCACCATCCTACCTGTGCCTGCTCGATGACAATACAGCCATTTCTGCGAGAATCTCTGGGGGAGGAGGCACAGCGAACGCCAGGTCCGCCTCGCCCAGGCAGGGCCACCCGCAGACTCTCCCCGCGTCCCTCAGGGCAGCAGTGTCCTCACAGTAACCACCTCCCCATGTATCTGTGTGGTCTATGTGTCTTTGTATGTTTGTGTGTGTGCTGTGTGTTATGTGTGTGTCAGGTATGTGTGTGCATGTGTTGTATGTATGGGTGTGTGTATGTTTGCATAAGCGTGTGTTTCTGTGTATATGTGTGTTTGTGTGTGTGTGTGCATCTGTGTGTATGTGGTGTGTATTTGTTGTGTTTGTGATGTGTGTGTAGTGTTTATGGTGTGTGTGCATGTGTTTGTGTGTATGGTATGTTTTTGTTGGGTTTGTGATGTGTATGTGGTGTTTTTGTGTGTTTGTGGGGTGTGTGCATGTGTTTGAGTGTGTGGTGTGTATTTGTTGTGTTTGTGGTGTTTATAGTATGTGTGTATGTGTGTGGTGTGTATTTGTTGAGTTTGTGATGTGTTTGTGGTGCGTGCATGTGTGTTTTTGTGTATTGGTGTATTTTTGTGTTTGTGGTGTTTTTGTGTGTGTGTACTGTGTGTGTGTGTAGTGTGTATTTGTTGTGTTTGTGATGTATATGTGGTGTTTATGGTGTGTGTGCATGTGTATTTTTGTGTATTGGTGTATTTTTGTGTTTGTGGTGTGTACATGGTGTTTTTGTGTGTTTGTGTGTGGTGCTATTTGTTGAGTTTGTGATGTATATGTGGTATTTGTGATATGTTTGTGATGTGTGCATGTGTGTTTTTGTGTGTTGGTATATTTTTGTGTTTTGGGTGTGTATGTGGTGTGTATGCTTATAGTGTGGTGTGTGTGTGTGTGTGTGTGTGTGTGTGTGTGTGTGTGAGCACGTGCATGGTGGAGTGTCCGGGTGGACAGGGAACATTTAGCCACGTGTCCCGTAGCCTGCCTGAGTGGCCCAACCTGAACGTGGAGACTCAGCTGGCTCCGCTGACCTCCCTCAGTCAGCAGGAAGGGAAGGGACCAGTGTTGTCTGCATCCACACAAATCCTTTCAGACACGTCTTGTACACGTCGCGGGAACCTGAACGGCAAGGTCCGTGTCGCCTGTTTAATATTCCAGTCGAGGAAGCGGCTCTGAGATGCAGCTCCCAGCCTGCAGGGCCCTGCGTGCCTGCATGGGGGAGTCCCGGGTGCGGGTCTCCGAGGCCACGGATTAATTCGGGGACACAGCCAGGGCCGGCCCTGTGAGCGTGAGACAAGGAGGGGGGAGCCGGAGGTGGCAGAGGCAGCGAGATTATCTGAGAAAAGCATCATTGATCCCTCCTGCTCCCCTAGACCGCGTTACCATGGAAACAGGAAATAGGCTAGATTTCTCTCACATGCACTGTGCAGAACCGCGTCCCCTCAGGAGCCCCTGAGGTCACGAGGTCGGGGCTGCAGGGAGGGTGTGGCCGGCAGGCGGCTGTCTGCATGGGGGACCAAACGGGAGGGGAGGGGAGAGTGGACCCCTCTCCTGCTGGTCCCCTGGAGTGGCTGGTGCAGGGCTGCGAACGGGGACTCGGGTGCTGGCCTCGGGGAACAGGACTCGGTGAGGTGTTGATGCGGTCACATGGGGCCAGGGGGCGGGGTGAATGCAGGGCGAGGGGGGACCTGGGGGAACCCAATGTGTGCTACCAAGTGCACGGGGCCCGTGGGAGGCAGCCGAGTCTGCAGGCTCCAGCCCTGATGGCCCCTGAACACACCACGGGAAGACGGGCAGGAGCAGGTTGCCGGGGGCGGAGTGGGCGGAGGGGGCAGAGGGCGCGGAGGGCGTGGAGGCCACATGGTGCGGTGACGTGGCCGCACCATCACACATTTGCCCACACCCACGGCCTGACCCAGAGAGAGCCAGCGTGGTCCCGGACTCGGTCCCTAACGACCCGCCAGGCCTGCCGGAGTCTGTGGGGGGAGGGGAGAGAAGGGGGGGTTCTCTGTGCTTTGGACTCGGTTCCTCTGTAAACTTAAGCCCGACCTGAAGACACAGTCTGCCGACTGAAAACACAGAATCTAACTTTGTGAACACGTGAACGCCTCCGTCCCCGTGTGGCCCAGTGCCGGACCCAGGAAAGGCGGCCCTCGGCCACGGAGTGCTGCCACGAATGCCCCGTGTATGCCCTGTGTGTGCCCCGTGTGTGCCCCGTGTGTGCCCTGCATGTGCCCTACATGTGCTCTGTGTGTGCCCTGTGTGTGCCCGTGTGCCCCGCATGTGCGCCCTGTGTGCCCGAGTGTGCCCCATGTGTGCACTGTGTGTGTCCCATGTGTGCCCCTGTGTGTCCTGCGTGTGCCCCATGTGCCCAGTGTGTGCCCCGTGTGTGCCCTATGTGTGCCCCGT
The DNA here is from genome assembly GCA_027563665.1 of Antrozous pallidus. NCBI lineage: Eukaryota > Metazoa > Chordata > Mammalia > Chiroptera > Vespertilionidae > Antrozous > Antrozous pallidus. The sequence goes on along the minus strand of CM050523.1, from coordinate 72,772,737 downwards.
GTTTGCCCTGTGTGTGCCCCATGTGTGACCCTCATGTGCCCAGTGTGCGCCCCCCATGTGCCCTGTGTGTGCTCTGTGTGTGCCCCATGTGTGCCCCGTGTGTGCCCCGTGTGTGCTGTGTGTGCACCATGTGTGTCCCGTGTGCGTCCTGTGTGTACCCCATGTGTACCCCGTGTGTGCCCCTGTGTGCCCTGCGTGTGCTGTGTGTGTGCCCCGCATGTGCCCAGTGTGTGCCCCGAATGTGCCCTGCATGTGCTCTGCGTGTGCCCCATGTGTGCCCTGTGTGTACCCCGTGTGTACCCTGTGTGTACCCTGCGTGTGCTCTGTGTGTGCCCCGCATGTGCCCCGCGTGTGCCCCCCATGCCGGGCAGTCATCGTGAGCTCCCTCCATTTTCACGCGGACGAGCAGGTGCAGAGCAGAGAGCAAAGGCAAGACTTCCCCCGGATTCCCCAGCTCAGAGCCTCAGGCTGCCGGCCAGGAGCGCCCGGGGACCCGCTCTCCCTGCGCCCCGCTGTGTTCACCGCCCTGGCCTCCTGGGTCTCTGCCATGGACCCCACCCCGACCTCGGCCTGTGGCGGCCCCCACACCCGGGCTCCGGGCGGGCCTCTGGCTGACCGCCCTCAGCCCCCACACTCCTTCCAGACCAGCCGGGAGGGGGCGGGAGGGGGGCGGCTCGCCATCTCACTGCCATCCTGGCCGCCGTCCTGTCCCCGCAGCGGGAGCAGCGCCGGGCCAGGTGCCGAGAGTGACAGAGACGGATGAGGATCCGCCGGGCCCAGCAGCGGCGGTGGCGTTGGCAGACACGCAGGCCGGCAGGCGGCCGGTGACAGGGGAGGGAGGAGGTGGCACCCCTCCGCCTGCCAGGGCCCCTCTCCGCGGGCAGGGGGGCGCTCGCCGGGCTGTGGTGGCTCCGCTGCCCGTGGCTGTAACAGCCCCCCAAACTCCGTGACCCGCACACCCGCTCCGCGGCACCCCAGGAGCCGGGCAGGCCGGCGGGCGCTGCGGCCCACGGGCACCCCGCCGCCGCCCAGAGGGGCCGTGCCACGGCGGGCGCTGAGCCAGAGCTGGTCCCTGCCCCCTCCCCTCCCCACCCCCTCCCCCCTCCAGCGGCCCCAGCAGGGTAGGAGGGTCGGGCAGCCAGAGGCAGCGAGGCGGGAGCTTTTAGTTTCCGGTTGATCCAGCCTCAGAGACGCCGCACTTTACCTCCGCAACCGACGGGCGAAACAGGGGGGCCGGACGAGGGCCAGGAACGGGGAGAACCCGGCCGGGCTGAGCGTCGACCTAGGAACCAGGAGGTCGGGGTTCCATTCCCAGTCGGGGCACAGGCCCGGGTTGCGGGCTCCATTCCCAGTGTGGGACGTGCAGGAGGCAACGGGTCCGTGATTCCCTCATCATTGATGTTTCTCTCTCTCCCTTCCTTTCTGACATCAATACAAATAAATTAAAACAAAAGATTTTTTTTTTTTTAAGAAGAAGAAGGGGAGACTGAGACCGCCTCGGGGAGGCGATAAGAGCCAGAACGGGGGATGCATGAGCTGGGGTGGCCGCTCGGGGGCCGCGTGCTGTGACCTCCATCAACACCGCCTGAGCCTGGGCCTGGGCTCCCGCTGCCTCCCCCCTCGCCCCGTCATCGCAGACGGCTCCCCACCCGCACCGCTGACCTCGTGGGAAACATTTCCTGCTGGTCCCGTTCACAACCCACAGGTGTCGTCTCATTGGCCCCTTCAGGCAGATTGCAGCGCGTCTGTGATCGGCCACGTCCCCCAGCGCCCATCACCCAGCAGACACGCTGTGATCGGCCACGTCCCCCAGCGCCCCATCACCCAGCAGACACGCTGTGATCGGCCACGTCCCCCAGCGCCCCATCACCCAGCAGACACGCTGTGATCGGCCACGTCCCCCAGCACCACGTCACTGAGCAGACCCACTGCCATCTGCGCAGGAAACACGAATGTGTGGCCAGTCTGTTTTAAGGGACCTGCTTAGGAAACCCCACAACGACCAGACCCGTCACCCAGGTGGGACAGTGGGAGGTCCAGGTCGCAGGCAAAGGGGCCGCGGGGCCAGCAGCTGAGGTAGTATCTCCTCTGTCCTAGAGGCCAGGCCCTGCTGCAGGGCGCCCGGCACAGTGTCCACACACGGCAGGGCCCCTCGGGCAGGGCGTGGACACGGCACCCGGGTCCACGGGGGCTGCACTGACGGGGTGTCTGAGCAAGACGTTTTCATTGATTGATTTCAGAGAGGACGAGAGAGGGAGAGAGAAACACCCCGATGAGAGAGAATCATCGGTCGGTTCCCTCCCGCACGCCCCCCACTGGCGATCGCGTCGGGCGTGTGCCCTGCCCGGGAACCGAACTGCGACCTCCTGGTTCCCAGGCCCACGCTCACCCCTGAGGCTCGCCGGCTGAGCTGCGCGTGACGTTTTCAGCGACATCCTAATACCAGCAGAGAACACCGCACATCTCCGATGTCAGGGAGAGCCGCACATTCTCCTCACGATCTCCCGAATCACCAGACAAGAGGGGAGTCGGACACCCGTCCCCTGAGATCCCGAAATGGACAGAGCACACCAGCCGTGTGCCCGCCACGTCCTCATTGAAGGGTCATATCTGTCCAACGTCGATGGACATCATTGCCCACGGCCACGGGGAACGCCCAGCCGGCCGGGGAGACCGCCCTCCTGCTGGGGCCTGAGCTACAACCTGACACACTGACACACACGTGGCACACGCCGAGTCCTCCCCACACTGAGACACACGTGGCACACGCTGAGTCCTCTCCACACTGAGACACACGTGGCACACGCGAGTTCTCCCACACTGAGACACATGTGCCACACGCGAGTTCTCCCCACACTGAGACACATGTGCCACACGCGAGTTCTCCCCACACTGAGACACACGTGGCACACGCTGAGTCCTCCCCACACTGAGACACACGTGGCACACGCCGAGTCCTCCCCACACTGAGACACACGTGGCACACGCCGAGTCCTCCCCACACTGAGACACACGTGGCACACGCTGAGTCCTCTCCACACTGAGACACACGTGGCACACGCTGAGTCCTCTCCACACTGAGACACATGTGCCACACGCGAGTTCTCCCCACACTGAGACACATGTGCCACACGCGAGTTCTCCCCACACTGAGACACACGTGGCACACGCTGAGTCCTCTCCACACTGAGACACATGTGCCACACGCGAGTTCTCCCCACACTGAGACACACGTGGCACACGCCGAGTCCTCCCCACACTGAGACACAAGTGGCACACGCGAGTCCTCCCCACACTGAGACACACGTGGCACACGCGAGTTCTCCCCACACTGAGACACGCGTGGCACACGCCGAGTCCTCCCCACACTGAGACACACGTGGCACACGCGAGTTCTCCCCACACTGAGACACGCGTGGCACACGCCGAGTCCTCCCCACACTGAGACACACGTGGCACACGCGAGTTCTCCCCACACTGAGACACGCGTGGCACACGCGAGTTCTCCCCACACTGAGACACACGTGGCACACGCCGAGTCCTCCCCACACTGAGACACACGTGGTACACGCGAGTTCTCCCCACACTGAGACACACGTGGCACACGCCGAGTCCTCCCCACACTGAGACACACGTGGCACACGCCGAGTCCTCCCCACACTGAGACACACGTGGCACACGCCGAGTCCTCCCCACACTGAGACACACGTGGCACACGCGAGTCCTCCCCACACTGAGACACACGTGGCACACGCGAGTTCTCCCCACACTGAGACACGCGTGGCACACGCCGAGTCCTCCCCACACTGAGACACACGTGGCACACGCGAGTTCTCCCCACACTGAGACACGCGTGGCACACGCCGAGTCCTCCCCCACACTGAGACACACGTGGCACACGCGAGTTCTCCCCACACTGAGACACGCGTGGCACACGCCGAGTCCTCCCCACACTGAGACACACGTGGCACACGCGAGTTCTCCCCACACTGAGACACACGTGGCACACGCCGAGTCCTCCCCACACTGAGACACACGTGGCACACGCGAGTTCTCCCCACACTGAGACACACATGGCACACGTGAGTTCTCACACTGAGACACACGTGGCACACGCGAGTTCTCCCCACACTGAGACACACGTGGCACACGCCAAGTCCTCCCCACACTGAGACACACGTGGCACACGCCAAGTCCTCCCCACACTGACACACACGTGGCACACGCGAGTTCTCCCCACACTGAGACACACGTGGCACACGTGAGTTCTCACACTGAGACACGCGTGACACACGCTAAGTCCTCCCCACACTGAGACACACATGGCACACGCGAGTTCTCCCCACACTGAGACACGCGTGGCACACGCCGAGTCCTCCCCACACTGAGACACACGTGGCACACGCGAGGTCTCCCCACACTGAGACACACATGGCACACGTGAGTTCTCACACTGAGACACACGTGGCACACGCCAAGTCCTCCCCACACTGAGACACACGTGGCACACGCCCAGTCCTCCCCACACTGAGACACACGTGGCACACGCGAGTTCTCCCCACACTGAGACACGCGTGGCACACGCCGAGTCCTCCCCACACTGAGACACACGTGGCACACGCGAGTTCTCCCCACACTGAGACACACATGGCACACGTGAGTTCTCACACTGAGACACACGTGGCACACGCCAAGTCCTCCCCACACTGAGACACACGTGGCACACGCCAAGTCCTCCCCACACTGAGACACACGTGGCACACGCCAAGTCCTCCCCACACTGAGACACACGTGGCACACGCGAGTTCTCCCCACACTGAGACACACGTGGCACACGTGAGTTCTCACACTGAGACACGCGTGACACACGCTAAGTCCTCCCCACACTGAGACACACATGGCACACGCGAGTTCTCCCCACACTGAGACACGCGTGGCACACGCCGAGTCCTCCCCACACTGAGACACACGTGGCACACGCGAGTTCTCACCACACTGAGACACACATGGCACACGTGAGTTCTCACACTGAGACACACGTGGCACACGCTGAGTCCTCTCCACACTGAGACACACGTGGCACACGCGAGTTCTCCCCACACTGAGACACGCGTGGCACACGCCGAGTCCTCCCCACACTGAGACACACGTGGCACACGCGAGTTCTCCCCACACTGAGACACACATGGCACACGTGAGTTCTCACACTGAGACACACGTGACACACGCCAAGTCCTCCCCACACTGAGACACACGTGGCACACGCCCAGTCCTCCCCACACTGAGACACACGTGGCACACGCCAAGTCCTCCCCACACTGAGACACACGTGGCACACGCCAAGTCCTCCCCACACTGAGACACACGTGGCACACGCCAAGTCCTCCCCACACTGAGACACACGTGGCACACGCGAGTTCTCCCCACACTGAGACACGCGTGGCACACGCCGAGTCCTCCCCACACTGAGACACACGTGGCACACGCGAGTTCTCCCCACACTGAGACACACATGGCACACGTGAGTTCTCACACTGAGACACACGTGGCACACGCCCAGTCCTCCCCACACTGAGACACACATGGCACACGTGAGTTCTCACACTGAGACACACGTGCACACGTGAGTTCTCACACTGAGACACACGTGCACACGCCGAGTCCTCCCCACACTGAGACACATGTGGTACACGTCTTCCCAGCTGGAACTGGGTTAGATCCAGGGCTCACCATAAGTTTGTAACATGTCCACAGCCTTAGAGGTGGTCACACACAGAAGGCAGGTGTTTGATGTGAAAGAAAGGGAAACGGAGGTGGCATTACCTTCCTGAAACCCAGCAGGTGCCTGCACCGTCGCTCAGGGCCTCTGCATGCCCCCACCCCCAGACATGGGCCCACCTCGTGGGTCACGGAGACTGCCTGGCCCACCCCTGGCCTCCCAGGGGCCTCGTCTGACACTTCCAGAGTCACCCACACAGGTGGCCACCCCTCACGGCCCATGGTGGCCAGGGCCTGGCAGGAAAGGGGGCGGCCCCTTGACAGGACATGGGGCTCCTCTGAGGATCGAAGCCAGAGGCCTCTGGGAGATGCTTTCTCCAGCTTCCCCTCCGCCTCCCCTCTGCCTCCCCTCCACTTCCCCTCCGCTTCCCCTCCGCTTCCCCTCCGCCATGAGGGTGCCAATAGTGGCGAGATGATGCATTGACCTATTTCTGGCCGAGGCGCCGGTCATTTATCAGAGGCTCTCCCGCCGCCAGGGCAGCCACTCACGCAGGGCCTGGGTGCGGGCGACGGGCTCTGGGCCAAGCCCTTCACCCCTCCGAGCCCCAGGCCGTGACTTATGAAGGGGGGTGAGCCATGAGCTGCAAGCCCGTTCCTCCTGGGATTCTGGGATTTGGGAAAGGGCCCTATGCCATTTTCCTCTCCTGAGACAAACCCCGGGGGTGGGGGGGTTCCTGTTTTAAGCAAAATGCACCGAGGTGGCAGGAGGCTGTCCCCAGCCTTCTCTGGAGTCGGAGCCGTGGTCTGGGAAGTCCAGTCGCGGTCAGGGGGTGCCTGCCTTCCACCCACGATGCCCGAGATAACGGCTGGGGAGGCGACAACCCAGAGGCGCAAGTGGGCGGCGGCTGGGTGAGGGCACCCCCTGGCATGCAATCTGGGGGCCTTGCGACACCCTATCCTGCCCCCCCGTGGGGACCCGTCCGACCCTGCAGTGGACGGTGACGGGGGAGAGGGGACTGCTCCCTGTGGGTCCCTCCCGCCCTCCAGCCCCTAGCAGGCAGGCGGTTGACCTGAAAGTGCCTCCCTCGGCCGGCCAGGCTCCGGAGAAGGTTCCAGAACTGCTGGGAGCACCTTCCCACAGACCAGACCACGGCTCCTCCGGTCACTGGTGGCCACAAGCAGCACCGGTGCCCGTCAGCCCCTCGCACTCAAGCCTCTCGTGACCCAGAAGGTGTGTTTGTTTGAAACTCCCCACTTTACAGATGAAGAAACTGAGGCTCTGGACTGTTCACTCTCCTCCCCAGAATCTCAGCATCCAGGTGCCTGCACGCATCCACCACACGCCCGTCCCGGGGCCATGCATGCTCCCCCCCTACTCCCACCTGCTCGCACCCACCACACACCTGTCCCCGGGCCATGCACACACACCCCCGCCTACACGCAACCACCACACGCCCATCCCGGGGCCATGCACACTCCCCCCGCCACCTGCACGCACCCACCACACACCTGTCCCGGGGCCATGCACACTCCCCCCGCCACCTGCACGCACCCACCACACGCCCATCCCGGGGCCATGCACGCTCCCCCTCCCTCAGCCCCCGCCATGACCACCCCTACAGGCTCCCCAGCCTCGCTGTCCATCCGGCACTGTGCTGTCTGCACCACCTGACACGAGGTGACCCACCCCCCCGAGACGCCGTCCTCCAGGCCCAGCACACGCTGAGCTGGGGCAGGTCACGGGCACCGGACGCCGTTCTGTCCGGGGTCTGCCCCCGACGGCCGCGTCCTCGCTGAGGTGGCTGCACTGACTGGGGAGAGCCCACCTCGGGCTTTGATCCTCCTGGGGCGACGCCCACAGCCACACACCGCCGGGAACGAGCGAGGAGTCTGTCCGCTCCGTCTGGGTTCCGGGAGGCCCTTCCCCTCCCAACACACACACACACACACACACACACACACACACACACACAGACATACACACACATGAACATACATATACACAGAGCGGTATAGGCATACACACAGAGACTCAAACACATAAGTTCACGCAAGAATACATTGACACATACATAAATACACATACACACGTGCATGTGGACACATGTACACATACAGAAACACACATAGAGAAGCATACACAGAGACATACACACATGAACAGACACAGAAATACAGACATACACAGAGAGACGTGCATGAACATACATAGACATGCACACAGAGACACAGACATATAAGTACACACAAGAATACGACACATACATAAATGCACACATACACATGTGCATGTGGACATATGTGCACACAGAGAGAAACACATACACACACAAGTGCCTGTGCCCTGAGCCTGTGCTGACCCTCCTGCCTCCTCATTAACCACCAAACACCGGGTGCACCCCCAGCACTGGCCCCGGTGCCTCCCCAGATTCTGCCGGGTCCCCCACCCATCACCCAGCCATTCCATCCATGTCTCAGGGAGCACTGTGTGAGGGGGGAGCTGTGTGCATGTGGAGAGCGCTATAGGTGGGGGAGCTGTGGGGGGGGGGAGCTGTGTGTAGGGAGCGCGGGGTCCTGGCCGGTGCCAGCAGCCCTGAGTCACCTCTGAGGGCCCCGCTTCACCCCGAGGACAGGATGTGCTGTCGCCCACCCTCCGCGGGGGGCCGGGTCACCTTCCCAGGAGCCATGGCCCGCAGGAACAGGTCCGCGTGGGCTCTCACACCCGTCCCTCCACCCGGACGGGAGCTCTGAGCCGGGGTGCTGCCCTCTCCAGTGCATCCCCTCGGGGCTGGGCCCTGTCTGAGTGCCGGTGCTCCCACACCAGGAGGACTCAGGGAGAGGACCCCGCCCCAGAGGCTGTGGTTGGGCTGCATGATTGGGTCTCCCTGAGTCCCTGCTCATGGGATGTCTCTCTCCTGCCAGCAGAGGGCGGCCCCAGGCGAGTGTGCGAGACCTCACCACCCCCGGGGGTGGGGTGGGGTTGGGTGGTGAAACGGGTGAGCCTCAGGGGGCCTGCCTGGCCCCCCCCTCCCCCCGCAGCTGGACGGCAGTGACTACACGGAGCTGCCACGCAGCGTGGGGCTCTCTGTGGGGTGGTTTTAAGGAAGGAACCTGGAAAAACGGAATCTGAGGTGAAGTCCCAGCTGCGTCCCAACCTCCAAAAAGCCTGGGAGAGGCGAGATCTCGGAACCGCACCCTCTGAGCGGATCCAGCTGCCACTCACCTCCAGCTGCTGCCCTCCCGGCGCATCTCCTGTGGGGGGGGGGGGTCTGGCCACGGGGCCACAGGGCCACGGGACGGAGGACGGACGCACGCGTGGCCGTCGCCTGGGGTCTGCCCGAAGCCACATTCCCAGAACTCCCCCAGACGGCGCTGCCCGTCCCGCACGGCACCTGCCCTCCCTCTCTGCGTCTCCACGGAGACAAGAGGGAGGTCCGGCCCTCCCGGTGGCCAGACAGGGAGCTGATCTCGTCCATCCGCGGGACACCAACCGCCAGGCTGCCTGCCCCAGCCTCCCCGTGACAGCATGTGGCCACGGAGGCCCGGTCACTCGCCGCCACGGGCCGTGGCCGTGGAGAAGCGCCCTCGCCGGCGGCGGACGCGGCCCCAGCTCGGCACCGGCAGGACTCATTAGGCTCCCGGTTGGCGGCGTCAGCCAATTCCCAGCTACGCCCCGTCTTGTCGGGGAAAGTTATAATCTGTAACAATTACACAGTTGGCTTGCTCCGCGGAAATAGATCTGTCATCACGCTTGTGCTCGGAACGGCGCTCCCTCCGGGGACGGCGCTGAGCGTCCCTGCAGGGGCCCCGGGGGTGGGGGGCGCCGGGGGGGCACTCAGGAGGGCCCCCCCACAAGACCCTGGGCTGCGGCCTCCACGGGGCAGCCGGGCTCCACACGAGATTTGGGGCGGGGGGCTCGTGGGGGGTCCTGGCGGCGAGCGCTGTCGTAGGAAAGTGGCACAAGTTCCAGCCCAATGAGTGAGATGAGGGCCTGGGTTCAGCAGCTCCGCGTGCGGCCTGGCCCACATGGCTCAGTGGCTGTATACGGGCCTAGGAACCAGGGCGTCAGGGTTCGATTCCCCATCAGGGCACAGGCCCAGGCTGCGGCTCCATCCCCAATGGGGGGCGTGCAGGAGGCAGCCGGTCCGTGATTCTCTCATCATGGAGGTTTCTCTCTCTCGCCCTCTCCCTCCCTCCCTCTCTCTCCCACTCTCTCTCTCTTCCTCTCTGAAACCAATAGAAACCCATTGCAAAGACGCACGTGAAGAGTCAGCCGCGTGTGCCACGCACCCTGACCCTCCCGCACCGGCCATGTTTCAAGCAGACAGTTGACTCGCCTTGTCCGTCTGACCATCTGACCACCCCCTCCCCCGGCCTGGCCACAGTGAGTCTGGGGGGACCAGGAAGGAGGGAGAGGCGTGGAGCAGCCCCATAGCCTGCAGGGGATGAGGTTTCCATCCTGCGTCCAAGGAGGCGCTTCCTCCCGGCTCCGGGACCCCAGCGTCCCAGGAGCAGACCGAGCGCCAGCAAAACGGTGGAGACGTGGGGCCGAGGGTCCAGCCACCGACAGCATTTCCGACTCAGGACCAGACGCCCTGACCCAGTTCGGGGCCGCGACTGGGAACCGGGGAAACCATCCAATCTTGTCGGTCTTTTCGGGAACCCGCGGGTGCTGCCGGGCGCTGGGGGCCCACACCCCATGGCATCCGGTTTTCAGGGACGCAGCCCCCTGCTCCCCATCGGAGAGCCCCCCGCCCGCTCCCGCCCCCAGAGCACTTCCCGAAGACGGTCGTGGAGATGAAGGGTCCAGAGCCCATGGGGGATGCGGGGGGGATCGACAGGGGCGGGGGATGAGGAGGGGGTAGTCTCTGACCCAGGGGAGCTTTTCAAAAAACAATGTTTTCAGGATATTTGTACTGATTTCAGAGAGGGATGGGGAGGGAGAGAGAAACAGCAATGATGAGAATCCTCAATTGGCTGCCTCCCACACACACACCCCCACACACTGGGGACCAACTCTGCAATCAGAGCATGCAGCCAGACGGGAATCGAACCCTGATCTGCTGGTTCACAGGGTGACGATAAACTGCTGAGCCAGCTGGGTCACACAGTCTCCTTGTACCCGACCAAGACGTCCAGGCTCAGGGACTGAGTGCCCATGTCTCCTCTGCTCCTCTCCCGCCGTGCAGGGGGTACACCTGGGGTCCTAGTCCCCCTTTCTGCATGGTGAGCACACGGGGAAGGGGGTGAGCACAGAGGGAAGGGGTGTGAGCACACGGGGAAGGGTGTGAGCACATGGGGAAGGGGGTGAGCCCACGGGGAAGGGGTGTGAGCACACGGGGAAAGGGTTGTGAGCACATAGGCTGCTGCCCCGTTGGAGGAGGTGGGGGGCACCTGGGCAGCCGGCTCTGGGCTCTGATACCCCACCCCACCCCCAGCTCAGTGTGGCTCCTCCCTGGGCCCCGCCCTTCACGCCTGACCAGGCAGGTCACCCACATCCCACATGCTGATCAGACTCCAAACCACCGCTGGTTTGGGTGGAGGACACGCTTGCGTTTTGGGGGGAAATGCTATCCGTGTGGACAGTGAGCATGTGACCAGGATTCCTGTAAATGGACGGAGCGTGTGGGGCAGGACAAGTGAGCTAACCGTCCTCAGTCACGCAGTCCGCCCGTACACGCGCGCCCGGCGCCCGGCCGGGTCTCTGGAGCCACAGGAGGAGCGAGTCTCCGGCCGACAGTGACGGATGGGACGCGGACGCACGCGCTCGCCCATATCCGGCGAATGAGGCCCATCATCGCCCCGGCGGGTGTAATTCATCCTGAGACGCGGCTCCAGGCTCAGAGGTGAACAAAGGAAGCCTGGCCCAGGTCCCCTCTGAGTCTCAGAAGGACCTCACCTTCACACCGCTGCCCTCCAGCTGCCCTCCCGCTGCCCGCCGCCGCCAGCCCCTGCCCGTCCGCCCCCAGAGGAAGCTCCAGCAGCGACGGGGCTGCCCCTCCTCTCCTGGTCCAGAGGAGCCCCCTTATGGAACGCAGGAGCCACGGGGGGGGGGGGGGGAGATTGTCTGGGGACCCTGCCTCCCCCGCCATGTGCACACTGAGGGGGGGTCCGCGTCCATGCTGGGGGGTGGGTGGGAGCTGAGGGATCCCCCAGAAAAGTGCGTGGGAGGAGGGAGCACAGCTGTGGCCCCAGGTGTAAGAGGGGGCATGGGGAAGGCGGACCCCAGGGAACGGGAGGGTGAGATTCCAGATCCTGGGGCCCCTGAGTTGGGGGGACACGGACGCTGCCCCCCTCCACCACCCCTTTCCCCTCCCCGACCCCCGCCTGGCGTTCTCTGCCCAGCACCCCTCCATGTCTCTCCTCTCGGGTGACGGGGGACGGGGGAAGGACATGTCTCTGGCTCAGGTGCTGAGCAGCCTCTGCAGGTGCCCCTGGCTCCCGTGTGACGGCCACACGTCTCACACACAGAGCTGGTCACCGCTCACCCCGACACGCTCTGGGGACTCCCAGGGCTGCACCCACAGGCCACCCAGCCGCCCGCGAGCTCCGCGGCCTCCTCGTCACCCCGCTGTCACCCCACAGCCACCCCGTCTCCACCCGGGCACGTGTCGCCCTCGCTACCCGCGTCGCCGGGCCAACAAGCCCCCCCACCCCCACCCCCGGTCTCCCCCAACCCCCCCCACCCCGATCTGGGACTCACCCTCGTCACCCTCAGCGGCTTCACGAGAACGCGGTGGCCTCTGGGACGGTTCATCATATGCGTCGACGTGGCTGGGCCATGGTGCCCACGTGTCTGGTCACGCTTTATCACGTGTGTTCACACCGGAGTGTTTCTGAACGGGATGAATATTTAAACCGAGAGACTGTGGGAAGCAGACTGCCCCCCGAATGTGGTGGGCTCCCCTAACCGGCGAAGGCCTGGCCAGAACAGAACGGACACCCCCTGCCCCTCTCCCACAGCCCCCCACCCCCACCCCAGGAAGAGAGAATTCCCAGCGGGTGCTCCCGACCCGCTGGCCACAGGGGCCTGGTCTCCAGCCCCCATAGCCGTGGGCCGATTCCTTCCGTCTCCACCGCCTGGCTGTTCCTCCAGAGGAGCTGCCTGAGCCGTCAGAGGAGCGCGTGGCCGATTTTTTCACCCACAGCTGTTCAGTTTGGACACAGTTCTCATGAGCCCCTACCTTCTCCGACACCCACACCCAGCACCCAGACACCCAGCACCCAGCACCCGGCACCCAGGAACTTAGAACCCAGCACCCAGCACCCAGCATCCAGGCACCCAGACACCCAGCACCCAGCACCCGGCACCCAGGAACTTAGAACCCAGCACCCAGCACCCAACACCTGGCACCCAGACACCCAACACCCAGCACACAGGCACCCAGCACACAGCACACCGGCACCCAGCACACCGCCACACAGCACACCGGCACCCAGCACATTCTGAGGGCTCCTCTCTGCCCAGCGGGTGCCCCAGGAACACAGTGTCAGGTGGGTGGAGCGAGGCCGGTCGCTCTGCCTGACGGAGCAGAGGAGAGGTTTGCTCGGCTTCAGAGCGGGGCTGCTCAGCAGGGACACTGGCCAGAGGGGGGCGCAGGCCCCCGAGGGGTCCCAGCAGGTCGGCCCGTCTGGACAGACTCTGGGTCCCCCTCCCGCCGCAGGCAGCACCCTGGGCCCTCTGCTGGGGACACCCCCCTCTCATAGGCTAACGGCATTGTGTCTCCCCAGGACAGGGCCACCCCCGCCCTGACAGACGGACACCCTCACCACGGGGACAGAGGGCCGCCTTCCTGCTGGCCCTGCTCTCCTGTCGTCCAGTCAAAGAGCTGACGGGCGGGGGTAGGGTGCCAGCTTGGCCTGGACACCGCGTAGAGGCTGGACGGGCAGACAGACGGGTCCTGAGGGGGCGCCGGGGAAGGCTACCCACGCCTGGCAGCGAAGCCAGCGCCAACCCGCAGGTCTGCAGCTGCGGCCGCCCAGGCTGACAGGCGCCCGCGGGGAGCAGGCAGATGGTGTGGCAGGGGCCCTGGGGCTGGACAGAGCGGCACCCTGGAGAACAGGCCTGCCCACCAGGGAGCAGTGCATTCAGGCACATTCTGGTGCATTCCAGAGCATTCCGGTACATTCCAGCACATTCCGGCACATTCTGGCTCCTGAGCCAGAGTCAGATCCTGGCTGAGCAGCACTGACCCTCGTCCTCTCACTGCCTCAGGGAGTGGCACCAGCGAGGCCACGTGTGACACAGAGAAGGCGCGTGGACGACCCGGAGAGAACGGCTCATGGCACTCGTTCCTGCCAGGGCCGCTCGGAGCTGCCTGGCCCTCCGGCCCCAGGACCGGACAGCGGTCCGGGCGCCGCACACTCTCAGGGCTGGGCACGCGCCCTTGGTCCTGGGGGCGCTGTCCCCCCGTGAGGCTCCGCTCCACCCACCTGAGCTTCTCTCAGTCCCAGCAGCTCCCCGGAGCCCGGTGGGGCTGCGTCCTGACACCTGAGGGGGGACACTCCGCCCTGACTCCGGGTGCGAGTCAGCCAGGCCCTCGCTCAGTGCCGGCTCCTCCCTGCGGCTGCGGCTGGCCGGGCCTGGGACCCACCCTGTGCGGCTGCTCCCCAGGTCCGGTCAGAGGCTCCTGGGGGGTGTCTGTCTGTCCGTCTGCCTGAGTCCCACCCTCAGGGCCCCGCCCGGTGCCTGACTCCTCGTCTGTGACTCAGTGAAGACCCGGCGCCGGCGGGAGGGGCCGGGCTGGTGCTGGGAGGGGGAGGGGTGTCACAGACAGCAGAGCAGGGCCTGCAGGGCCAGGCGGTGCCCACAGCCGGTTGGTGTGCTGTGTGGTATGTGGTGTGTGCTGTGTGGTACATGCTGTGTGCTGTGTATGCTGCACGCTGTGTGTCGTGTATATGTGTTCTGTGCGGCATGTGGTGTGTGCTGTGTGCTGTGTGCCGTGTGCTGTGTGCTGTGTATATGTGTTGTGTGTGGCATATGGTGTGTGCTGTGTATGCTGTATGCCGTGTGCTGTGTGCTGTGTATGTGTGTTCTGTGTGGCATGTGCTGCGTGGTATGTGCTGTATGCTGTGTGGCATGTGCTGTGTGCTGTGTGGTATGTGTTCTGTGTGGCATATGGTGTGTGCTGTGTGCTGTGTGACGTGTGCTGTGTGACATGTGGTATGTGATGCGTGATGTGTGGTGTGTGGTGTGTGCTGTGTGCTGTGTGCTGTGTGGCATATGGTGTGTGCTGTGTGGTATGTGGTGTGTGCTGTGTGGTATGTGGTGTGTGCTGTGTGGTATGTGCTGTGTGCTATGTGACATGTGGTATGTGGTGTGTGCTGTGTGCTGTGTGGTGTGTGCTGTATGCTGTGTGGCATGTGCTGTGTGCTGTGTGGTATGTGTTCTGTGTGGCATATGGTGTGTGCTGTGTGCTGTGTGACGTGTGCTGTGTGACATGTGGTATGTGATGCGTGATGTGTGGTGTGTGCTGTGTGATGTATGGTGTGTGCTGTGTGGCATATGGTGTGTGCTGTGTGGTATGTGGTGTGTGCTGTGTGGTATGTGGTGTGTGCTGTGTAGTATGTGCTGTGTGCTATGTGACATGTGGTATGTGGTGTGTGCTGTGTGCTGTGTGCTGTGTGGTATGTGTTCTGTGTGGCATATGGTGTGTGCTGTCTGCTGTGTGATGTGTGGTGTGTGGTGTGTGCTCTGTGGTATGTGCTATGCGATGTATGGTGTGTAGTGTGTGCTGTGTGCTGTGTGCTGTCTGGCATATGGTGTGTGCTGTGTGGTATGTGGTGTGTGCTGTGTGGTATGTGCTGTGTGCTATGTGAGCTCTCCAGGGAGTGAATGGCAGGTCTGACTTCTGTCCCCGTGAGCCATAGGAAAGTTACTCAGCACCGTGACTGGTCCCGACACAGCGAGCGTGCACACCCACACACACACATTATCATGCACGCACACACACATGCACAGGCGGCTCTCGGCAGTGTGCAAGGTGGACTCGTGGCTCCCTGCACAAGGCGGGCACCTAACAGATTCACACGTGCATGTGTGCACACAAACACATGCATGTGTGTGTGTACACGTGAACACATACAAGTGCGTGCTCAATCCCCATAACAGGCCCCTTGCTCAGAGGAGGCTGAGCAGTGCTCTTGTTTCTGTCTGAAGCATCCCAGCCTCCCGCCCTCGTCCTCGTCCTGCCCCCCCCCCCCAGCAGCTGCCTTTCATCTCCCCCCCTCCGCCATCTCAGGGAGCTGGCGGGCAGCCAGGGCGGCAGGGACAGCAGGAGGAGGACAGATAAAAGGCTCAGCTCCTTCGAAAGGGCTGGTCACATGTGGAGACATCACCAGGTGCTGCCAGGAGCTGGGACTCAGCCAGGGCCTGGGGAGGGGAGAGGGAGAGGGGGAGAGAAGAGGAGGAGAAAGGGGAGGAGAGGAGGGGAAGGGAAGGGGGAGGAAAGGGGAGGGGGATGAGCAGAAGAGCAGGAGGAAGGAGGGGGACAGGGAGGAGGGGCAGAGAGCTGGGAGGAGGAATCAGTGGGGGTGGGAGGGGATACGAGGGCTACTGGGAGGGGGAAGGGAACCAGGAGGGGTCCCCTGCACACAGCTCAGAGCAGGGGCACCCCTGGGGGGGGGAGATACTGACCCTTTCCCTCCATGGACTCTGCTCCTGCCTCCGGAAAGCAGCATTCTGTCCATCCCTCACACTGAGCACAGGTGCCTCACCCTCCGAGTGTGGGGCAGCACGGGGCCGGCTGCCTGTCAGCCTTCAGCGTGCTGGCCCGGGCCTGCCTGTGCCCCTCCCCCTCCCTCCTGCACCCCTCAGCTCAGCCGGAGCAGCCAGGTGTCGCGCTGGGGTCTGGGGTCTGGCGGCAGCAGGGTGTGGGTGCTGGGACCTGCCTGGCCCTCATGCCCACACCTGTCACCGGAGCCTCATGACCGCTAACAGCCCCTGCTGATGAGGTGGGGGGGTGCACCTGCATGTTAAAGAGCCAGGCCTTTATGTCTGTGAGGGCAGAGTGCCCTTGTGAGCGAGCGGGAAGGGAGGTTTTAAAGGGGCAGCATCCCTATAGGCACCCCTCTTCCAGGCCACGGTTCCACCTGGAGGGATGGGACCCACTGTGAGGTCTTTTTCACTTTAAACCTAAACGGACGCTGCACAGGCCTGCCTCCTCACGCGGGGGCAGTCAGCGAGGGCTTCTCACCCCGACCACGGCCTGACCCACCCCAGACCACGGGGACTGACCCACCCCAGACCACAGGGACTGACGCACCCCAGACCACTGGGCCTGACCCCACCCCAGACCACGGGGCCTGACCCACCCCAGACCACGGGGCCTGTCCCCACCTCAGACCACAGGCTTGTCCCCACCCCAGACCACGGGGCCTGACCCACCCCAGACCACGGGGCCTGACCCACCCCAGACCACGGGGCCTGTCCCCACCCCAGACCACGGGGCCTGACCCACCCCAGACCACGGGGCCTGACCCACCCCAGACCACGGGGCCTGACCCACCCCAGACCACGGGGCCTGTCCCACCCAAGACCACGGGGCCTGACCCACCCCAGACCATGGAGCCTGATCCTACCCCAACCACGGGGGGGGGGGAGAGAGAGACAGTCCACACCCCAGACCACTGGGCCTGTCCCCACCCCAGACCACTGGGCCTGACCCCACCCCAGACCACGGGGCCTGACCCCACTCAAGACCACGGGGTGTGACACACCCCAGACCACAGGACTGACCCACAACCAGGCAGCGGTCACAGTCAGCCAGAAGTCAAACCAGGCAGAGGTCTGGGAGTTTGGTCCTGGGCACAGGCTGGGTGTCCAGACATGGTGTGTCCCCCTTGCTCTGATCAGAGGAGCAGACGGGGGCTCAGGGCTCAGGGCACTGGGCACCTCGGCCTCACCCTCCCGCCTTCCTGTCCCCCACTGGCTGTGGGGGAGGTGCAGGGGCAGTAAGGGTCCCCCTGCCTTGCAAGAGGGGACCCCAAATGCAAATCCTGAATAAACAGGCTGTCTGAGCCCTCCGCTCGGAGACCTGAAGCCATCAGATAAAAATGTGTGGCTCTCCGTAGAGGGGACGCAGGAGCCACAGCCATGGGTGGGGATAAGTCCCCCAGGCACACAGGCAACGTGGCCCGGCATGGCCGCCCCTATCGCCCCTCCCCCCTCCCAGGAAAGCCTCGATGGGTGTGGAGCTGGCTTCTCTCCGTTCTTTCTTCCACCGAGAGGAGCGGAGACACGGAGATCTGATCAGCATTCCAGACACCGGGCCGGCCGGCTGCCCGGGGCCACGGAGCCCGGCTCACCCCCCACTCAGCGCGCTCGGCCTGCCTCCCGCCTTCACCAGGCCCGTGTCCCGCTGTGCGCTCCTCGGGGATCACACAGGGGACCATGCGCAGGAGGAGGTCGGTGGATCTCCACGGAATTGCATCCTGGGCCCTTCCGCTCAGGCACGCCATTTGCATACATTTGCATAAGCTATGCATCTGGTGCACTCCTCATTAACACTCAACCTAATGAGATCACTGGGAGGCACAGTAAACTCAGTACGGGAGGCGGGTCAATCCTATGAATGACATCCCAATGCACCTGCCCACGGCCCTGCCCGGGTTTCCAGAAGGAACGGGACAGCTGGGCTGCCTCTGGGCGGGGGTACCTGCCAGCAGTCCCCCTGAGGCCTCCAGGGTCAGGGGCCGCGGTGCCCCCGGGCAATGCCAAGCCTTGGGCCTGTGCTCCCGGGCACACAGCGTGGACAGTGAGTCCCTGCCTTTGTAGAGACACGAGGAGCAGCGCCAGCCTCCAAACACTGGGGATCCTGCTATAGAACAAGGTCGCCTGCCCTGACCCGTGTGGCTCAGGGGATAGAGCGCCGGCCTGAGGACAGAAGGGTCCCGGGTTTGATTCCCGGCCAGGCACATGCCCAGGTTGCAGGTTCGATCCCCAGTAGGGGGTGTGCAGGAGGCAGCTGATCAATGTTTCACTCTCATCGATGTTTCTACCTCTCTATCCCTCTCCCTTCCTCTCTGTGAAAATCAGTAAAATATGTTAAATAATAACAACAACAATAATAATAAATGAATAAATAAAAGAGGCCCCTGGGGAGGGGTGTGCCCACCTCCTGAGAATGCCGGCCCCCAGCAGCCAGACTGGAGGGCGCTGCTGCTGCAGGAAGGTCAGACGGCCTGAGCCGGCCCAGCTCTCCTGGGTGACTGGGGCGGACGCTCCTCAGGGCCGCCCGCTCAGACCGCCTCCTCTTGTGTCTCATGGAGCGAGCGCGGGGCCCACCCGCTTCTCATTTGCTCTTCACAGAAGCCGTCCATTCCCAGAGCACTGGCCACGCAGATGTGGCGGCCGGCTCTGCCCTCGAGGAGCCCTCTGCTCACCCCCACTCCACCCCGGCCCCACGTGCTCAGGGAGCAGCCCCCGGGGGCCGGAAGCCCTTCTCCAGGCAGCGGGTGCGGAGCAGGCCCTGTGGCTGTGGGTTCGGGCCATTGCCTGGGGAGACGTCCCCCCTGGGAGCAGGACCCTGGAGACCCCGAGAACAACACCCCTCAGACCACTGGGTCCTGGAGGCCCTGCCCTGACCCCACCCCCACGGCCCTCGAGTGGAGATGGGAGCAGGGAGCCCTGTGTCTGCCCTGAACTAGGATGGTAGGACGGGTCTTGGGCCTCGGGGTGACCGCCGGCTGCCCAGGGGGTCGCCCAGCCCAGACGTGGGTGCCTTTCTACGGCATCACGGGCCGGCTCTACCAGGGGCCCCACCTGTGCCATCCGGACCGCCTCCCAGCCCCCCACTGCGCATCCCAGGCCACCTCTCCCGCCCCCTCAGCCCAGCAGGGTTCATAGGGACCCAGCTCGAGGGACCAGCTGGGTCCTGGTGCCCAGCAGGCAGGGCCCTCGGTGCAGGTGTCTGGGGTCTTCGCTCTGGGTTCACCGCCCTCACTTCTCCCCCTGCAACCCCCCCAACCCCCCAAGCAGGTTTCCAGCACCCAGGCCAGCTGAAAGCACTTCCTTTTCCAAAACGTCCCCACCGCTGCTGCCAGCCAGGCCAGGCGGTGCATCCCTGGCTCAACCGAGGTGGGGGCCCCTGCATTGAACCCAGGAGCCACCGGGCAAGCCAGGTCTGTCCCCCCCGTCTCCGAGGGCAGCTGGGGGAAGGGAAGTGCAGACTCCGGGGCAGGACAGAGGTGATGCCCCCTGTCCAGCAGCCTCCGCGTTTCCCTCCGCCTGCCGCCCCCACCTCCACACGCTGTGCTGCGTCTGAAAGTCCTTGTGAAAAGCGGGGCCTTGAAGGGGAGGCTCCTCCATGAGCAGCCTGTGGGCGTCTCCATGGCGACCAAGGTCAGCGGCTGAGCACAGGTGTGATGGGGGAGACAAGGCTGCCTGGGCCTCAGGTGAAGAATGAGGCAGCAGGAACCCGCGTGGGCTGTCCTCACGTCCTCGGAGCCACCGCCCAGGTCGCAGGCCTCGCAGCGGGAGACGGCACTCCTCGGTGAGAAAGTGGGGGCCTGGCTGGGGGGGGGGGTGCAGCTCCCACAGGGTCAGCTCAGAGCTCTCGCCAAGGGTCCCAACGAGGGCAGGACAAGGGTGGCCACGCATCCAGTACTGACCGACAAGCCCCCGGCTCCAGACCCCGAGAAGGCCAGGGGCACCCGGAGGGACAGCCAGTCCTCTCGCCAGAGGGAGGGCCACAGCACCGCCAGGACCCGGGCCAGAGGCGCCAAGTTTGGGGCGTCCGCTCCCTCCTCCCCGGGAAACAGGCCTGCCCAGGCGGCGGAGGCAGAGGCGCTGGAGGGGCTGAGGGAGGGGACAGGTGCCCTTGTCCCAGGCCCAGGGCGGAGGAGCTGGGTCTGCAGGGAGCTGCGGGGTTCACACCGCGCTTCACGCCCTGTCCCCCGCAGAGCGGCCCAGCTCTCCCCACCAGCCTGTGTCCTCGCCAGCCTGTGCCCTCGCCAGCCTGTGCCTCCCGCTTTCTCATCCCCACTTGTCGCCAGCGCCCCAAACATGTTGCTTTTGCCCGGCCGGCAATGCTCCGTGGCTGAGCATCGACCTGTGAACCAGGAGGTCAGGGTTCGATCCCAGTCAGGGCACAGGCCCGGATTGCAGGCTCGATCCCCAGGGTGGGGCGTGCAGGAGGCAGCCGATCCGTGATTCTCTCCCATCACTGATGTTTCTCTCCCTCTCCCTTCCTCTCTGAAATAAAAATATATATTTTAAAAAAAACACATTTTGCTTTGAACTTGCTGCTCCCTGTGCCGCACCTACAACTCTCATTCCTCCTGCACCTGCCCCTCCGGATCCAAGGGCACCACCCTCTCCTCGGAATCGGTCCCGCCCACCACCCCTTCGCGTGGCTGGACGTGTGTTTCTGTGACCAGCAGGACCAGCACTGCTTCTGCCTGGTGCCTGTCTCCCAGGGGGATCCTCTGGTGCCCATCTCCCCGGGGACCCTCTGAGGCAGGCACCCGCTGCCCCTCACGGTCCCAGAACCACACCCAGGGCCTGCATGCAGTCGGTGCCCCAAAACCACAGCCCTTAGTGCAGCCCCATGGAGCCCTGCCCACGCTCACCACCACGGTTCCTCCTTGCCCCCCACGCCGATCCCCACCTAATGCAGACAGACCTCCCAGGGCCGGCTACCCACCACTCAACCCACTGCTCAGCCGTCAGCCTGAGATCAGCATTTGCTCACTGCGGGTGCTCCAGACGCTGTGGGGTGAGCGACGGGTGATCTGCGTGAGCTCACAGACTCCCGACTGGCAGCCAGAATGAACCCGGAGCCCAGGCCCCGGTCCAGCTCAGGCACGGCCGCTCCTGTGCCCCCGGTGCCGTCTGACAACCGGCACCGCGCAGCTTAGTTTTCGTCTAAAAGTGGGACAATCTCCAGTGCACGTTTCTTTGGAGTTTTGTTTGACTTTCAATGCAAGACCACTGTGTGAAAAGTCCAGAGCACTTTATTCATCCATCCACCCCCCATCCATCCATCCATCCATCCATCATCCACCCATCCATCCATCATCCATCCATCCATCCATCCACCCACCATCCATTCACCCACCCATCCATTCATCATTCATCATCCACCCATTCATCATCCATTCATCCATCCATCCATTCACCATCCATCCACCCACCCATTCACCCATCTATTCATCCATCCATCCATCATTCATCATTCACTCATCCATCATCTATTCATCCATCATCCAACATCCATTCATCTATCAGTAATCCATCCATCACCTATCTATCCATCATCCATACACCCATCCATTCATCATCCATCTATCCATCATCCATCCACCCATTCATCTATCATCCATTTATCCATCCATCATACACCCATCCATCATCCATTCATCCATCACCCATCATCTATCATTTATCCATCATCCATACACCCACCCACCCATCCACCCACTCATTCATCATCCATTCATCCATCCATTCATTCATCATCCATGCACCCATCCGCTCATCATCCATCCATCCACCCATTCATCCACCTATCCATTCATCATCCATCCATTCATTCATCTATCTATCCATCCATCATCCATCCATCTATCATCTATCCATCCATCATCCACCCATCCATCCATCATACATTCACCATCCATCCATCCACGCATCCACCCACCCATTCATCCATCTATCCATCCATCATCCATCCATTCATTCATTCTTCCATCTATCCATAATCCATCTATCCATCCATTCATCCATCAAAAATCTACCCACCCATCCATTCATCCATCCATCCATCATCTATCCATTCACCATCCATCCATCATCCATCCACCCATTCATCCATTAATCTATCCATCCACACATCCAGCATACATCCACCCATCATCCATATACCCATCCATCATCCATTCACCCATCCATACATCATCCACCCATCCATCATCCACCCATCATCCATCTATCCTTCTATCCATCCATCATCAATCATCCACCATCCATCCATCATCCATCATCCATCCATCTATGCAGCACATGTTTACCAGGTGTTAGCCATGCACTGTTCTAGAAACTGCAGACATGGTAGTTCTCAAAACCCTGAAAAATATGCCTTCCCAATAAGACTTTATATAAAGCATATCCTGCTCAGCACCCTCTCTGCTTTGTGATAAACATGTAAAATGTATTCACTGAATGTTTTCTGGAAATCTGCATATACCGGCGATGACTTTTACAATGAGTGCATCTTTTCCACTAAAGTTCTTTGTTAGCTAAAATCACAAAGAAGTCACTTCCTTTATTCTCCAGATGCATACCGAGTGCCGGCTGTCCATCAGGAACCAGCTGCCACAGCCGTGCAACGCAAAACCCAAGGCACCCGCTCTCAGATCCACCACTCACTGGGGGTGGACAAGTGAGAGGGAGCCAGCCTAGGATGCAACATACTCAGAACCACCATCCATCATCCATCCATCCATCCATTTATACATCCATCATCCACCCATCCATCATCCATTCTTCCATCCATCATAAATCCATAATTCATTCATCCATCTATCCATTTATCCATCCATCCATCTATACTTCCATCCATCACCCATCCATCCATCCATCCATCATCCATTCACCATCCATTCATCCATCTATCCATCCATCCATCAATCCTCCATCCATCATCCATTCATCCATCCATCCATCATCCATTCATCATCCATGCATCCATCCATCCATTCTTCCATCCATCATCCATTCATCCATCTATTCATCCATCTATTCTTCCATCTATTATCCATCCATCCATCCATTCATCCATCCTTCCATCCATTCATTTATCCATCCATCCATTCATCCATCCTTCCATCCATTCATTATCCATCCATCCATCCATCCTTCCATCTATAATCCATCCATCATCCATCCATCCATCATCCATTCATCCATACATCCATTCTTCCATCCATAATTCATTCATCCATCTATCCATCCATCCATTTATTGATCCATCCATCTATACTTCCATCCATCCATCTATACTTCCATCCATCATCTATCCATTATCCATCCACCCATCTACCCATCCATCCATCATCCATTCACCCATCCATCCATTCTTCCATCCATAATTCATTCATCCATCTATCTATCCATCCATCTATACTTCCATCCATCATCTATCAATTATCCATCCACCCATCTATCCATCCATCCATCCATCCATCATCCATCATCCAACCATCTATCCATCCATCCCTGACTCAGAGGGTCCCCTTGGGAGGAGACCTCAACAAGCCTGAGGCTGAGATGTGTCTTGAAGGATGAGTAGTTTTTAAAAATGCGAGTTGACTGGTCTCTAAAGAACAGTGAGGCCAAGCCGCTGGCGAAGGAGGGACAACTGGTCCCGGTGGCTGGACCTGACAGACGGAGCCACAGTGGGAAGGAGAGCAGATTTGGAGCCAGAAAGACCCGGGATGCGAACCCTGACTCCACCCTTACTTCCGGGGCAGATCATTCACCTCTGGGTGCTGGGGTCTCTCGTCCACAAAGCAAATGGAAATGAGCTCTCCCACTGTCGGAAGTCCTTACGAAGAGGCAAAGCCCCAGCAGGGCTGCTGGACTACGTCCATGCCTACTGAAGTGAACACAACCCACTCTGACTCCTGAATTGGGGCATTTCTTAAGGTATACAGTGACATCTTCCCTGATGAGCACAACAGTGTTAATAAGCAAGAAGGTTCCAATTTTAGGTTCTTAGTCCATGGATTTCCTCGAGTTTCTTAGAGCCTGGCACTGGTCGTGTCTCACTCGGTATAAGACAGAGATGTCACCTCAAATTACAGGTCACAGGTGACCCCTGGGGTGGGGCACCGAATCTCAGCCTCGCTCCCGGCCAAGGGTGAGCCTCCTCTGAGGGAGGGTGCACAGCTGAGTCTGCTCTGACCACAGATTTGTTCCAGAAAACTGGTAGGGTGCACTGGATTTGACCCCAGATTCACTCTCCAGGGGGGCAGCCTGGGACACAGCAAGTGCTGCTGGGGTCACCCAGGAGAGGGGCTCCCCTTGCCACTGCACCTTCCATCCCCTTTTCTGGAACACACAGAGGCCTACTCCCCATGCCCATCCACCCATCCAGGAAAATGCTGCCCCCCACCCCCCAGGCAGCCCTCGCCTTCCTCCCTACCACCTCCCGCCCCCGCCCTGAGCCCCTTAGCAGTGATATCCCCCAGTGCGCAACCTGAGGCGAGCTCGCGCTATCCCTGAGGGGAGTCTCGGTTTGGGGGTGCAGGCCTGCTTGAGGTGAAGTCACGTGCAGGCGTCACCTTTCAGTTCCTGGTATGCATCACCCCACCATGTCATTCAAAACCAAAACTCAGACTCACGTGACGCGGAGGCCGCTCTGCAGGCCCAGCACCTGGGGAGCCTCCGGGCAGAGAGCCAGGCACACACAGCATGACTTTCCGGAACCTTCCAAGGTAATCAAGCACTGCCAGGCTCCGGCCCCACCCCCTGACACCCCACGGGGAGAGCCCAGGGTGCATCCCTCTGACAGATTGGGGTGTTGGGGACCAGCTGTGACTGTGAGCAGCAGGCATCCCGCTCTGGTCGCCACGACCGCTTGTTCTGATGCAAGGCGGCGCACGTGGGACCCGGGAGCTCACCTGGAAGGGCGGCCCGCCCTCCCCTTCGGGAGCTGCCTGTCACCCTGGAAAGGTGAGCCACGTGGAGCAGAGACCAGAGCCGCCGGCCCTGTGAGGACCCCCGGCCTCTGCCAATCTCCAGGCCCGGGAACTGCCATTTGGCATGCCCTTCGCCTGCCTCCCCGTGGAGTCTTTGTCCTTCCACCCAAGGCAGGCGGCCGGCGGGTGGCGGGGGGCGGGCCTGCTGCTCTCCCTGCTGCCCGGGGATTGGGGGGATTGCAGTGAACGCTCAGACGATTCCAGCCCGTCTCCGCTGAATTGGTTCGGAGAGTGACAGCGGCCCGACCCCCGGTTGTCCGGTTACAGTCAGAAGCCCCTCCGTTCAGGGTGCTGGCCGAACCTGGCCTCCCTGCTGGGCCCTGGACACCATCCGGGCCTGAGAGACGGACTGGCTCTCCCCCGACAGTCAGGCCGGAGACCAGTCCCGAGGCAGCACAAAGCCGCCTGCAGATCCCGCAAACGCCAGGCCCTCCTGAGGCCCCGGCTAACGAGGCTCCGGAACCCACAGACCAGGAACACGGGGCCGAGAAGGAACCCCACCGCCAAGGCTGGTTCCTGTCTAACCAACGTCCCGCAGCTGCCACTCAGCCTCCAGGCACCACGCAGCCCCTCAGGCCAGAGGCAGCCCCCTCCTGCGGTGGCGGGAGCTGGAGCGGGCCGTGTCCCCCACGCCCCGGCTGCTTTTGCTAAATGTGACCCTGGCAGCTCCCTCCTCCAGGGCCCCTCTTTCTCTCCTCACCGTCACGGTGGCAGGTTTGGATGTGGGAGGGGATGCCCCAGCGAGCGCAAGAGCAGGGGTCCCTGAGGCCTGGCGGGGCGAAGGGGAGAAGGCAGACGGAGGAGTCCAGCCTCCCGGGGCCTTCCATGTCCCCGTCTGCGGGCCGAGACCCCGAGGCCACTCCACTGGCCTTCCTCTCTCTGTTGGGCACCTGGTCTACGGCGTTTCTCTCTTTTTATATACACAGACTGGCCAGATGATGATGATCTCTGAACATGTAATAATCTGGCCACTCAGAGTGTGTGTGTGTGTGTGTGTATTAGAGGCCCAGGGCATGAATTTGTGCACAGGTGGGGTCTAGCCAGCCTGACCAGGGGGAGGACACATGGGTAGTTGGCCAGCCATCCTACCTGCTGGTCGAACTCCTGGTCAAGGGGACAATTTGCATATTAGGCTTTTATTCTATAGGCTAGGATATACACAGAGTGGCCAGATTATGCGTTCAAAGATCATCATAATCTGGCCACTCAGTGTGTGTGTGTGTGTGTGTGTGTGTGTGTGTGTGTGTATTAGAGGCCTGGTACATGAGTTTGTGCATGGGTGGGGTCTGGCCAGCCTGGCCAGGGGGAGGAGACATGGGTGGTTGGCCGGCCTACCTGCTGGTCAAACTCCTGGTCGAGGGGACAATTTGCATATTAGCCTTTTATTCTATAGGAGGATACACGCTGAGTGGCCAGATTACTATGCATTCAGAGACCATCATCATCTGGCCACTCTATGTATGTTTTTAACTCCTTTCCTCCCCACAACCTGAGCAGGCCTGGTCCTGGCATGTCCCCTCTCTCCGATCCGAGGGCGCTGGACTCAGGCAAGCAGTGGGGTCCTACGGGTGACATGCTGACCCCTCTGACCTCCACCTGCTCCCAGCCTCGCCTCCCCGGGGAGGTGGTGGGGAGGGCCGTGCACACGGGAGGTGCCCGAGCGCCCAGTGACACCCTCTTTGCTCACAGCAGCCCTGGGCAGGGGCCGCCAGCCGCCGGCCAGGAAAGGGTTAACGTTGGCTCGTGGGAGGAATGCCGCCTCTTCCTCCTCCCAGAGGAGCTTGGGGCCAAATGCTCCTTTGATTTCATTTTAATTGCAGCCCCTCTGCTCAGGCTCATGGCTCAGGAGTGACAGGGACATGTCGGGAGAAGCCGCCTCTGCCGCCACCTCCTCCTCCTCCCCCTCCTCCTCCCCTTCCTCCTCCTCCTCTTCCTCCTCCTCCTCCTCCTCTTCCCGCTGACGAGTGCTCAGCCTGCACAGGGCTCTTCCCAATGGGAAGCGATCACCCCTGTCATGTCAGGAGCCCTCATTTGCCCCCATGAAGCGAGGCAGGCCCTCACCCTGCCCCGGGTCCGCCTGAGAGGCGCCAGGGGCTCACGGAGACTGCGGGAGGAGAGGGTGAGGCACGCCTGCCTGGCCCTGTGGCTCTGTGGCTGAGCAGGGAGCATCACCCACCTTCTCACAGAACCGGGAGGCAGCCAATCAGCCGGCGAGAGGCTAAGGCGAGGGGGCTGCACGCAGGAGCTGCGGCGAGGTCCCCCGCGACCCCCTCAGACAAGCCCTCGGGCGACGGAATTCATTACGCGGACAGGATGGAGGCCGCCCCGCCCGGAGCCCGCGAGAGAGGATTAGAGCATCTTCCCGGGCCCGAGAGGCCATCCATTACCGATGCACCGTCTCCTCTCGAACAGCTTTTCGGGGGGAGCGGGAGAAGGGCTGGTAAAAGCAGCCATCAATTACGAGCTGCCTCTGGAATGCAGAAACACTTGCAGGTGAAAAATGTGCACGTGAGGATAGAGAAAGGCGGCGTTTTAATGAAAGGTCACTATCAATTAGTCCTTTTAATGGACTCGAGCGAGCGTGCGCTGGAGTGAGGTCACCTGCAGGCACGGCAGGGCCCCTGGGGAAGTGGGGTTCGTCCGTGAGCTGGGAGGGGAGGAGACGGGAGGGAGGCCGGGAGCATCTCCTGTGACTGTGACCGTCCCTTAAAACTGTCAGAGGCATCTCTGGGCCCGGCCGACGGGGCTCAGTGGTTGAGCGACGACCTATGACCCAGGAGGTCAGAGTTTGATTTCCGGTCGGGGCACACACCCAGGTTGCAGGCTTGATCCCCAGTGTGGGGCGTGCAGGAGGCAGCCGATCTGTGATTCTCTCTTATCATTGATGTTTCCATCTCTCTCCCTCTCCCTGACTCTCTGACATCAATAAAAATATACTTTAAAAAAAAAACAATGAACAAATAATCCTAAGTAATAAAAGAGTAATATGCAGATTATCCATCACTCCAACACACAAGATGGCTGCCCCCATGTGGTCAAATAGCCTGCCCCCATGTGGGCACAAGATGGCCACCACAAGATGGCCAGCAAGGGAGGAAAGTTGGGGGTTGCCAGGATTTCAGGGAAGGGCAATTGGGGGGAGGAGGCCTGCAGGGGAGGGCAGTTGGAAAAGACCAGGCCTGAAGTAAAGGGCAGTTGGAGGAGACCAGGCCTGCAAGGAAGGGCAGTTGGGGGTGATCAAGCCTGCAGGGGAGAGCAGTTAGGGGTGACCAGGCCAGCAGAAGAGGGTAGTTGGGGGCAAACAGGCTGGCAGAGGAGCAGTTAGACATCCATCAGGCTGGCCGGGGAGTGGTTAGCGGGTGATCAGGCTGGCAGGCAGAAGCAGTTAGGGGCAATCAGGGAGGCAGGCAGGCGAGCAGTTGGAAACCAGCAGTCCTGGATTGTGAGAGGACAATAAGGGTCCCAGATTGGAGAGTGTGCAGGCTGGACTGAAGGACCCCCTCCCCACCTCCCCCCGGTCTAGGCAACCGCCGCTATTTTAAACGTGGGGAACAGCTCTCGGCGGAGATGCCGTCAATCCCGTCGGCAGACACCGCGGTGCCCCAACTCCTCTGTCAACATTATCATCTTATTGGGAAACGGACGCGGTACCGAAGGCCACTGCGCTCCCACCGCCTCTGCCCACACGCCGCCTCGTCACCACATACGGCTGGCGCGAGACGTGGGGGGGCGGGGGGCCTTTAAAAATCAGAAGATGAGTGGAACCGGTTTGGCTCAGTGGAGAGTCGGCCTGCGGACTGAAAGGTCCCGGGTTCGATTCCAGTCTAGGGCATGTATGTACCTTGGCTGCGGGCACATCCCCAGTGGGGGTGTGTGCAGGAGGCAGCTGATCGATGTTTCCCTCCCATCGATGTTTCTGACTTTCTATCCCTCTCCCTCCCTCTCTGTGAAAAATCAATAAAATATATTTTTAAAAAATAAAAATCAGAAGATGAGCCCTGGCTGGTGTGGCTCAGTGAATAGAGCGCCGGCCTGTGGACTGAAGGGTCCCGGGTTCGATTCCGGCCAAGGGCACATGCCCGGGTTTCAGGCTCGATCCCCGGTGGGAGGTGGGGAGGGGGGTGGTGTTCAGCCTCTTCAGCCCCGGCCGGCCGTTTCCCCAGCTCTCTGCACGCGAGACTCCTCATCCTCCCAGCGGAAGCTGGCGGCCCGGCCAGCGTGCTGAGCCCCTTTCGGGGCTGAAGAGGCTGAACACAGGGTCTCACCGAGGGCGGCCAGGAGCACCACCCCCTCCTGCCCCACCCCACCCCCCGCCTGCAGGCAGACACCATGCGATGGCGCGATGGCGCGATGGCGCGATGGCGCGATGGCGCGATGGCGCGATGGCGCGATGGCGCGATGGCGCGGCAGTGCGAGCCGGTGGCGCTGAGCCAGGGACCCCGCAGACGGCAGGAGGCGCCTGAGGCCCACGGGCGGACCTGCAGGTCACCTGCTCAGGGAGGGTGGGGTGCCACCAACATGGCTGACCTCACAGCACCCCACGGCGGCACCCCGCTCCGACCAGTGTTTTCGGTAAAACTGTTCGAGTGAACGCGGCTGCCTTGGATCGGGGTCACCGTGACGAGGAGAGCGAGTCTCCCCTCGGCGGGAAATGGGGAGCGTGAGGCACAAAAACACCACTTCCCTGCGACGCGGTGTGGCTGCTCCAGGAGCCTCAGAGGCAAGACAAGCCCCCCAACCCCACCCTCACGTGCCTGGGGTGACAGCGTGTCCCACAGACGCCAGGGCCCCGAGGGTCCCGCCCGGTGGCCCAGCGCCCGCCCTGCCCGAGTTGCCACGTGAACCTGGGGTCAGGGACACTGCCCGATTTGGCGGATCCTGCCCGGACTCAGCCAGACCCTCTGATGGGGGTCCTCGCACCCCCACCCTCAGGGCCTGCTCCGAGGTGGGTTCTCAAGGCGCCCGCAGCTCAGGGGAAACCCCGGGCCACTCCTGCCTCACAGCCTCCAAGGCCGCCAGGCAGTGGGCGTCGAAGGGCTTGGCAAGTGCCAGTGACGGTGAGACCACAGTCCGGACCTGCTCCTGGCCCCCCCATGCCTCCCACGACGGGTGCCCGGCCTGCCGGCCATCGGCTGCCGCTCGTGGTGGGTACAGACCTGTGCCTGTGCCCCGCTGAGCGGGAGCCCCGCCTCCACAGGAGACGGACTGCTGAGGGGTGGGCACGGCCACCAGCACCACGAGGAGCCGCCCGCGCCCCACGCAGGAGACCAGGGCGGCGGCTGCTTGGCCTCCTTGTCACTTTTTTCCTTGATTTCAGAGGGAGAGAGACATCAGTGACGAGAGGGAATCGTGGACCGGCTGCTCCTGCACGGCCCCCACTGGGGATCGAGCCCACACCGGGGCCGGTGCCCCTGACCTGGAACTGAACTGGCAACCTTCTGGTGCATGGGACAATGCTCAACCCACTGAGCACACCAGCCAGGGTACTTGGGCATCCTGTCCTTTCTGTCCTATCGAATAAAGAGGGACTATGCTAATGGACCATCACTCTGTCACCAAGATGGCTGCACCCACAGCTGAGGCCAAGTTCCCATAAGGAGCCTTAAGGAGCAATCAGCAGAGACCTGAGGCTATATCCTTCCTCGTCCCCATGGGGCTTGATGGGGGGGACCTCAAGGCATGCCCCCCACCACAGTCTGGGCTGGGGGACCTCAGACCACACCTCCACCCAGCAGGACTTGACAAGGGTGGGACTGGCCGGGTCTGGATCTAGCCCAATGGGGGTGGGCCAGCCGGCTCTGGGTCTCACACAATTTTGAGGTACATGTGGGTGGGCGGGGACTTGACTCTGGTTCCCAAGGTGCACCCCAGAATCTGACAGGAGGAAGGTTTTCATATACATTTTACTCATTTTTTTTTCATCTCTGACACTTCTATTATTGAGAAAGGGCAAACAGCAATATTAAATTATTTTCTCTAATGAATCCCCTTTTAACGTGCACGAATTTTGTGCACCGGGTCACTAGTTTTAAATAAGTACCAACCTCTCAGTTTTGGGATAAGAGTAAAAAAAGGAAAAAAAAAATGAGAGAGGAAGAGTATTCTAGAAAGACCTTCTTAAATCCCCTTATCATTTAACAGGATCCAGGAACCGCCCCCGCCCCCCCCATGTTCCTCTGCATAGCCAGGTGGCTGCCTTCACCTGGGAGGCAGGACCCAGGGGCGGGGACGACTCCAGAACACCGGAGCTCTGTGCAGCCCTCCCTACGCCGACCCCTCTGCCGGGGGGTGAGGGGGGTCACGCTCGGCCAGCTCCACCCACACCTGCTTGGCCAGCTCCGCCCACACCCGCAGAGCCGCCCCTGTGGCCCGTCCGTCTCACCGTGAGTGACAGTACGGAACGGCGAGTGCCGAGATGCCGCTCACAAGGGCAGCGACACTCCTCCAGGAGCAAAGTGGTTCGCAGGAAGCAGACGCTGCTAAAGCCCAGGGAACCCAGGGAAGCGCCTCCTCGAGGAGACACTGAGAGCAAATGCAGGGGCCTCACAGCGACAAGACGGGCACAGGCCTGCAGCCGCCCTCCAGCGGAGGAGAGCAAGGCGGAGCGTCCCTCCCACCCGTAGTGCCACTGAAGTTACATACATACTAGAGGCCCAGTGCACAAATGTGTGCATGGGTGGGGTCCCTCAGCCTACCCAGTAATCAGGGCAGATTGGGGCTGTCTCGCCTAGTCCTGATGGGGGCCAATTGGAGAAACCTGCAGGAGGTTGGCTGGCCAAGGGAGGTTGGCTGTGACAGTGCATTGACCTGCGTTGAATGTATGCCCCCTGGTGGTCAGTGCACATCATAGCAACCGGCCGACCAGTTGTTCAGTCATTTGGTCGTTGGGTCCCTTAGGCTTTTATACAGAGAGAGATTTTACTGATTTCAGAGAGGAAGGGAGAAGGATGGAGAGAAACACTGATGAGAGACAAAAACAAGGATCGGCTGCCTCTGCACGCCCCCTACTGGCGATGGAGCCCACCACCCGGGCACGTGCTCTGACCTCTTGGTTCATAGGTGTCCACGCTCCACACGGAGCCCTGCCAGCTGGGCCGAACCACAGTTTCTTAAGGAGACATCCGCTCCACAAACAGCTTTACTCAAGTCCAACGGGGGACGGTGGTGGCCCCGGGTGGGACGGTGGCTGAGGCCGTGCAGAAAATGGATGAATCCGGCAGGTAATGGGGGAAATAATCTATAATTGACCAGGGCCTGTGAGATGCAAAGCCTCCGGTCAGAAGACCTCGCTGTGAGAGACGCTCTCTGGCGCCAGCTGTTCTCCCGGAGCCTCAGTGCGTGTCTCTAAATCAGGGGACGCACCTCCATTCATCATCACCCAGCAAACAAGGCAAAGCAATTCCCTGCGGCCCCGTCCTTCACACGCTGCTTCTGCTTCCTCCGGGCGGATCTAGTCTCCTGAGCCGCTGCAAACCCGGCCCCTGAGCTACACACGGACGTAAGTGCGGAACGAAAGGCCCGTGGCCCCGTGGACACTCGGCCGTGTGGCGTTGACAATTGCACTGCGAAGCGAGTCCTGTGTAACTGATCGAAACACATCAGGAGCCCTAACCGGTGTGGCTCAGGGAAAGAGCGTCGGCCTTCGGACTGAAAGGTCCCGGGTTCGATTGCGGTCAAGGGCATATACCTTGGTTGCGGGCCCATCCCCAATGGGGGGTGTACAGGAGGCAGCTGGTCGATGTCTCTCTCTCATCTTTCTAACTCTCTATCCCTCTCCCTTCCTCTCTGTAAAAAAAAAATCAATAAAATGTACTTTTTAAAAACACACCAGGAGCCCTGGCCAGTTTTGCTCAGTGGACAGAGCGTCGGTTTATGTATGGACAGAAGGGTCCCGGGTTCGATTCCGGTCAAGGGCATATACTCGGATGCGGGCTCCTCCCCGGCCCAGGCCTGGTTAGGCTCCCGCAGGAGATGACCAATCGATGTGCTTCTCTCATATCCATGTTTCTCTCCGTGTTTCCCTCTCTCTTTCACTCTCTCTAAACATCAATGGGAGAATACCCTGGGGGAGGATTAACCAAAAAGCCACACACACTCTAGATCAGTGGTCGGCAAACTCATTAATCAGCAGAGCCAAATACCAACAGGACAACCATTGAAATTTCTTTGGAGAGCCAAGTTTTTTAAACTTAAACTTCTTCAACATGGACTCGCCCAGGCCGTGCTATTTTGTGGAAGAGCCACACTCAAGGGGCCAAAGAGCCGCATGTGGCTCGCGAGCCGCAGTTCGCTGACCTCGGCTCTAGACGCACGCCAGGGTGGAGCGGAGCTGAACAGGGAGAAACCAGGAACGGGAAGGTCTTATCCAGACACGAGCCAGCACCTGGTGAGGGAGAAGCCGTAGCTGGGACACCAGGCGCTCAATCCGTGCTCGCCCCCCGCCTCACCCCGGAAATGGCCCCCTCAGCCCCGGTCTATGACCCCCAGCGGGTGCCTGGCAGCCCCGGGCAGCGCGGTGTCTGCGCTGAGCAGCCGCCGCCAAGCGCTCGGCGCATTTGGGACACGCACAGCAGGTGCGCTGAGGAAAAGAGGCGTGAAATCCGGGCCTGCGTCTCCGTCACCCTCCATTTCCCCGGCCCGGACGGCGCGCCATCCCGAAGCAAAGCAGGGACATAATCCAGAAAAATTGGATTCCCGAGCCTCACAGGCTCTGGATTCTGACAGCAGCCGTGACATCGCCGCCCACAGAGCACGGTGTGGCCGGCTGCCGTGGAGCCTGTCTGACGGGGCTCCTGGGGTCAGGGCGGAGCCGCACACGCGGTGCCAGCGACACCAGGGTCCCGGGGGTGGCGAGCCGGCACGGCCATGGCATCCTCAGCCCCACGTCGGGCGCCTTATGTGCCACGCCACCTCAGCCAGTTCCAGGGAGCCTGAGGGGGCGGTGAAGGATTAGAAAAGACAGACAAGAGAAGAAAGCTGGGTCTGGGTGGGACATTGCCTCTGATGGAGAGACGACAACATGGACCGTGAGCCACGTTTTCACCTTCTAGCAGATGCCACGAGGCAAAGGAAGGGTGTGATCAGGATGTTGACGACATTCTCGCGGGTTTGATCCTACTCAACTCCATGTACCTGGTCAAGCTTTGTTTACCTGCAGCCTCGTGGGTCCACAGGGCCACGCTCAACCACAGCTGTGGGCGATAACGGTGCTGAGAGGCGCCGGCTGCCAGGCCTCCACACTGGGACTGGCACGTGGCCAGGAGAGAGGACCGTGGCCTCTCATCAGCCCGAAGCTTGAACCTGTCCAAACACTGTGGCCGCCTCCACACCCAGGAATTCTACCTCTTACACCTTGAACGGCCTGAGCCCCTGAATCTCAGCAAACACGGAGGTTCCTACCGGCTCCCCCGCCATACTTCCCTCACCATGGACTGGCGCTTCCTTTACCTTCATGGCTCCCGAAGGCCCACACGTGTCTCAGGGGCTCTAAAGGCCCACACGTGTCTCCGTGACTCCAAAGGGCCACACGTGTCTCCGTGGCTCTAAAGGCCCACACGTGTCTCCGTGACTCCAAAGGGCCACACGTGTCTCCGTGGCTCTAAAGGCCCACACGTGTCTCCGTGGCTCTAAAGGCCCACACGTGTCTCCGTGGCTCTAAAGGCCCACACGTGTCTCAGTGGCTCTAAAGGCCCACACGTGTCTCCGTGGCTCCAAAGGCCCACACGTGTCTCCGTGGCTCTAAAGGCCCACACGTGTCTCTGTGGCTCTAAAGGCCCACACGTGTCTCCGTGGCTCTAAAGGCCCACACGTGTCTCCGTGACTCCAAAGGCCCACACGTGTCTCCATGGCTCTAAAGGCCCACACGTGCCTCCGTGGCTCCAAAGGCCCACACGTGTCTTCGTGGCTCTAAAGGTCCCACGCGTCCGTCTCCCCAGAAACCCAGGGAAGCGCTCGCTGCTCCACAAAGAAGCGGCGGTGTTTCTGCTAAGAACACGGTCACGCCAGCCACTCGGCACGCTGTCCTCACCCTGTCCGACCCCACGGTTCGCCGCAGAAACAGAGGGGGATCCACACTGTGTTCGCTTTGTTACACAGCCACCAGCCCAGGGCCAGGTGGTCGACGCCAGCTCCAACCACGCTCCAGGGGCCCGAGCTGGCCAAGGGGGACGCGTTCTCACCTGGTCATGGTTTCCCTCAGGACCCTGGTCTGTCCGCCAGACAGACAGCTTCCCACAGCAGGCCCAGAGCGGGGGTGCCCCGCTGTCTGGGGTAGCAGTCACGGCCGTCCGAGGCCCCACACCTCCTACCGTCGTTGCCCCGTTTCAGAGACGGGACGCAGAGGGGCAGGTGTTCCTCCGACTGCAGCGCATCAGGAAGAGCCGGTGAGAGCTCAAATCCTGACCCGGAGCTGCCGACTCCTCCTGCGGTGGCTACGAGACGCCGGCTGCCAGGCCTCCAGCGCACCGTCCACGCACCCATGCGTGGCACCCCCGCTTCCGCACCCCGAGGGTGGGACACCTGCACACCCCCTCACCACAACGGCTTCCCGGCTTCCTGCCAGGGAGGGGAAGGGGCCTCATGGACCCAGGTCGCCGGGGCTGGGCCGGGTGGGGGCACTCAGCTCACCAGGCCTCACTCTTTGGGGGGACCCTGGCTCCCAGCACCACGTGCACCCACTGGAGCCACGTAGCCCACTTGCATGCACACAGGCCAGGCTCCTGGGGCCCTCCCCGCCCCCACACAGCCCCCCATCTTCACAGCACCCAGCGCCGCCCCCCTCACGGGCAGCTCACACTGAGGGTTCTTCAGGGAGACTCCCCGAGCAGAGCACAGAGCCGCACAGAACATGAGGCACTGGTCACCCTGGGTGCTGTCGCCCCCAGGACAGCACCATAAGGTACTGGTCACCCCCTGGCCCACCGTACCCACGTGCCCACGCACAGACAGGTACACGGGCAGGGACCCTGGACCCCCGTCCGCCTGCGATGCTCACCGTTCCCCTTCGAAGACGTCGCCCCAGTGGGTGGCTCACTTTCCTGGACCCAGCGATGTCCACTCTGTGGGAAACACACTCATGTGCACCTGTCACCTCTCCACCGCCGCCTGGCGGACCGACTTCTCCGCGGGGGGCAGTGCTGTCTGCAGGAACACTCACAGCCATGCACCCGTGTCTTCACCTCCTTTCGGGGAGCTGATAGTGCTTTGTCAGGAGGCTGGTCTGCCCTTCACCACCATGTGGGGTCCTCGCTGGAACCCCGCCTGGGACTGAGGCCATTAAACCCCCTGGTTTGAAAGAGGGGGGCAGGGCATGTCCGGGCATGGGGCAGCTGGCAGTCAACCAGGGTTTCCGCCACCGTTGATGGTTTCCAACTTAAAAAATAACCCGGAAGCAACTGAAGAACACACAGCGCGTTTCAAAGAGGAATCTCAGAAACGTGGCCTCCCTGCCTGCTGACGGCTCATCGCCTTCCTACCCTGTGGAGCCGAGTCCTGGGGGGATGGGGCGAACACTTTGATGAAAGTCCGAGTTTTTATTTTTTTATATATATTTTATTGATTTTTTACAGAGAGGAAGGGAGAGAGAGAGAAAAATCGATGAGAGAAACATCGAACAGATGCCTCTGCACACCCCCTCCTGGAGATGTGCCCGCAACCAAGGTACGTGCCCTTGACAGGAATCGAACCCAGGACCCTTCAGTCCACAGGCCGACGCTCTTTCCACTGAGCTAAACTGGTTTTGGCAAAGCCCAAGTTTTTAAAGAGCTGTTCACATGCTCGGGAAACAAGCTGCTCAAAACCGGTTACTGCCCTTTGGCTTGAGAACGGTCAGTCCTTGTCTTACTCGAGGTTTCCGGTGTGTTGCTAATGCGTCCCATCCTTGTGGCCAGTGAGATGGTTTCCCTCTCTCAGCACCTGTGTGGACGACAGGGGCCACCTGCTCCCCTGGCCGCTGTGTGGCGGCCTCGCAAACAGACCTAGAGTGACCGCAGAGGACGGTCTGAGGTTCCACCTGAACAAAAAGCAAGTGTATGGCGGGCGGTCCCCTGCCAGGCCGGCACCCTCCGGGACAAGGTCAGTCTTCACCCTCACTTTTTTTTTTTAATCTATTTTATTGATCTTTTACAGAGTGGAAGGGAGAGGGATAGAAAGTCAGAAACGTCGATGAGAGAGAAACATGGATCAGCTGCCTCTTGCACACCCCCTACTGGGGATGTGCCCACAGCCAAGGTACATGGCCTTGACCAGAATCAAACCTGGGACCCTTCAGTCCACAGGCCGACGCTCTATCCACTGAGCCAAACCGGTCTCGGCTGGACCCTCGGGGCACAACCACTGCCCTGGGAGCCAGGACTGAGACCACAAATCCCTTCACTTGTGATTACCAAGTCCATTGCTGACTGTCGACTCTCCTGCACCCAGCTGAGTAACGGAAGCAAGTGCCTCTCATCTTACCTTTTATCCAACCCCAGAGTTCCCCCGCCCCTTTGCTTTCTCCCGCCTCCCTAACCCGTCACCCATGGGTTTCATGTGACCCACCCACGGCTCCTCCTGTGACTGTAATTTATAAAAATGGGTGAAAAGCCTCCGTTCTCCGGAGCATCACCCCAATCCGTGGAGATCCTGCTTCCCGGCGATTGTCCAGAGTTTGGGTCCAATAAACGCACAAACATTCTCTTCAGGTTTGAATGTTTCTGACGTTAACACCTTACAAGTGAAGGCGCCCCCTCCCCTGAACTAAGACGGGACCGGACTGCGTTTCCCTCAAACCTCGGACGTGGTGCTCTCCTTCCTGCGTGGAGACGCGGACTTTGCCCCGATCCCTTAGGTTTCTGCATCGCATTAAATTCGCCGGCTGGATTCTGAGCCAAAAATCAATAGCAGCCGAAGCCCTTGAAATATTCATGCGCTCAGATCCCCTGGAGGTGCGGTGTGGGGGGAGGGGGGGGGAGACGGACTGGACTGCCTGCGGGGCGTCTGGAGGCGTGCTGCTCCTGCCCGGGGTTCCGCTCCCTCTCGCTTCCCCGGGGGCCCACAGGTGTGGGCTGTGCTGGGAAGACAGTGGCTGGGCCGGAGGCTGGGGACTCGAGAGGGGTTCCATTACAAATAGGATTACAAACAGGGAGACGGAGGGAGGGACCAAGGGCCAGTCCTGAGCTGTGTTCTGATGGAGTCTTCAGAACTAAGCAGGTAAACAAGCGTCCTGGCATCAGCCGATTCCCAGACAAGGGCTGTCACAGCCCCACCCATCCCTCCTCAGGTCACAGGGGGTGCAGAGGAGCCCAAACGGGAGTCAGAGGCGTGGCCTCGGCAGGCGAGGAGGCAAAGGAGTGCTGTGGTCACGCTCTGTGAGGCCACACCTTCCCTGGGCCCGTGGGTACCGTGCTGCTGACTGACCCGCAGAACTGAAATCCTCACATGCAGAACATGTGTGTGTGGCGGGGGGGGGGGGGTGGGGGGGCGGGGGGCTGTGTCCTCTCTCCCCTCGACCTCCAGCCTGTGTGTGGAGGGTCTGCTGCTGACCTTTATGTTCCTGAGCTGCAGACCTGTAGGTCTCGCTCACAGGGCACAGGCCGGGTTGCGGGCCCCATTGGGTGGAGGGGTGCAGGAAGCAGCCGATCCATGGTTCTCTCTCACCATGGATGTTCCTCTCCCTCCCCCTTTCCCTTCCTTTCTGAAATCAATAAAAATATGTATTTAAAAAAAACACGTATAGCCGGAGAGTAAAAGGTCCCAGGTTCGATTATGGTCAAGGGCATGTACCTTGGTTGTGGGCACATCCCCACCCAGTAGGGGGTATGCAGGAGGCAGCTGGTCGATGTTTCTCTCTCATCGATGTTTCTAACTCTCTATCCCTCTCCCTCCCTCTCTATAAAAATCAATAAAATATATTTTTTTAAAAACACATCTTTTATAAAAAAACAAACACGACCCAGTATTTCCCTGGGCACTCCCTCTCCCTCTCCCCGTGTTATGGCGAGTACCTGCCACACACCCCGCTTTAGGATTCTGAAAAGCACCCGCATGTTGACACCAGCACCGTCTCGCCCCTCCTCCCGCTGCTTCCTGGCCGCTCTCCCCACCCGCTGGGCACTTCCTGCCCAAGAACCTGCACTGGCCTCGCCGCCTGCTGTGCTGGCCTCGGGGGGCCGTGTGCGGGGCCGTGTGCGGGGGAACGCCTCCCCCTGCCCCAGGTGAACGGCCGGCGGGTGTAACATGTTCAGTGAACTGCTACCTGCCTCGCCCTCGGAGGCGGGACACGTTGTCTTCCCCCATCCGTCCTCGGTGAGGAGGGAACAGTTCTGGTTTTACTGTTATTCCTCCGCTGCCCTCCCTCCCCACCCTCGGATCCTCAGTTCTCTTTGTCACTAGGTTCTCACCTGCTCCTGGGTGCACAGCCTCCTCCGGCTGAGGGGTCAGAATGGGTGCAGACGCCTGCTTTGTCCGCCACCGCCCGGGTGCTCCTGGGTCTGGTGCTCGCCGGGGTCTGCTGGACACACAGCCTGCGCACCCCACTGCACGCTTCCTCCAAAGGGGGGGGGGTCCGATATTTTCTGGAGTCACTTCAGGGTGGGGCGGGGCCCTTGTAGGACGAAAGGGTGAGGATCGGCTGTCTTCCTGGGCCATTTAAAAATATATATATATTTTACTGATTTTTTACAGAGAGGAAGGGAGAGGGATAGAGAGTCAGAAACATCGATGAGAGAGAAACATCCATCAGCTGCCTCCTGCACACCCCCCACTGGGGATGTGCCCGCAACCATGGTACATGCCCTTGACCAGAATTGAACCCAGGACCCTTCAGTCTGCAGGCCGACGCTCTATCCACTGAGCCAAACCCGTTTCAGCTGGGCTATTTTCAAATGTGCGGTGAGAGGGGTACTTGCTGCCAGTGAACTTTTATTACAATTTTTTAAAAATAGATTTTTATTGGTTTCAGAGAGGAAGAGAGACATCAAAGATGAGAGAGAAGCATCCATCAGCTGCCTCTGCACACCCCACACTGGGGATCAAGCCCGCAAGCCGGGCCTGTGCCCTGACTAGGAATCAAACCGTGACCTCCCTGTTCACAGGTCGACGCTCAACCACAGAGCCACGCTGCCGGGCTTTTTTGCAACTTAAGCTTTTAGCTTTTATTTATTTCGCTTGGTGTTGCGACAGGAATTCCGTATTTAGCTTCCACCATGAGCATCCACTCGGATCTCCGGTTAACAAAGCGTGTGTTCTTTCTCCCGCCCCTCCGGCGAGATCCAGGCGGGGA
Source organism: Antrozous pallidus (assembly GCA_027563665.1). Lineage (NCBI taxonomy): Eukaryota > Metazoa > Chordata > Mammalia > Chiroptera > Vespertilionidae > Antrozous > Antrozous pallidus. The sequence continues at coordinate 72,732,059 of CM050523.1, read as the reverse complement.
GAGGCCGTCTCCCGTTCCCTGGGAGTCTCCCCACCAGCCCGACCCGGGACCTGGGCACGTGACTCACCCGCGGACGGCATCCCCGGGGCGGAACCTGGCTCCCACACGGCCATGGCGGACAAAGAGGACGGTAGTCACTGGCTCTGACCTTGTCCTGACCTTGGGGAACACGCGCAGCTCAGCAGGCGTGCGGGCCTTGGCAGGCTCTGCGCAGCGGTGTCCAGTGGCAGCGGGGCAGAAGGGAAGGGCGGCGGCTCCGCAGAGGAGGAATGAGCAGGTGTGTCCAGCGTCCTGCACTGTCACACATCGCTGCTTCTGGACACCCTGAACCCATAGCTACTACATACATGGACACGTGATGATGGTGATGGAGGTGGTGATGGTGGTGATGATGATGGTGATGATGGTGATGACAGTGATGGTGATGATGATGGTGATGGAGGTGGTGATGGTGGTGATGGTGATGGTGGTGGTGGAGATGGTGGTGGTGATGATGGTGACGGTGGTGATGGTGGTGGTAATGATGGTGATGATGGTGATGGTGGTGATAATGGTGATCACGATGGTGGTGGTGATGGTGGTGATGGTGATGATGGTGATGGAGGTGGTGATGATGATGGTAGTGATGATGATGGTGGTGATGATGATGGTGGTGATGATGGTGATGGTGGAGGTGGTGATGGTGATGGAGGTGGTGATGATGATGGTAGTGATGATGATGGTGGTGATGATGGTGATGGTGGAGGTGGTGATGGTGATGGAGGTGGTGATGATGATGGTAGTGATGATGATGGTGATGATGATGGTGATGGTGGTGGTGATGATGGTGGTGGTGATGGTGGTGGTGATGGTGATGATGATGGAGGTAGTGATGGTGGTGATGGTGATGATGATGGTGATGGAGGTGGTGATGGAGGTGGTGATGATGATGGTGGTGATAGTGATGATGATGGTGATGGAGGTGGTGATGATGATGATGATGATGGTGATGGTGGTGGTGGTGATGATGGTGACAGTGGTGATGATGATGGTGATGATGATGGTGGTGGTGATGGTGGTGGTGATGGTGGTGGTGATGGTGATGATGATGGAGGTAGTGATGGTGATGGAGGTGGTGATGGTGGTGATGGTAATGATGATGGTGATGGAGGTGGTGATGATGATGATGATGGTGATGGTGGTGATGGTGGTGGTGGTGATGATGATGGTGATGATGATAGTGATGGTGGTGATGGTGGTGGTAGTGGTGATCACAATGGTGGTGGTGATGGTGATGATGGTGGTGATAATGACAACAATGGTGACAGCATGTGATTTTTCCCACCCAAACTCCCTTGCCTCGAGCTCACTATTGTACATTCTAACTCCAGTTCTCCTCATGCCAGCATGAGTTTCCTAAACAGGAATGGACACGTACACCTCCTTTTGAAGCAGGAGTGGGATGCCGCCAATGAGCAGGAGCTCACGGTGCCCTCTTTCACCGGATGAAGGAGACACTGGAAGCCAATCTCTCAGTGGAGGGGGGAGCTCACCCGCAACCCCAGCTTGGAGATGCGGCCAGCAGAACACAGAATGCCGGGTGTCCCGACTCCGAACACAGGACTGGTCAGTGGTGGTCATACACGACTCAGAGGATCTGAGATGGAAATAAGAACCATGCTACCCGTGATGAGGAACAACAGGACGGGGTGAGCACTGCACGCCGCTGCTCTCCTTAAACACACACACGGGCTGGCTCCTCTCTCGGCAATCAGGTTTGGGATGAACTTCCTCCTGCAGGTGTTCTCCCCGCTCGTTTCCTCCACCTCCACGGAATCTGCTTATCTCTCCAACCGCAGGGTATTATGAGGTCCAGGGGTGAGGCACAGGCCCACAGGCTGAGGAAATCGCGGGTGAGGGGTGGGAAGAGAGCAGAAAAGCTGACTTCCACGGGGGGAGAGACGGGGTGTTTCACTCGCTGAAGGTCAGATCGACCTTTCTGATGTTGAGCGTCATTTACTTTTATCACAAAATAAATACGCTTGCGTGCCCTCTGGTCCCGCCCGAATTCGGGATGTTTGCGCAGAGACCCGTGAGCAGGGCAGGTCCGTGGCAGCCGCCACGTCAGGAACGTGAGCGGGTCCCTTCCAGCCGTGACCTCCTCGCTCCCTCCCGAAGCAGCGACGGTGTGCGGGTGTCATGTATTTAAGCCTGATAAACATGATTACTATCAACATCCAATTGATCCTTGATTACAATCAATTATATTCCTGAAACAATCAAGCATCCGACAATTAAAAATAATTGATTCATTAGCGCACCCCTTACTTGACAATTACACAAATGCATTATTTATGCAATTAGGCGCATTTACAGTTCATTATTCCGCGTTTTATGCTATTGTCACAAAGCGACTAAAACTAAGCGGCTTTCTTCCTAATCTTCCTCCGGCTTAGACCGAGGTCGGCGCTGAGCGCGCTCGCAAGTCCGAGTTACCTGGAACGGCACAGTCACCTCATCAATCAGAAGCCTGAGACACAGGTCGGCTCAAAGGGGTCATGGACTGACTCACCTCTGACCTCTGACCTCTGCAGAGGGAGGTGCGAGGGCCCAGGGTAGCTGGGATCCGATCATGTGTCCCACCGGGTGAGCAGAATGATGATGCCGTCGAGCAAAAGCCTGCACCCTGAGGAGAGGTGAGTGTCAGAAAGAAACAAGAAGCCAGCTGCCCAAAACCGGTTTGGCTCAGTGAATAAAGCGTCGGCCTGCGGACTGAAGGGTTCCAGGTTCGATTCCGGTCAAGGGCATGTACCTTGGTTGCGAGTGTGCAGGAGGCAGCTGATTGGACCTTTCTCTCATCGATGTTTCTAACTCTATCCCTCTTCCTTCCTCTTTGTAAAAAAACAATTATATATATACATATAAAAGGTAGGTGACCCAGTGTGGCGGCCCAGCCCTGGCAGGCCCAGGATGGGGCCTGGAAGAAACACCACGCGGGTGGACACAGGATGAGGTGTCAGGGGCTCCGAGGGCCAAAAGGCCACCAGAGGCCCAGGGGCCGCATGTAGGAAGCCGGCAGCCCCAGCGGGACCTGGTCTGCAGCCAGGACCCCCGCCCCGAAGCAGCCCCCACCACGGCCACTGCGCTCCTGAACCCAAAAGGAGACACAGATTTTGACCAAAAAAAAAAAATTTTTTTCATTCGTGAATGTGTCTGTGTGGGATGTCCTCGGGAGGGTTAATAGTCATGTGCGTGTACAGGTTAATGAAGCGGGCGCGTTACTAAAATGAAATTTTACGAAATCAGAAAAGAGCCCTTCGCCCCGAACCTCGCTGCTCATGAGCCGTGGCTCCCCTGTGGCTCCCTGCACCCCGGTCTCCCGCCGGGGGCCTTCAAGGTCACCTCTGAGGAGCTGGGGGCAGGGAGACAGGCAGGCGAACAGAACCACAGGCACCGCACCGCAGGAGACGCTTAGAGCCAGGGAGCCAGCAGACTCCGGGGAGGAGCCCACGCGCGCCGGGACTGCACCGTTTCCCGTCTCCGCCAACCAGTGACCCACACGAGAGGCCCACCCCGCAGAGGGTGAGCGGGCGCCGTGGGTCAGAACCCCACCGGGCCCGCTGGGCAGCCCTGGACAAGCCTCGGTCCCTCCGTCTCCATGACGGGCCTCCCAGGAGCAGCACAGGCCGCCGTGTGCAGGGTCACACTGTGGGGGCAGATGCTGGGGGGTACAGCCGGCCGCCCAGCCTCGCACATGCCTGAGGGCGGCCGAGCAGCCCCCCTGGCTGCCCCGTCCCCGCAGGGGCGGATGGACCCCTCAGGCGCCCCCACCCCCAGCGCACGCAGCCGGCGAAGGAGGCAGCTGAGAAGCGCAAGGGCTTAGCATGGGGCCTCGCCTATGTTTCCATCGACACGTCTTCACCGAGTGACGGATTCCACGTGATCACAGTGCTGTCACCAAACATGTGGAATTTACTTCCTCCAGCGCTGATCTCAGGGCGATGTGTGGGACTCGGGTCAGAAGAAGGGGGTAGCATGCCCGAGGCTGTCCGTTTCTCACTGGGACTTTAACTTCATCCGAAGAGGAGACCAAAGGTCCAAGACCTTGAGGTTAAAAATGAAAGGACTCCCCTCCCAGGACTCGAACATGCGCATGCACACTCTCTCTCATAAACACCCACTCACAATCATCCATTCACACATGCACACACCACGCAGGCTCACACACACATTCACACGTTCGGTCACACATTCACCCATTCCCAGTCACATGCTTTCACACACACATAAACATGATCATACACAGTCTCACACACACAGTCACACACACAATCATACAGTCACACACGTAATCATACAGACACACGTGTGCAGCGTCACCATAGCCAACGCAGACGACGCATGCGTGACGGTACAAGGAAGACGGGATGGTTCCTGGCTCCCCGAATCGACGTGACGTCATTTAAACCCCAAACAGCCTGCCTGCGGCTCCCACCAGCCCACGGGCAGATGGAGACTGAGGGTCAGATCTCTTCCTCAGTGTCGAACCCTCGGCCCAGGACACTCTGTCCCGGAGTCACACACGGTTCCCACCCGGCACCTCCATCTCCCCCTTGCAGACCTAGCCTGGCCCCTCTAACTTACTGGTAAATGGACGGACACACAGAGGGACACATGGATGGACAGACGGACAGACGGGTGGGCAGATGGACGGACACTCAGGGGGACAGATGGACTGACAGAAGGATGGACACACAGAGGAACAGATAGATGGACAGACAGATGGACACACAGATGGACAGAGGGACAGATGGATGGACACACAGGAACAGACAAATGGACAGATGGATGGACAGATGGATGGACATACAGGACAGATGGACAGACGGATGGACACACAGAGGGACAGACGGATGGACAGACAGGCGGATGGACAGACAGATGGACAGACAGGCGGATGGACAGATGGGTGGCGGGGGTTTCAGGAGAGGAACGGGCATGCACATCGTTCCATTTCCTCTACGGCAGGCTCTTCTCCGAGGACGGTGATGGCAGCATTTCAGGGTCCAACAGGGACCCCTGACGATGGCCAGGAATGACGTCCGGAGGCCAGGACGGGGGGTGGGGGGGCCACGGGAAGGGGCTCTAACTCACAGGGAAGGATGGGCGCCAGCGCCCAGTGACTGACTCAGAGCCCCTCCTGTGCCCCTCTGGAGCCTAATTCCTCATGTCGGCTTACTTTACACACCTTTCAATACTTTCAGTTTTAGTAAAAGTAATAAACGCACGTGCTTGACATATGAAATAGTGCGGAGGGCTGATCAGACGGGGAGAGAGACACAGAGGGAGGGACAGACAGGGAGGGAGGGAGCAGGACGTAGGAGGGGCGGGGGAGGAGGAAGGACCCCAGCCGCCTCTCCACCTCCAGACCCGCTCGCCGGACGTCCGACGGGCACCAGGGGCCGCGCAGGAGCCTGCACCTGCCCTTCGAGGCTGTGTCGCCCGGCACGAGGTCCAGCCGTCACCCGGACCCTCCGGAGCCCCGAGAGGCACCTGCTCCGTCCCGGATGTGCCAGCGGCCACCGTGCGTCTCTCTACACGGTGATGGGGCCAGGGCTCCGACCTGCCTCTGAGGTTTGCCCTCCTCTGCCCCCCCTCCCCACGGGCACCCTACTCCGCACACTGGGTCACTGGCCCACGGGGATGGGGCGTGCCAGACACAGTGACCCCGAATTCAAAGGAGTTCGTCTCCGCCTCACAGGCAGGGCCTGGGTCAGCCCCCCTGACCACACCCGGGTCTCTCAAGAACCTCACCGCTGCTGTCCAAGGAGCAAGGAAATGTGTCCCCGCCTCGGGCACCTCCCAGGGGGTCCTGGGGTGGGAGGGGGGCCGGACGGACATGGGGACAGACGGAGGCAGCCTCGCTCTGACAGCGGGGGATGGGATGGCGGGGACGAGGGCCCCGCATTAGCCCGGTGAGCTTTACGCGCATGACCGACCGTAACTGACCGTCGCTGGCAGGTTAAGGGACCGCAGCGTGGACTGTGCATGAGGGCAGCGGACCTCACTCCGCCAGCTCTGCTCTGCGGATTCAGGTCAATGTGGCCGCCCCCGGGGCAGCAGAGTAGAATTCTCTTTTCTAACAGAAAAGGCTCCTGTGCGCGCAGATGAAGGAGGGAAATCGGAATTCTGTCCGTGCAGCAGGGAGGAGACAGACGGAGGGCGACTCCCGGGCGCGCGGCGCTGGGTTTGGGGTCGTCATTTTAAAGGGGGTGAGGAGGCCCTGCGGCCGCAGGGATGGCGACGGTCGAGCTCGGCTGACGGAAGCCCCGAGCGCTGGCCAGCCCTGCCGGTCCCGGCGTCAGGGACTCGGGGACTAGACGGACGGACACAAAACCGCGTTTTACTGAACCTGACGTGGCTGTGTTTCTGAGGCTCGGCCGCGATCACCCACGTCGGGTCTCGAGTCTCGGTGCTCGGCAGGTGTGAGCTGGTCAGGGTGGAAGGCCAACAGGAAGACTGAATTTTGGAGCCATTATGCCCACAGGATTTGGGGGAGTGTCTTCCTTGGTTGCTTAGATGGGTCTCATCTCTGATTCCCTCTCCGTCTCCCACACCCCTTCCTCTCCGATTCCCTCTCCGTCTCCCACACCCCTTCCTCTCCGATTCCCTCTCCATCTCCCACACCCCTTCCTCTCTGATTCCCTCTCCGTCTCCCACACCCCTTCTTCTGATTCCCTCTCCATCTCCCATACCCCTTCCTCTCCGATTCCCTCTCCATCTCCCACACCCCTTCCTCTCTGATTCCCTCTCCATCTCCCACACCCCTTCCTCTCTGATTCCTTCTCCTTCTCCCACACCCCTTCCTCTCCGATTCCCTCTCCATCTCCCACACCCCTTCATCTCCGATTCCCTCTCCATCTCCCACATCCCTTCCTCTCTGATTACCTCTCCGTCTCCCACACCCCTTCCTCTCTGATTCCTTCTCCTTCTCCCACACCCCTTCCTCTCTGATTTCCGGAAATCCCCAGAACCCACCCGGACTGGACCCCTCCCGGGAGGAGCGCTGAGCCCTCGGGCTGTCGCGTTTCTCCTGGCATCCTGGACGGTCATACGATCCCTCTCGCCTGTGCTCCTGCGCTTGGCGCAGACCCTTGGGCCTCCCTGGGGGTCAGGGACACACCCCAGCTTGCAGCTCACCTGCCCGACACCTCGCTGTGCTGCCTCCCCTTTCACGGTGCCCTCCTGGCTGCCCTGCCACCTCTCCCCCCGTCGGCTCTCAGGCCTGAGTGAGAGCCAGGAGCCGGGGTCACGGCTGTGAATGGAGCCCGTGGACACCAAGCCCAGTCCACCCTGGGCTCAGGCGCCCCACGGCACGGCCTGCACACACGGAGGCAGCAGTGACAGACGGCAGGCAGCGACTGAGAACCAGCCTGGAGCCCGCCCGTGTGACGACCTCGCCTCTTTATTTCATTTCTAACCTCAGCAGAAAGACGAGTTAACGTCACGGAAATGAAGGGTTTTTTTGAAGTGAAACAAGCTCCACCGTCCCTGAAAGAAGGAGAAGGGGCAGAGCCGGGGCGGCAGGCGGGCCCGGGTCCGGAGGCCGAGGTCTCCACTAGGGGAGGGGACAGGGTGCCAGTGGGCTGTGCCTTAGCGCCCTCGCTGTGTATAAAGGCTGCCTCGAGGTGCGGGTCCCGGGGCCTGCGGGCGGCCGGACGTCAGAGCAGAATGTGGTACTTCAGCGCCCGGGGCACCCTGTTGATCACGAGCCTCCCGTCGTAACTCAGAGACGCAAAGAGCCAGGGGTCGGCCGAGGACCAGTCCACGGCATACACGCTGTCCTCGTGCTCCTCGTACGTGGCGATGACGCCGTCCCGCGGGGGCTCCTGGCTCCTGGGGAACCAGACACACGTGTGAGAGGCGGGGCCTGGCTGCTCGTCTGCGCGACGGGAGGGAGGTGGGCGGGGACCGCGGGAGCGCGAGGAGCCCACGTCAGCCCGACAGCGCCTTGTCCCCGCGGCCTGGACGGCAGGCACTGGCGAGATCGAGGGGCCCCTGGTCAGGGGGTAACAAGGAGCGTGCCGGGGGATGGAAACGACGCCGTTAACCGAGGAGGAGAGCCTGCCCATGACGCTGAGCTGAGGGGCCTGGGGCTGGGCCAGGGCAGCGCAATCCGGGGCCCCCCAACCCCCGGCGGGCCGGGCCGGGCCGGGCGGTGCCCCATTCTGGGCACCTCCCTTTACGCTCTCCTTCTCGGGAAGCCTGCCCGGATGGCACAGGGCGCCCACGTGTGAGTGTGAGCACCCCCGTCCCGGGTGCTGCTAGCCCGGCCACGGCGGGGCGCCCCAGCCACGTGCCGGAGGCCGCGCCCGGCCTGGCCCAGCGGTGCCCGCGGAGAGGGGGCGCCTACTTGTCCTCCGGGCGGCGCTCCTCCGGGTCGCTCAGGTCGTCGTCGTCCACCAGGTGGCCGAAGGGCTCGGAGGAGATGGACACCATGTTGGAGAGGATGACTCTGCTGTCGCTGCTGCCGGTGAGGACCAGCTGGTCATGCGAGTGGTTGTAGCGGACGTTCCACACCCTGCAGGCGGGGAGACGGTGCTCAGGGGGCTGGGACCCCGGACAGGGTGCGGGGGGTCACCCAGCACCACCCCGAGCTGCCCGGGCTGATGCTGGGCAGTGCCCCCGGGGGGGCAGGCTGGCGTGTTTCTCTGAAACCGCGTCGTCTGACTCCCAGCAGCAGACAGGCCGGTGACACGAGCCTCCTGGGGGGCGGGGAGGCTGCTGCTCGGTGCTGCGGACAGAAGCCGCACCCCACGGCCCACGAGCAGCAGCCTGGAGGGCAAGTGCGGGGCCTGGGCACACGCCCAGAGAGCACAGAGGGCTGGGCGCCCGCCGCCCAGAAGGCAGGGAGAGGGCCCGCCCACCCGCCCGCACACCCGGCACTGGGCCGGCGCTTCGGCCCGCACAGCGGTGGTTACTGACTGGGCAGAGCGTCTGGGCGTTTAACTTGTTGGTTGCAGGACAACAGCTGCTGGTAAGCATCTCCAACAACTCGGGGAGACCACAGTGAGTCCCTTCCCGGTGACACAGGCCAGCCTGGGTGAAGGCCCGACAGCACTGTGCTCTCACCATGCCACGCACTCCCTCTGGGCACACACGTGCACATAGGCACACACACATGCACACACACACTTTAATAAAAACCGCTCCTCCTGTGCACAATGCTAAACGCTGACTTCACCTCCCTGGCCGAAGCTTCGTGGCCCACACTCCCACAGTTTGCGAGGCGGGACGTCGGGCACGGCGCATGGTGCCCACAGCTATGCCCTCCGTCCCAGGGGCACTGACCCAGTCTGGGCCCCGCTGCCAGCCCCGTGAGCCTCTGAGCACATCCCTCTCTGATGTCTGAGCCAGCGCCTCCCTCCTTCCCCGAGTTCCCTCCTCACAGACCTCCAACCGGAACGGGTGTTTCTTCAGGAAAATAAGCCGGCTGACCGCTGACTCACAGCAGCACACGCTCACCTGCGTGCCCCTCCGAGACCATCAGTACAGCACACTACCCCCCACCCCACCTCTACCCCCACCCCACCTCACCCTACCCCCCACCCCCACACACACCCTGCCTGAGAGCCACTACCAGTGCGAGTGCTCCTCCAGGGTGGTCACGGGCTGGGTGACGTTGCGCGTGTCCCAGAACTTGACCTTGCAGTCATCCCCGCAGGTGGCCAGGTAGTACTGCTTGTTGGGGTTGAAGTCCAGGTCCCGCACCAGCTGCCCATGGGCATTCTCCATGCAGTAGATCTGGCTGAGGGCAGAGCTCGAGCGTGAGGGGGGCGGCCCGGTGCCAGACCCGCAGCACCCAGTGCGCAGGCCCGGGCATTCAGCCGGCTCCCGCTCCCAGAGGCAGGGAGCCCGCGCCCGCCTCGGCCTCGGTGCCCCTCCGCGGTGATGCGGTGCGGCCTCTGCAGCAGCACCGGGGAAGGGACGCTGGTCGGCTGTCAGATGTGACGGGCCCCTCGGGAACGAGGGACAGAGGGCCAGCGTCCACCATGGAGGGGCGGAGACAGGGCTGGGCCGGACACGGGACACGTGTCTGGGAAGCATGAGGTGAGGACACGAGAACAGGACGGGGGGATGCAGAGCACTGCTGGTCCCGGGCGAGTAGGGAAAGGGGAGCAAGAGGGAGGAGCTGCCAGACAGGGGCAGCGCTGGTGTGGCCGGGTGCTGTCACCACTCACACCACTCGGGCCGACACCGCAGAAAGCTTCACCGGGTCCCTGAGCCCACCCGCTCTGCACCAGAGCCAAGAGTGGAGGGGAGCAAATGTGCACATGCATAGTACACAGCACACACATAGCATACGGCACACACAGAGCATACGGCACACACAGAGCATACGGCACACACAGTACTCGGCACATGCACCGTACACTGCACACGCCTAGTGCATGGCACACGGCACACACATAGCGCCACAAGGCACAGGCATGCACACGCCTGGCGCCGCTCTAGGCTGCCCTTCACAGGGTCTGAAATGAGACTGTTCCTCCAGCCCCGCCCTGTGCATCCTTCCTGCCCACACGGCCGGCTCCACTCGCGGCCGCAGCTGTGCCCCGCCCCACCATCAGGCCTGTCGCCCTGGCCTCCGGGGACGGCGACGACCAGGCAGCGGCCGACCGTCAGGGCGTCACGTGTCTGTGCCCAGGGCGGCCCTCGTCCCTCACCTCGTCCTCCGGGAGGACCCCGGCCCTAAACCACTCTCAAACCCTGCGCCTTCCGGAGAGCCGAGGTTTTCCTAAAACAGGATGCCCCACGCCTGAGGCTCTTCCCGGGAAAGAGGCGGTGTACGGAATTAGGAACTGGGACTGGGGGGGCCGTTGTGTGTGCACAGGCACGTCCTGGCTTCCTACACGCTGGGGGAGGGGGCACCAGTTTCAGGACAAAGCCCAGCACCGTGGACAGGAAGCACCGGGCAACAGAAGCTGGAGCATCGCAGAGAGCGATGCGAGGACCCCAGCCGCTCAGGGTCCGAGGAGCCGACCTGCGGAGGCGGGAGCTGCAGGGTGCCGCCCTGAGCCGAGGCTGCCGGCCGGCGTGGGTCTGCCCGTTGCTCTGTGAGCCTCCTCCCCCAGACCCTGCAGCTCTGCACCCCTCTGCAGAACGGTGACCCGAGGAGGTGGCAGCGTGGGGCCGGGGGTCAGAGGGCACAGGCGCAGAGGCAGCCGCCTCCTGCCGGGTCTGCCGGGGCCTCGGGACTCCGCTGGAAGCCGCCCACCCAGAAGGCAAGCACCGTCACTGGGTGACAGCGTCATCTCAGCTCGGTGATAAACGCCGTGTGCTGAGGGGGTGGGTTGCTCTCAGAGGCGAGCAGGGCTCTGTTGCCATGACAACAGACGAGGCTCCATCACTCGCTGGCCTATCGGTCCCCACCTGGAAAGGAAACGCTCCTACCTGTTCCCCCAGCACTGCAGGTGGCTGCCCCTCCTGAGGGAAATGCCAATCTGTCGCCCGACAGCACAGGAACGGTGCCAACTCACCTGCCACTGGGGCTACGCCTGCCCCTCGGGGTGCCTGCCCCTGGGGACAGGAGCAGGTGGTGTCCCAGGAGCCCACCTTCATCTCATCCACAGCCAGCGCTGAGGAGCCCACGCGCAGCCCCGAACAGCCAACGGAGCCCCCGCAGCCGCGGCCACGGCCACGGCCAAGGCCACGGCCACGGCCACGACACACCAGCTCACGACGGGAAGAGACACAACGCGACGCAGACAGACGGGCCGCGTGCCCCCGAACCCATCTGCTGTGTCAGCCTCGTGGGTGAAGGCGCCGGGCGTGTCACTGACCTCATGCTCCGCGTGTCCCAGCCGCGCACGGCGGTGTCGTTGGCGGTGGCCACCTGGGTGCAGTTGTGATGCGGGCTCCAGCGCCCCGCGGTGAACCTCAGCTGCCCCTTGCCTTCCAGCGACGCGGAGCTGGCCAGCTGCCGGGGAAGCAGAGGAGGAAATGCAGCCGAGCACAGAGCGGGGCCATGGCCGAGACAATGGGGAGGGCGGGCCGGCTCCTCCCGGGAAGAGCGGGAGCCGCGTTTGAGAACTGTAAATCCGAGCGCAGCAAAAATAGCAGCACATTCACAGCCGCACGGAGCAGGCTGCGGGTGATTAGAGCTCATCTGCTCACCGTGAGGAACAACAGGAAATGAGAGACATCTGGCTGCCCCAGAAGGCAGGCGCGGGCAAGTGTGCCCACGGGGTCCCCTCCAGGCCGAGGGCACGGCTGGGCGGCATCCTGTGTCTGAGTGCCCCCGACCCCGAAATCCCAAATCTGTCACACGGAGATGAATACACCTCAGCAGTAATGACCTTGTCCCAGACACCCACCTCCCAAAAGTGGGGGGGGGGGGGGGGGCAGGAGGGAGCCTGGGGCAGGGCTCCCTCCTCATCTCACTCCCGCCCGCCTGGGACTTTATGCCCAAACCCATCACACTGGCCACAGCACTTTCCATCGGGGTGAGTGCCTGTCCACTCAGTGACTGCTGAAGGCAGGGAGAGTGCGTGGCCAGCGTCTCTGCCACCTGCCTCCCTTCCGTGCCCCCCTCCCCACCACACACCCACAGCCCCGTCACTCATCACGTGCACATAGACCTCGCACGGGACACACTGACAGGGGGCCAGGGCAGGCCGCAGGCTGGACAGAGGCCAGGGAGGCCGACGCTGTCGCTGGGCTGTGTGTGTCCTGTGACTCCCGGTCCCAGGCCCTCCCTGGTGGTCATCAGGGGCTCACAGCTCGGTGCAGGGCAAACGTCCAGATGGGAGACAGACAGGCCTACGACACTCCAAGGAGCGAGGGCCAGTGCAGGGGCCTGGACTGGAAATGGGGAGACCCCTCTCCTCTCCAGGGCAGAGGCGACACGTTCGGACAGGACATCAGGATGACTCCCTCCCTGTGACCCCCGCGGGAGCCACCGCCCGGACCCACTGCCAGCCCAGCAGAGCCTGGCCAACCTCCCCTCCCCGCTCAGACTCAGCACCCCAGGCAGACCCCCTGGGCCCCTGCTGAGGGCGGCTGGGCTTCTGGCCTCACGACCAGCACAGCTCCGGGCCAGGCACGGCGGTGTCCGCTGCAGGTGACGGGCTCCTGTCCCCTCCCCCCACCCCCGCCCCCATGGTATGGTTTCAACTGGGAGCTGGGACATGTCTAAAAGCACTAGGCACCCTTGGTGCCCACTCTCCTCCCTCAAAGAGGCGCTCCTGCAGGGGGTGTTGCTCAGTGGTCAGCTTTGACCCATGATTCCTGGTCAGAGCACATCCCCAGTGTGGGACGTGCAAGAGGCAGCCGATCAATGATTCTCTCTCATCACTGATGTTTCTCTCTCTCTCTCCTTTCCTCTCTGAAATCAATGAAAATATTTTTTAAAAGGCGCTCCTGCCTCAGGCCTGGGCACCGAGCAGGCTGCCTGCTAGGCGGACGTGTGGCCGGGGGTTGGGAGAGGGCACTGAGGCTCTGCCGCTCGCCGCACCCTGAAAGGAGCGATTTATTTCCACAGCCAGTGAAGGCTGCTGGAGCCCAGAGATGAATGAGCACAGATCAAGATGGGGGAGGGCACCCCCTCTGCCTTCATGGGGGCTGGGACCCCGCGGCCCCACCCCCAGGCCTCCCCTGGGCTCCACTAATGATTATAAATGGCAGGGAACCTCCAGTTTAATTGCAAAGGGTAATGATGCAGCCAGCCTGAGATTAGACTCACCGCGCCGGGCAATATCCTCAAACAATAAAAAAACGGAGGAGCGGGGTGTGAAGACGCGGATCGATGGGGGTCTCGGTATTAAATGCCATGGCCAGGGTCACAGAGTGATTCTGACGGAGTGCTGACTCGGACAGGAGGGGCCCCAGAGAACTGGATTGGTCTCCGCAGAAAAGAAGTCACAGATCAATCACCACGGCAGAGCGCTCTGCGGATAGAGGGCCTGGAGGGCTGCGGCCTGAGCCCTGAGCGTGAGACTCTGTCACCGGCCTCTGGGGCTCTCCTGCCCGGGGGCTCTTCTCAGGGGCTGTACCCACACCTTCCAGACCAGCAGCAAGGTCGGCACCCACCACCCCACACCTCCCACTAGGAGACTCTCCCCGCCCACCTCCCAGCCTGTGGGGCCCAGGACACCTCCTGGACACCTCCTGAGACACAGGCAGGCCTGGAGGTCCCACACCCACGTGCACGGGAACAGCCACGTGTCTGACGACCCAGCCCGGAGCTCTGTGCATGACAGAGCGAGAGGAGGTCAGCTGAAGGGCCCGGGCCTCGACCAGCGTCATTTCCACACGCAGGGAGTCGGGAAGGGCTGCCGTCACCCCTGAGAGGGGACCTAACCCACCCGAGGGACAGGCTACTCAAACGGAGGAGACACGCACAGGTGGCCTCTCCCTGCCTCCCACACAGACGAGACGAAGAGGCTGTTTGTCAGTCCTCGGGTTCCATGTCCATCTGCACCTGGCCTGAGGCCCAACACGGAGCTGCTTCCGCCCGACAGAGGCGATCACTCAATTCTCTGGCCGATAATTCAACCCGCTCACTAACCATTTCATCATTAACGTCAAAATCCTGAAGACGTGAACTGAAAAGTGCATCTAAGTCCTGCCAGATCTCTCTCTAAAAGTCAATATGCTTTAAAAAGTCGTGTTAAGCCGAACCGGTTTGGCTCAGTGGATAGAGCGTCGACCTCTGGACTGAGGGGTCCCAGGTTCAATTCCGGCCAAGGGCATGTGCCTTGGTTGCGGGCACATTCCCAGTGGGGGGTGTGCAGGAGGCGGCTGATGGATGTTTCTCTCATCGAAGTTTCTGACTTTCTGTCCCTCTCCTTTCCTCTCTGTGAAAAATCAATAAAGTATATTTTTTAAAAAATAAAAATAAAAAGTCATGTTAAGCCGAAACCGGTTGCGTCGGCCCGCGGACTAAAGGTCCCAGGTTCGATTCCGGTCAAGGGCATGTACCTTGGCTGCAGGCACATCCCCAGTGGGGTGTGTCCAGGAGGCAGCTGATCGATGTTTCTGACTTTCTGTCCCTCTCCCTTCCTCTCTGTAGAAAATCAATAAAATACATTTAGAAGTAAATAAGTAAATAAATAAAAAGCCGAGTTAAACCGTTAACACGGGAACCGTCTGTCACCTACCAGGGCCCGGCTGGAGCTCTCCTGCAGGTCCCACAGCAGCAGGTGGTTGTCCGCCAGGGAGATGACGTGCTTCCCATCGCCCGTGGGCTCCCACACGACACTGGGGGGAGGAGCACGCGTTAACGCAGGACCCGGACCGCAGCCCGGCCTCCCGCCTGCGCCACACACTGGCCGTGTCCTGGCCCTCGTGGGCGGGCGGATCGGGAACAGGAGCGGCTCAGGGCGGGCGCCCCGAGATCTCTGCGCTGGGGGCGGATGTGTGTCCTCCCGATACCTGCCCCTGCGGTAAGGATCAGGGGTATGGGGGGTCAGGTGTGGGGAGGTGAGGGGATGGGGCCCTCGAAGGGATGGGTGTTCGAGTGAGGACTCACCCCGAGCAGAAAGTCCTGGCCCCACCTGCCACAGCAGATCCTCCAACAGAGGCCAGCACCCCAACACAGCCTGCTGCCCAGCCCTCACAGGCCCACCGGCCGCAGGCCCCACCCAGGAGAGCAGGTCCAGCGGAGAGAGGCAGACACCCTCCACCCCTGGTGGCGGCAGTATGTGCGCCCCTGACACTCGAGGGCACTAGGAGCACAGGCTGGCCGGTCTGGTCTAAATTACCTGGAGCTGGGGGCACTGCACATGCGGCCCCACCCACCCCAGGGCTCTCAGGCTGGCCTGGAAGCCGCAGGTCAATCAATGCCAGGCGCCCACCACAACTGGTTTCCCAATCCCCTCTTTTCTGTCCGCCTGGGAAGCGGCCAACAGGCACGTTTGCATAAGTACTGACTCCACAGTTGTAGAGAACCCAAACCGAGCCCCATGCGCCTCCGGACACCAAATCCAACAGCTACGGATGCTTCCGGAAGCAGCGAGCCTCCCAGTCATCCTCAGGCACCGGCAATCACACCTTCTCTGGGGCTCAAGGAAGCAGCCACCTCAGCCTCGTCAGGGGCTGTGGGAGGGGTGGGAGCTGGACCCCGGCCCCTTAGCTCCCGGTGCCCCAGGCAAGCTCCCTTCCCTGAGCCCGTCCCTCTGCACTGGCCGAAGGCAGGAGGTGTCTGCACACAGCGCCCTCCCCAAGTGGCTGTGTCCTGCACCATGTCTCACTGCCCTGCCCCCAGTGCCAGTACCTCCTGGAACACGCACACGAGCGCACACACACGCAGGAAGTGCACACATACTGGCACAAAGGCCTGCAGGCAACGAGGTGCTGTTTGAAATGTGAACTCCTAACAGCCTGTCGTTCGCACAGATGCGCTCTGCCCTCGACTGTCCAGGCGATTCCTCCTGGACCGTCCCCCCCACCCCGGTCCCCCCACTGTGTCCCCTCGCTCTGCAGACACGTTCTGCCTCAGTAAGGACCGTGCTCAGGTGCACCTGCTAGAACCACCCGAACCTGCCACTCTGCTCCATCCCAGCTTTAAGTCCTGCCACTGGCTGAACCAATCAGGCCCAGCTCCAAGTGTCCCTTCCTCAGCACTCCCTCTGCACCGCCTCCTCCCGGGTCCACAGCACACAGGCCCTAGTGACCTCGGCGGAGGCCACAGCCGGCCTGCGTCCCAGTTACAGGTTCACAGCACAGTCCCCCAGGGGGTTGTGACTCCCTGAGGCCTGGTCCCCATCACTACCTTGGCCTCCAGGGCAGACAGACACAGCAGGTGCTTCCCAGGTGTCTGCTGGAGGGAGCTTATTTAGGGGCAGCGCTGGCTAAGGCAGAACCGGCGCACAGAGGAGGCAGCGCTCTCTCTCTCTCACTCTCACATGCACGCACACATGCGGGCACACACACACACACAGACACGCACACACACTCAGGAGCAGTGCTGTATTAAAACAACAACTGCCGTTGTAATGGTGGACGCCCATGACCGCGTGCGCCCAGTCCCTTCTAGAACGCCCAGCAAGCACCCCAGGAGGCAGCCGATTGGGATGCGTGTGCGGCTACAGAGCCTTCTCCAGGCCTCGCAGCCCCAGCGGCCACCCTGGCAGGCCCACGGGACTCATGAAGCCACCGGATGCAGCCCGTCCCTGGTGGGCGGCAGGTTCTGGGAACGTGTCCAACCGGGAGCCACTGGCACCAAAATAAAAAGAACTCGGGCAACTCGCAGCCAGGCTGGGAGGAAGGAGGAGGGGTGCCCGCAGGCTGACCCCGCTGCACTGGGAGGGGCACCGGGACCTACCAGGCTCGGAGGAAGGAGAGGCCGGGGTGCCTGCAGGCTGACCCCGCTGCATGGGGAGGGGCACCGGGACCTATCAGGCTGGGAGGAAGGAGAGGCCGGGGTGCCTGCAGGCTGACCCCGCTGCACGGGGAGGGACGCCGGGACCTACCAGGCCACGCTGCCGTGCGCCGCCGCGCCGTCCAGGTCACACAGCAGCTCCAGGGCGTGCGCCGTGCTCGCCGACTCGTCGGGGGACTCGTGGCTGCCCGGCTCCGACTCCTCCGGCATCCTCCACACCGCGGCACACGTCAGCACTCTGCTGTCTGTGACTGCAGACAGAGGGGGCGTCAGAGGGGATTCAGAGGGCGTGCGCAGCCATCCGCAGACCCCAGGTGGCCCATTGCCCACCGGGCAGGCGGCGAGGCCGGGCAGCAAGCTGAAGGCCCTGCTCCCGCTTAACTACCTCTTCCTGGCTTGAAAAGCAAGTTCCGTTTCAGAACAAATTTAATTTCCTCAAAATCAATTTCCTCCCGCTCTTCCTCAACAGTTCCCCCAGAAACAGAGCCAACAGGGCCGGGGAGCGGGCAGGTAACTGCCCCCACGGCCGCGCGGGTCCGAGGCGGCATCCGGTGGGCTTTGCTCTCGGTGCAGAGCTTGTTCCACAGGCAGAAGGCTCCCTGGCAGCTCCTTGTGCAGACAGTGCCGTGGGCGCCTGAGACCCAGCGCCCTGGGGTGAGCCTGGGACCAGCCCTGCACACAAGGAGGCCCACGCGACACGCTCTGCTGCACCTGGAGGCCACGCCGTGCACTGCACACCCGCCCTGGACACAGGCTCCGGGGTAACAGCTCGGGACCACCCGCACGGGGCCCTGCGGCCCCTGATCCTGAAGACGCTCAGGAATCTGCGCATCCTCCCAGCACCCGGGAGGCCGCCCCGGGGTGAGGCGGAACGTGGGTGAGGAAGACGGGCCTTGCTTCCCGCCACGTGCAGGCTCCGGGTCTCGGCCCAGCTATGAAACGTCTCAGACAAAGGACCCGAGGCATACACTGTGATCAAAGTTTAGTCACAAATTCCTAAATGTAAGTTCTTCACGTCTGCTCTCCATTTAGTCCTGCCTTACGTGGTAGCTAACACCTCCCCTTTCAGCGAAGGGCTGAGTGCGTGGTGATAAACACACAAACAGGCAGTTAGTCAGTGCCTGACATCACATGAGGAGGAGAGGGCTGCGGGCGAGGAAGAACACTCCTCAGGTGTACTTCCTGTGTGAAAACATGGAACGAAACAAGGCCTGGCACTGCATTCGAAACGCCCGCTTCCCACCGGCCACAATGGCCTTCGACCCCAATGCCAACGGACCCGCCAAGAAACAGGGCCGGGGGCACATGCGCTCACTGCCGGCCTTCCAGGAAGTGCCAGCATCGCCACGATCCCCGTCACCGGTCAGTCAGGAGGAGACTCCGAGTCCAGCCAGGGCCTCTGACCCCCACCTCCGCGCTCACCCCACAGACCTCGCTGGCTGAACACGACGGAACAGGGCCGAGGAAAAAAGAACCCGGAGAGTCACACGTGCGCTCACGCTAACACTCCCATCTCGTCCCGGAAATGCACAATGGCTCCTGTCTACACAGGAAATTAATTGTTGCTGAAACTTTCAATTACGCAGTCTTTTTATAGAGCCTCTGAGAGTGGCAGTGGTGCTCCTGCAGTATGAGAACACACAACGAGAGCTGGCAGCTGCGAGCTGGGAAGAAGAACCGAACGCCGGAGACAGGCACCGACGGAGCCCAGGCTGCATCCATCTTCCTCAGCGACAGGAAGGCATGTCTGATCTGAAAGGTGAGGGGACTAAATCCGCACCCACAAAGGAATGACATGCCAGTGCGGCACAGGTGCGGCAGCAAACAGCTCTTACCGGGAGAGGGGTGCGCGTAGTCCCCATCGCACGTTCCCTCCTCCGAGCACTCGGCTCCGGAGCCAGGAAACTGCTCTTCCTGCACCTCTTGCTCACCAGGCAAACGGGGGTGATACTGAGCACCTTCCCCTCGGGAAGTAATGCTGCATATCCCCACGCCCAGTTAGCTCTACCCTAGAGCTACATGTGACTCGCCCAGTTAGCTCTAACCTAGAGCTACATGTGACACGCCCAGTTAGCTCTAACCTAGAGCTACATGTGACACGCCCAGTTAGCTCTACCCTAGAGCTACATGTGACTCGCCCAGTTGGCTCTACCCTAGAGCTACATGTGACTCGCCCAGTTAGCTCTAACCTAGAGCTACATGTGACTCGCCCAGTTAGCTCTACCCTAGAGCTACATGTGACACGCCCAGTTGGCTCTACCCTAGAGCTACATGTGACACGCCCAGTTAGCTCTACCCTAGAGCTACATGTGACACGCCCAGTTAGCTCTACCCTAGAGCTACATGTGACTCGCCCAGTTGGCTCTACCCTAGAGCTACATGTGACACGCCCAGTTGGCTCCACCCCAGAGCTAGATGTGACTCGCCCAGTTGGCTCTACCCTAGAGCTACATGTGACTCGCCCAGTTGGCTCTACCCTAGAGCTACATGTGACTCGCCCAGTTAGCTCTACCCTAGAGCTACATGTGACACGCCCAGTTGGCTCTACCCTAGAGCTACATGTGACTCGCCCAGTTGGCTCTACCCTAGAGCTACATGTGACTCGCCCAGTTGGCTCTACCCTAGAGCTACATGTGACTCGCCCAGTTGGCTCTACCCTAGAGCTACATGTGACTCGCCCAGTTGGCTCTACCCTAGAGCTACATGTGACTCGCCCAGTTAGCTCTACCCTAGAGCTACATGTGACTCGCCCAGTTGGCTCTAC
Organism: Antrozous pallidus; assembly: GCA_027563665.1. NCBI lineage: Eukaryota > Metazoa > Chordata > Mammalia > Chiroptera > Vespertilionidae > Antrozous > Antrozous pallidus. Next base: position 72,711,933 of record CM050523.1, on the reverse strand, counting down.
CCTAGAGCTACATGTGACTCGCCCAGTTGGCTCTACCCTAGAGCTACATGTGACTCGCCCAGTTGGCTCTACCCTAGAGCTACATGTGACTCGCCCAGTTGGCTCTACCCTAGAGCTACATGTGACTCGCCCAGTTAGCTCTAACCTAGAGCTACATGTGACACGCCCAGTTAGCTCTACCCTAGAGCTACATGTGATTCGCCCAGTTGACTCTACCCTAGAGCTACATGTGACACGCCCAGTTAGCTCTACCCTAGAGCTACATGTGACTCGCCCAGTTGGCTCTACCCTAGAGCTACATGTGACACGCCCAGTTGGCTCTACCCTAGAGCTACATGTGACTCGCCCAGTTGGCTCTACCCTAGAGCTAGATGTGACTCGCCCAGTTAGCTCTACCCTAGAGCTACATGTGACTCGCCCAGTTAGCTCTACCCTAGAGCTACATGTGACACGCCCAGTTGGCTCTACCCTAGAGCTACATGTGACTCGCCCAGTTGGCTCTACCCTAGAGCTACATGTGACTCGCCCAGTTGGCTCTACCCTAGAGCTACATGTGACTCGCCCAGTTAGCTCTACCCTAGAGCTACATGTGACTCGCCCAGTTGGCTCTACCCTAGAGCTACATCCAGAATATTTATATTTTTAAATCTCTTACAATTTAAGCCAAACGACCCAATTTTTAAAAATGAGCAGAAGACTGCACAGCCGGCGTTGTTGAGGGGTTGAGCATCAACCTAGGAACTAGGAGGTCACGATTGGATTCCCGGTCAGGACACATGTCTGGGTTGTGGGCTCCATCTCCAGGAGGGCCTGCAGGAGGCAGCCAATCAGCGATTCTCTCATCTATGTTTCTCTCTCTCCCTCTCCCTTCCTCTCTGAAGTCAGTAAATAGGTTCTAACAGGCAGGAGGCTGATCTGACACCCCGCAGAGGAGAACAGGAATGGCCAACGAGCGGAAAAGAGGCTCAACAGCCACAGGGACTGGAGAAACGCAAAGTGACACAGTGAGCCACACGCCCTGCTGTGGGCGGGTCTCCCTGAAAAAGACCAGCAACGCCGAGTCCTGGCAGCAGCACAGAGCAGCGCCCTCGTGGTTGTGGTTGAGTGTACCCCGCTAAGGCGCGGCGGCACACACGCGGGCAGCCGAGCACCCACTGACCAGAGGCCCGTGGCTCTCAGGAGAGCTGCACGAAGCCCAGAGCAGGAGCGGCCTGGTGACGGTAAGCAGCTGCCAGCACTGGGGCAGCAACGGTCACAATGACCAACCAGCCAGGGCGCCAGCCGGGGAGGCCAGCGGGCCGAGGGCTGTGGAGCCGGTAGCGGGTGCGGGCAGAGGGCCCGCACGGAGCGCTACTGGCCTGACATGCGTGACATAGACGAATGCAAAGGGAAACCAGAATGAGGGAGCAGGAGGCTGAGGGAAGCCACCCCTGGAGGTGGGTGCTTCCTGTCTGAGCCGGCCAATGGTGCAGGCAGACACGAGCCAGGCCAGGAGGCCCTGTGGGGCAGCCGGGCTCGGTCCTGCTGCACTAGGGTCCGAGGCTCTCCCTGCCCTCGCCTCCATCCTGCCCCCCATCACAGGCCCCCCCTGCCAGCAAGCCCGCTGCACCCCCCGGCTCGGCACGGCTCCCAGGAGGCGACTGAGGAGCCGCCAGGGAAGGATCACCTGGCAGGTGTGCCGCCTGCTCTGTGCTGGCACCTCATGTTTTATTTACATTCTCCCCCAAAACCTCCTTTACTTTCCATAAATCACCTCAGTCTCAAAACCTAGAAACCAGGGCATTTGGGAAGCGCGCTCGTACCCTCACTGCTGCCGCCTGCCTGGCCTGTGCCCTTGACGGCGGCCGCAGCCCGTCCCACCGGGGGCGGATGCCTCACTCCTGCTCCTGGCTCTGCCTTGGGCCATGGCACTTGCTTTGCCAATGGGGTGTTAGCAGCTGTGAAATAGGCAGAGACTTAAATCGCCCTTGCCCAGCCGAGCAGACTTGTGCCGTTGCCATGGGAGCAGGGATGGAGAGCCACTGTTCCTGGGAGGATGGACCCAGCTGGCGACTGGAACTGAGCCAGACACGCCCACCGCCAGCCAGCCAATCCCCAGCCAACAGGGGACAGCGAGGACAGAGAAATGCTCTATGAGCTCCGAGCTCCGTGGTGTTTGTTAGGCAGCGGGACGCTGACTTATAGCATCATGTGGCCACTAACTAAAGCCATATGTGCAGACTACTAACCATCATGTGGCCACTAGCTAAAGCCATATGTGCAGACTAACCATCATATGGCCACTAGCTAAAGCCATCCATGCAGGCTACTAACTAGCATGTGGCCACTAACTACAGCCATCCGTGCAGGCTACTAACTATCATGTGGCCACTAACTAAAGCCACACACGTGTGCTATTAACTATCGTGTGTCCACTATCTAAAGCCATACGTGCAGGTTACTATTATGTGGCCACTAACTAAAGTCATATATGCAGGCTATTAACTATCACATAGCCACTAACTAAAGTCGTACATGCGTGCTACTATTATGTAGCCACTACCTATAACCACATGTGTGCTGTCATGAGGTCACTAAATGTAACCACATGTGTGCTGCTATCATATAATCACTATCTATAATCATGTAGTCACTAACTGTAACCACACGTGTGTGCTATCATGTAGTCACTAACTGTAACCACATGTGGGGGCTACCATCATGTAGTCACTAACTGTAACCACACATGGGGGCTACCATCATGTAGTCACTAACTGTAACCACACGTGTGTGCTATCATGTAGTCACTAACTGTAACCACACGTGTGTGCTATCATGTAGTCACTAACTGTAACCACACGTGGGGGTAGCCTCCACGTGGTATGACAGCACACAGCTGAGTTGGCCACTCCCCACAGGCTAAATCCGTAACCACTCGGTTACACAGCACAAGGCCGAGAAAGGCAGGTGCCTCAGGGCTCCCAGGGCACCATGGGAGAGCTGCTTTCCCCAGGAGAGATGTGCGGGGTCGGGTCGGGAAGGTCAGAGTTCAGGGGTCTTTTCTATCGAAGTAACAGGTTAGCTATTAGGTCCCCTCAGCACCGGGCAGGTCTGGACCATCAGTAACCAGGACTGCCGACAGTCCTGAAGGACAGGTGGCCAGTGCCATCCCTGACAGACAGCAGTCTCCTGCCTTACTGCACGCTTTCTCAGAGGAGACACTGGCCCCGGACTGTGAAGCCACGCCCCTTGGCCAATCGGTGGGGGCGGGACCCTCGCTGTGTGTGCCTCCCGCCGGGCTGCTGGGCATCGCAGCCTCCTGCCCAGAAGCAAACCTGCCCTGCCGACCGTTTCCGTGTTTGTCTCACTCCCGAGACCCCGCTGGAGGGCATGTCTGACGAGATCGGGCCATGCACAACGCAGAGGCGTCCCAGAGGCGGGTCAGGGCCCTGGGCAGGAGGAGGGAACAGCCAGCGGTCCCTTTAGGGGGGCGGAGGTGTGAGGCCTCGGAGGACAGGCCAGGCGGGGTCCTGAGACTCGATGCACGTGGAGTCGGCTCTGCTCACGGGTGGAGACCGGCCATGTCGAACGGGGACACAGTGCCCGGCAGAGAACCAGAATTTGATCGACACTGAGGGAGACGATGAGAGGCGGGTGCTGGGCTTTAGAGCGGACGACCTGGCGTCATGCGAAGTGGCTGAGTCGGGCAGGAGGCTGCCGCAGGGACGCGTCAGGGCCAGGCGACATTTATCGTCAGAGCGCGCTTAGCACAGGAAGGAAAGGCAGTGCCTGGGAACTGCAAGGCAGACCCGAGCAGACACCTCGTCCCTCACCCAGAGCCCAACGCACACACCTGCCATGCGGTCCCGGGCGTGTCCCGCCCCTGCTGGCTCGGCCGGGCCATCAGAGGGAAACGGACGCGCAGGACACTGTGGGTGCAGGCCGCCCAGGGGAGCTGCCTGACGGGGAGTGGCGATGCCCAGGGCCGGCACACAAGGAGCCCCGGGCCCGACAGGGCTGCACCAGGACAGCGCTCCCGTGAGCGGGTGGAGTCGGGACAAAAGGACCACACAGCGACGGAGCGTCGGCTGCTAGATTCTTTACAAAACGTGGTTAACCAAACCAGTTTACAGGTACATGTTTTTATTGACTTCGGGGAGGGAGGGGGAGGGAGAGCGAGAGAAACATCCGCGAGGAGAGAGAATCACTGATGGGCTGCCTCCCGCACGCCCCCTACTGGGGATGGAGCCCGCCACCCGGGCCTGTGCCCTGGCGGGGAGCCGAACCACAACCTCCTGGTTCGTAAGCGACGCTCCACCCCTGAGCCACTCCGGCCGGGCAAGCCGAAACCTTTTTTCTGAAAACTGGAAATAAAAGGAAAAAGTTCAAGGCAATGTCTAGCGTGTGGAAGTGCAGTTGGATTTTCTCAAAGATGTCAGCGTTTCCTTCCCAGAACCAAACCTGAGCAACTGGGTGCGGGAGGTGAGTCCAATCCCTGGGAGCCCCGAGAGGAGCAGGGCCCGAGGAGGGCAGTGACGGGCACACGGGCACGTCGCTGGCTCCGCCCGCCATGTGCGAGCTGCAGAGCGGCTGGAGGACGAGTGCGCTGCAGGTCCAGGCAATACGGCAGGCCTGCCAGGAGGCTGAGGTGGGCAGGCTGGGCAGCAGGCTCTCCACCCACCCAGACATGCAAATCGGGCTCCGCTCCCGGCTCCCGTGTCCTCGGGCTCAGCAGAGCCTCTCATACCCACAGCCATCAAAGAGAAGGAGGAAAACGTGCTTTTTAGCAAACCCACCAAATCATCACTGCAGCTTCTTCCCTGTCTCCTTCAAAGCGCTCTGGGCCGGTCGGTCCCGAATCCCCCTGAAATGGCCGGAGCCAGAGGGCGGGGCCTGTTCCCTGCGCCCAGCCAGGCTGAACCACGTCACCCTCACACCACCCTGAGGCCCTGAGGCCGTGGCAGGGCTGGCTCGCACAGATGGGGTCGGAGGACATGAACTCTCCTGCCTTCAGAACAGCCAGGCTTACAGCAAGAGGCACTGACTCCACCCTGAGTGTGTGCAGCCCTGAGTGTGTGCAGCCGACCGAAAGCCACTATTTCCACCAGCACGTGCGCTGCAGGCGCTTCCTGAGACCAGAGATAGGGCACAGGCGGAGGCCTCGGGGCTGAGCCGTGCAGTGGGGATTACCCACGAGGTTTACAGGCCTGCAAAGGGGATTAGCACCTTGGTGAGCCTGCACAGCCACTCCAATCCCAGCCAAAGGGCTGGCAGTGCCGGCTGGGGCAGGTGCAGGGGCACAGGGCAGGGACAGGGCAAGGGCGGGGACAGGGATGAGGCAGGGACAGGGACAGGGATGAGGCAGGTCAGGGGCAGGGGCGGGGGCAGAGATGAAGCAGGTCGGGTGGGGGCGGGGGGCTGCAGGCCTGAGTGAGGCAGGGCAGCTGGGTCCAGGCTCAGAGGCTATTTTTAGGGACCTCCGCAGTCTGAGTCTGCTGCAAGCTCAGCGGGAAGACAGGCAGAAGCGGCTCAGCAGCTGCCCCAGTCCAGTCCAGGCAGAGCACGGCAGGCCCACGGGAAGCAGAGCGCTGGGCCTGGGCCAGGGATCAAGTGGAGTCGGTGCCTGATGGGAAGTCCGAGTTCAAATACCAGAATGGTTTAGAAGATGAGCTGCTTGAAAATTCAAATTTTATAGCAACATTACAAAATAAATAAATAAGTAACCAGCACACACCAGTCAGTGCAGCGGCACGTGAGGGGAACCCCGGCCACATCAACTCAGTCCCGGAACTGCAGGGCAGCCCCCAACATGTGGTCCTGGGCTCCGTGCGGGACTGGCATGCGGCCCACGGGCCCCGCCCCCTGTCGCCCTCCTCCCGCCCGGCCCTGGTGGGTGCTGGGTGGCCTGGCGCCCCTGCCCTGTTGCTCACAGCGCTGGACTGGCTATGAGTCGGTCTACCTCTGCCTGGAGCCAACACAAAACCTCACGGCTCCCACCAGCTATGCGTTTCCCCTCTCCCTGCACCCTGCCCGTGGCTGCACACCCCCCTGCACTGGGGTCCCTGCCCATCGGCCGTCTCGCTCATTCCCTCGTTTTCACCTTGAAACCCAACCGCAAGCGCTCCCACCGCAGAGCTGCAGACGGCCGTGGGCCGAGGCCACAGCACCGGCGCCGGGCGGGTGCGCCTTGATGGGCTCGGGGGCAGAGCCAGCTGGCTGCGTGGCGCCGTTGCCTAGGGAACGGGCACTGAAGTGTGTGCCGGAGCCCACACGAGGCACTCTGCCGCCCGCCAGGCCACAGGGTGCGCAGGGAAGCCCAGCTGGTGCCCATTAACGCTCTCGGGTTGGGGGGGCGAGGAGCCCCTTCCAGGAGCCCCCCTCCTCCTCCGCTGACAGGCAGGCTCAGCCCGTCGCCTCCCTAATGAGCGCGGCATCCCTCACCCCCCCAAGCAGCGCCAGCCGAGAGGCATCTCGAGAACGCAGGCTCGTTAGGCAGTGCCGGCGGCGGTGAGTGTGGGCAGCGGGCTGTGGGGTAATCCCTCACTTATGCGGCTCTCGTCCTCCCTCTCCTGTTCCTCTCACAATGGCCCAACTCGGGAAGGGGGGTAGGGTCAAGGTGGATGCTGAGTACGCAGAGGAAAAGACTCATTGTTAATACACCTATTTGCTCGTTATCCCTTTTTACTTTTTTAACCATTTTTAACATGTTTTTGTTGACTTCAGAGAGGAAGGGAAAAGGAGAGGGAGAGAGAGAAACATTGATGAGATAGGATCATGGATCGTGCCTCCTGCACACCCCACACCGGGGATCGAGCCCACAACCTGGGCCTGTGCCCGACCAGAAATCAAACCGTGACCTCCTGGTTCATAGGTCGACGCTCAACCGCTGAGCCGCGCGGCCGGCTCATCAACCCTTTATAAATGCGGGGGTAACTGGTGAGAAGCTCTGGTCCCCCACGAAACAAAGGCAAAGCAAAAGTGAGGCGGGGCTCCCTAACGTTTTATGTGTTTATAGCCCTTTCCCCGGGCGCCCCAGCACTCAGCCTCAGACGGTGGCTGAAGGGGGGGTCGGGTCAGGCTGTGAGGTCTGCCCGGGGGGGCCTGCTGATGCGGGGAAGGAGACTGGACGGGGAAGGAGCTCCCTCTGGGGTGCAGCAGGCCCCACAGCCACTCCTCCGCTGCACTGAGCCTGCCGACAGCAGCCATGCAAGCAGCCTGGCATTGGGGCTGACGGGGAAGAGCCTTGGGAGCTGGGCAGACCGGAGTGGGCGTCCCAGCTCCACGGAGGCGCTCAGGGACCGGGCGTGTTTCCTCATCCACAGAAGGGGGCGACGCTAAGTGGGCTGAGACGGGAGGTGTGACCACGACCCGGAATGAGGGTGCGGCCAGGCTCCTTCCCGCACCGCCGCTGTCCCTGGTGGGGCTGGAGGAGCCCCAGCTGCCTCGGCCACTCCCCTCCCGCCAGCCCGGCTCTCCCTTCCTCGTGCTGTCTGCGGGGTCTGCCGCCCAGCGCATGCCTCCCCTGGGGGAGGGGGGTCCAGGGTCATGTTCTCCCAGGAGCACTGCTCACAGGAATCGGTCTTCTTCCTCTCGCGCCTTTGGGCCAGGGAAGCACAGGACTCGTCAGCAGGAGTGTGGTAAGGGGGGCGTGTCCCTCGGGCAGGAGCTCTGCCCCGAGGTGCAGGCGACACCCCGGTGGCTCCCCTGGGCCTGGGCCGCTGGACGTGAGAGCAGAGGTGGCGGGAGTGAGGGAAGGGCCGGAGCTGAGGGTGGGAGACCGCAGTCAGCCACGGGGAGACCAGACCACAAGGCCCACGAAGAACCCAGAGACCCCGAACCCTCCCGAGATTCCTGTGGAAGACAAGCTCAGAGCAGATGGGCACAGACAGCCTCCAACACACTCTGTCTCTAGAGCAAAACGTGGGCAATGACTGTCCACTGAAGGGGACTGGGGGAGGTCACGCCAGCAAGGAACCGACCTCAGAAAGCAATGCCCTCCACTGCCCGTCAGTGCCTCAAGCTGGCGGTCCTCCCGGCCGGATCTGCCGCCCCACACCTCCCGCTTCCCGCCATCCCCCCGAGGGCCCAACACCCCACCCAGAAAGGGGGCCGCGGGTGGGCTCTCGTCACTCTGGGGTCAAGGGCAGATACAGCCAAGGGATGGGTCAAAGCCCAACAAAAGACAACAGCTGGTACAGCGTGGTGAGGGGTACAGTGTGGTGAGGGGTACAGTGTGGTGGGCAGTAGAAGGTGGTGGGGGTAGAAGGTGGTGGGCGGTAGAGCATGGTGGGGGGTAGAGCGTGGTGGGCGGTAGAAGGTGGTGGGCGGTAGATCATGGTGAGGGGTACAGCATGGTGAGGGGTACAGCGTGGTGAGGGGTACAGTGTGGTGGGCAGTACAGCGTGGTAGGCGGTAGAGCGTGGTAGGCGGTAGAGCGTGGTGGGCGGTAGAGAGTGGTGGGCAGATCATGGTGGGGGTTACAGGGTGGTGAGGGGTACAGCGTGGTGAGGGGTACAGCGTGGTGGGCGGTAGAGCGTGGTGAGGGGTAGAAGGTGGTGGGCAGTAGAGAGTGGTGGGCAGTAGATCATGGTGGGGGGTACAGGGTGGTGAGGGGTACAGCGTGGTAAGGGGTACAGCGTGGTGGGCCGTAGAGCGTGGTGGGCCGTAGAGTGCGTGCACTCCACCCACTCGCGGGAAGTGGCAGGCAGCCCCGGCCTCTGCCTGAGCCAAGCTCGGGTGAATCAGCAGCAGCCTCAGGCTGAGCCCGGTCTCGGTGAGCCGTGTGCCCGGCTACGCTCTCACGTGCAGACACGGAACCGAATGCCGACAGAGAAGGACACACAGCAGCGGGAGCGGACGGAGCCAGGCGGGGCTCCTCACCAAGCTGGGGCCAGGCCTCCTCGCTGGGTGCTGCGGTGCGGGCGGGCGGGGGGAGCTGCTCCCACTGAACTGGGCTCCATGCGGGCGGGGGTCTCGGTCCGTCGGGGCTCCAGCCTGCCGGACCCACCAGGCATGTGGCATGTGCCCCGTGGTCGCTGGGGCGGCGGAGGGACACTGGACCGTGCTCTGGGCCTGCGTCAGCCAGGCTCCCCGTTCCCAAGCCTGGTCTCCGGGTGGGGGGGGGGGGGGGCCTGAAGACGAGGTTCCACGCTGCCCGTCACTGTTGCCAGACGGTGTCCACAGCAGCTCCCCCTCAACTGAGCCCCACCCCAGCCGTGTGCCGTCCGCATGTCCGGCCGGGGCACCGGTGCCGGTCCAAGTGCCTCCACTTCCGTTGTCCCTTCGCCTGGAAGGCAGGCTCTGAGCCAGTGTGCCCGGGCACCACGCAGCCTCCGGGCTTAACTGCCCACTCTGCTGCCTGCCCGTCTCCGCAGGTCTCGGCGAGGGGACGGGACTCTGTCGCTGCAGGGCCTCCCTCCTCTCAGTCAGCCCCGCCACCCTCTTCCTCCCCGCACGCTGCCGCCTGAACTCCAATGGGAACAACGACCTCAGCCAAGAGGTCCTCTCTGTTTGTGCAGACAGAGGGGGTGGGGTGATGTGCCCAGATGCCAGAGAGGGGATCGAGGGACCACAAGCCCTCCCCTCCCTCAGCACCCCTCACCAAAGGATGAGACGCAAAACCACTGGTTTCCTTGTTAATCCTCACCGGAGGATTTGTTCCCGATGATTTTGAGGGAGAGTGGAAGAGAGAGGAAAAGGCAGAGAGAAAAATCCATGTGAGATGGGTTGCCTCCTGCACACCCCCACCTGGGGGCCTGGGCCGGGGAGGCGTCCACAACCACAGAACATGCCCGTGACCGGAATCGAACCTGGGACCCTTTCGTCCACAGGCCGACACTATCTTCTGAGCCAAAACGGCCAGGGCCAAAAGCCCTTTTTAAATGCCCCTTATGGAACTTCTTCCCACCAACGTGTGGGTGGGCAGAGAAGGGTGTCATCTATAGGGTCATGTCCCCAGGAACCGAAGCCACAGACAAGAGGAAAGAAACCCTTTCCCCGAGACACGGCCGCAGCGACCCACCACGGCCACGCCGCTCCAGGAACCGCGCCTGACGGCCATGCCTTCCAGCCCTGCCTTCCAGGCTCACCACCGGCCTCTGCATCCAGCACCCGGTGCCCCTGGCTCCCAAGGGGAAGCAAAGGGGACGGGGCAGAGCGGGCAGAGGGAAGATGGACAGGGAGGGAGACAAACGTCCCCAAACGCAGGGCAGGGGCGCCGGGCTCGGGGCAGACGTCCCCTCGGAGGGACAGACAGGCCGGGTCATCCTGGATCACGGGTCCTCTCCAACCAGCCTCCCTCACAGCCATCCGGGCCGCGGGTGCGGCAGGCACAGGGCCCGCCCCGCCTCCTCCTGCTCCAGCGGGGCCAGGGGGAGCTCAGGTAAGCCCCTCCCCACTGGGAGCCACCGAAGGCTGGGCTCCGGAAGCAGGGCAGCCTCGTTCCCACAGCCTCCGCTGCATCTGGTCTCCAGTGAGGAGCACCTCTTCCACCGGGCCTGAGCGCCGGCGCCCAGGGCCGGGGGGGTGGGGGGTGGGGGGGTAACAGGGGGGCCAGCTAGAGCGGAATGACTGTCACACCCTGCGTTGCCACACAGATATTTGGAGGTCAAGAATTCAATTTATTTGTAATTAGGATTCACACCGATGCAAAACGGGGCACCGTCGTACATGAATAGTACACAGTTCATTACACACCCGAGTGCCTCCTCCGTATCAGATTCTGCTGGGCACAGAGTGTTTGTAATTTATAACCCGCCTACTTCCACACGCATCTAGCAGAGGCCACTGCTAATGCATTACGCTGTAGGTCAAAGTTATAGGACAGAAAATAGGACACGTCATACTTTTAAAAGCCTTTTATCTAATGCACCCCACTAAGACGACTGCTTTCAGAGTGACCAGCATGCAGGCCATCAGGCAGGTGGCATTTACGTGTGGGGTGACCCTGGAGGAGAGGGGGCAGGCGCTGCACCAGGTACCTCCTCGCTCTCTCTCCTCCCATCTTTTTACATCCTTTTCCATCGTGGCACCTTTTACATCCTTCGCAAACAGCAAAACCAAATTCTTAAGCACTAACCACCCTGCCAGCTCCAGGCTGTCCTGGGGAGCGAGCGTGGGATGGGACGTTACAAGACTGGAGGTTACACAGGGTGGCTGACGCGGCCACAGGCCCACAGCCAGCGTCGCAACTGGTGGGTGACCCAGCGGCTCTTAGCCTGGCTCCTGAGCCTGTCTGTGTCCTGGTACTGCGGGCAACCCAGGGCACCATCCCGGGCACCACTAACGGACAAAGGTCTTAGTCAAGTTCAGTGCTGGCCACCTGCTCCGCCCACGCGGGGACGGCTGACAGCCCTAACACCAAGGCCCTTTTGCAAATGTCCTGTCTCAAGAGGAGGCACGGGGACGGGACCTCTCGCTGCCGTGCTGCCGGGGTGAGAGCTGTCGTCCACTTCACGTTAAGGGTGTGCCACGCCCAAGCATCACCATCCGTGACGCATCCGGGGAAGGCCACGTGTTTACGGGGAGACGACGGTCTTTCTGCAGCTAGCCTGCTCCGGGGACCTGAAGAGGCTCAGTCCCTGGACCACCTCTCCAAATGGCGTGTTATCCGCACTCAGAGCTTGGGCAGCCTCGCCGGAGCTGGCATCCACACCCAGGTGCGTCTGGCTCTGCCGGTGCCTCCTGGGACCCACCCGCCTCCTTGGAGAACAGACAAGCCCCCAGCCCTCAGCTGCATCGTGGCAGCCCTGGCCAGGTGATGACAACTGTGGTGGAGATGGGAATAATGCCTCTTTCCCTGGGACAATCTCACACACTCAATGTGTGGCCTCCTCCAAACCCGCAGATTGAAATCCTGCCCCCACCGGCCGGCGTTAGGAGGGGTCCTGCAGGGCGTGGCCAGGGCAGGAAGGCGGGTCTGTCTGGGGATCAGCACCTGGAAACGGGGCCCTCGTGCTCCTTACCGCCCCCCGTGCGGACAGTGAGGGCCGGTCTGCTGTGAGACTCTGGACGTGCCTCAAGGTGGACCCCAGCCTCCCGACGTGAGAGATCGACGTCTGTGATCTTATGAGTCGTGGGCCTGTGGCGTGCTGTTACTGCAGCCAAACAGAGTCAGACACGAATCCAACTCTGACCAAACATAAAACACGAGGCAGAGGGGAAATGTTTTGCCAAAAACACTAAAATTAAAAGTAAACTTAGTGGTTAGATCTAGAAACAAGAATGCCATTAAAACAAACCAAAAACAACTGAAGTCTCCTTTGCACACGACACAGGGGAAGCCGGGCTAGGCCTGCAGTATGAGCCGCTCTGTGCAGACAGCTTCCAGGCCAGAAGCCGCTCCCCCCAGGGTGAGTCCTGGGCCCTGCCACTCCTCTCCCGCTGCGTTAGCTTCCTCTCCCCCCTGGCAGAGACAGTGAGAGGCCACGGCATTGCAAATGGACAGATTGGTGACCCCAGCAGATGGTGTGCCGAGGACTCTAGCTCAGAACCTTCTAGCACACGCGAGCCTCCACTTGCCCACTTGACAGGAACTCCAGGCTGGCTTGGCGGGCGCCCGGGAAAGGAGTGGAGACCTGGTGAGTGGGCCCTGGGTGGCTGTCAGAGGTGCCGGCGGTGGTGGGCATGGTCCTGCCAACTGGGCGGGGTCCGGTGGAGGGGCCTGGCTCTGTCTCATGACAAGGCTGCACGCTCGGGGGGGGGGGGGGGGGCAGCTGCCTCCCTGGTCCTGACGTCTGGAGACCCACCAGGGCTCTGAGCAGGCAGAAAGCCTGTGACAAAGCCTGGTCCATTGGCCACTAGGGGACCCGCTACCATGTCACCTCCACTCTATCACCTCCTCTCGGGCCGTCTCACCCCCAGACGCACTACGACGTCCTCCTGGCCTTACAGGTGAGTAACGGTCCTCACAGGTGGGAGAGGCAGATGTCTTTTACATATTTATTTTCATTGGTTTCAGATGGGAAGGGAGAGGGAGCGAGAGAGAAACATCAATGACGAAAGAGGACCACTGCCGGCTGCCTCCTGCACGCCCCACACTGGGGATCAAGCCCACAACCTGGGCAGGTGCCCTGACCAGGAATCAAACCGGTCACCTCCTGGTTCAAAGGTCGACGCTCAACCACTGAGCCACGAGGCCAGGCTAAACATCGCAGACTCTGAACAAACATTAACCTTCATGACTCTTCGATGATAGCCAATGTGCAAATGATGTTTTCACTCATGCACTTAAAAAAAAAAAACCAATGAACAATCATCTTATATAATAAAAGGGTAATATGCAAATTGACCCTAACGGCAGAATGACCAGCATGACTGCTCGGCCAATCACTATGAGGTGCACTGACCACCTCTTGGTCCCTCCCTCCAGCCAGCAGGCTTCGAGCACCTGATTGGGGAATGGGGAACCAGGGATGGGTGGTGGCAGGCGGCGGGGAGGGGGGGGAAGGTCGGCTGCTGGCAGCTAGGGAAGATGGCTCTGATCGAAGGCCAGGCCTAGGGACCATACCCAAGCATAAATTTTGTGTGCTGAGCCTCTAGTTATCCTATATAATAAAAGCCTAATATGCAAATTGTCCCCTCAAGCAAGTGGTCAACCAGGAGTTCAACTGCTTGCTATGATGTGTGCCAACCACCAGGGGGCAGCGTATAATATGGCAGATGTTGGCTGGGAGAGAGCATGCTGCTCTCTTGGCTTCCCTGTGGCACCACACTGTGCCCAGACCCGCGGTGTCCAGCTGCATTCACTGTATCTCTGCATGGGGACTCGGACGCCGTGACTCAGGCAGAGGAGGGAACACGGGGGCCCAGGGTCCCATGTGCTGCCCAGAGCCCAGAGGTCAGGTGAGACCTGCCCTCCTATGCCAGACGCTTGCACTTCGATCGCTGGCCAGGCCTAGGGACCACACCCAGGCATGAATTTCATGCAGTGAGCCTCTAGTATATAATAAACATTCAAAAAATAGTTTTGCCCTGACCAGTTTGGCTCAGTGGATAGAGACTCAGCCTGCAAACCGAAGAGTCCCAGGTTCGATTCCAGTCAAGGACATGTACCTTGGTTGCAGGCACATCCCCAGTAGGGGGTGTGCAGGAGGCAGCTGATCCGTGTTTCTAGCTCTCTATCCCTCTGTGAAAAAAATCAATAAAATACATATATTGAAAAAAATATTCTTAAGGCATAAAAATGAATCTCACCGTATAATACTGGTTGTTTTCCTGTCGAGTGCCAGCTACAAGAGGCATCACATAACCACGTGACTGCCTTCAACCAGCTCAGTAGCCTGAGGGCCTGGGTTTGGAGAGACCTTGGCTTGACCTGTGCCCTCTCCCTCTGCAGGTGCCCGCACCAGCCCTCCTCTGGGCCCAGGCCCGTGTCTGGCTTCCACGCTGGGGCTTGCTGTGTGGAGGGGCTCTGTCTTCTCCCAGCACCTCTGGGTGCAGGTGGGCAGTCACCGTGCAGTGCAGTTACCTCTCTGCCTGTGACCCTGGCAGGGGGGACCAGTGGGCCTCCCGGGTCCCTGTGGCCCAGCATCGGGTCAAGGGGTCAGGGTGGCCACACCAGCTCAGCATGTGTGGTGACAGGACAGGGAGAACGCTCTGTGAACTTGGTGATGGGATAAAGGGGTGGGTGGCAGGCAGAGAGTGGGGCCGAAGGAGAGCCAAGGGTTTGAGGCAGATGCACCAGGACACAGGCCCTGGACCACAGCCATGGAGCGGTGAGCACCTCACCCTCCCTGCCCTCCCCCACAGGCGGGGTCCGCACACTCACTGCGCACGCACTGTGACCCACCCGGCATGCGTGTTCAGTAAGCAGCTGTGTCCCCACCACAACAGAAGGGGGCAGACTCACCGCTTCTGACGGCCCTCCGTCCCTGCCACCCTCGGTGGGCTGAGTCACTGGGACTGACCCCCGGCCCAGCCATGCTCAGGCCACCAGACTCCTGCTTTCTGGCCAGGACGGCCGACCTTCCTGAAGGGCCACGCAGTCGATGTGTTTACTCTGCGGGCCTTCCGGTCCCTGTCGCAACCACTCCACTCTCCTGGGGCCTGAAAGCAGCCATGATGCTCCATAAAGGAGTATGGCTGTGTGCCAATAAAACTTCATTGACCAACGGGCGGGGCTGCTTTAGCGGGCTGGCTGTGGTCTGCGCTTGTCCTAGGACCTAGGCCCTGAGAAGGGGGTGTGGTTTCATTGCCAAGGAGCCCCAGGCAAGCCCTCATTGGCTCATGCCCTCCCTGCAGCACTGTGTGCAGGCCCGACAGGCAGGCCTTTCACAGTGGCAGTGACTCCCAGACAGCATCCCAGCAATGGACCCCAACCGTCCGCCCTCCCCTCACCCTGTGGGCAGAGGCCGCTGCTGAGACTGCATGCAGCCCCCTCTTGGCCAGGTCGACAGTCCATGGTCTCAGCCACTCCTTGACCGTGGGAAAATGGGTCTGTGCCTCTAAAAAAGGAAGGTTTGACAATCTCGGGTCTGGACCAGACACTGCTGTTGTATGGACGGCTGGTGCGTGGGACAGAATTCAGTCTGGCCGATGTCAGGTTCACTGGCTTCCCTGGCTCTGTCCGTCAGGCCTACTGCTGTGCGCTCTCGGGAGACGAACTTAACCTGAAAACACCGCTTCCGAAGGCATGGGATGTCACCCAGGGCTCACCCTCCTGCCCGCTGCCATCGGAGAGCGCTTCTCCCGCCAGCAGGGCCGGCTGGTCACTGAGTGACTCGTAACTACCCCAGACTGGCCACGGCCAGTGCGCACGCGGGGACATGCCTGAACTGGGTTAGCTTGGAAACAAAACAGGTGCTTCTGGCTTTGAGCATTCAGAGCTCCTTCTTCCCATTAGAAGGTGATCACAGGTCAGCTCAGAGGGACGGCAGGAGGCAGTGGATCAGCTAAGGGTACAGGGTGAGGAACGGAGCAGCCTTTGAAATCTGAACCATCACGGCAGGTGTTCCACCAGGAGCAGGAGAGAACAAACACAAACGTGGGAGCCCATGTGGGAGCCCCTCACTCTGAATGCAGGTGCAGAGCAGGAGGTGAGTGCCCCCCCGAGGGGTCTTCCGGGACCACCGAGCTCGCGGAGGGACCGCCAGCTGCGACCTCGGACCCACGAGGACTTTCTAACGGGGCTCCCGCGTCTGCACCGCGGCTGAGGCTCCAGGTGGGAGGAACCAGAAGACCCTGCGAAGGAGATGCCCCTTCCCGCCACTGAACACCCTGGGCCCACAGCCATGCCGACTCCTGACTCGGGCCCTCGGCCTGACGCTGGGGCTGGAGCAGCACCCAGGCCTCCGGATCAGACAGAGCACTGTCAGAGGTCGGCACGAACCAACAGCAACCCGGGAGCCCCTCCGCAGCGTTTCTACAGGGTCTCCTTTCCCGGCTCAGCAGGAGAGTAAGGTCTGAGCCCGGGCTGTCATGCTGAGCTCGTGGGTCTCTAGGACGGAAGGGCTCCCCTCTGAGGCCTGGGCATGGCCAGGCCCGCGTCCCTCCCAGCCTCAGCCTTCTCTTCCTGGCTCTCGGGCTTCCTGTGGGCTCTCTCCCCTGCGCTACCTGGGTGGGGAGGCTGGTCCTGGGAGGCGGTGCCGTGGCAAATGCTCAGTGACAGAACCGGACAGCCACTGGAGGGCTGCCAGAGGGCTGAGCCTCGTCCGAGAGGCGGGGCCAGGGGAGCTCAGTGAGGGACTTCTTCAGACGACCTGCCACCGATCATACAGGGGGGATAGCAGTGCATGTCGGTCTTCCCAACCACATGTGAGTTTGGGGGGATCAGGTGGGCTCGAGAGGCCAGAAACTAGCTCCCGCTGGAGGTGACCCACACTGTCCCAACCCTCTGTACCCCAATGCTGAGGGCGGCAATGCGCCCACACGGCCAACAGTGGGAGCCCTGCCTTCTCACGGGGCCGCCTCTGACCCACAGAGCCTAGGTCACCTGCTGGGTCCGTAGGAAACTGGAGATGTGATTTCTCATTTCCCTCATGGAAAATGAGACTAACACCAGGACTTTCTCCCAAACAGGAAGGCTACTGAAAAGGTGATGAGCACCCCCAACATCACAGAGCATGCCCATTACTTGACTTCCAAGTGTCCCCCTCAGGCCGGGAGCACATGTGACACAGAACCCGGGGAAGCTGCGCCCTCTGCTGGCTGGTCCTCCTGTCACATGACCCAGAGGGCGCTCTGAGTCTGCCTCAGTGTCTGATAGGCAGGACAGAGGCACAGCTCCATCCGTAACGGGCAGGATAGCATCCATGGCTCCTGCTTGTTCTCGGCACCTTCAGTAGTCACACCGGACTGACTAGTGGAGGTTAATGATCCTAAAACCACATCGTTCAAAACTGACCTGAAAGGGCTTTGCGGCTGAGAGTGAAGGCCTGGTGAACCCATACTCCCCGCCGTGCAGCTCTGCCTCTGACCAGTGCACCGTCCTGTCCCCTCGGGCACAGGAAGGACACGGACCCCGCGGCAGACAGGCCCAGGGCAGCCCCTGGGGTGAAGGTTAAGGAATGCCTCTCTTCGAGTACCTTTTCCAGGAGGGGAGTCTGGAGGCAGAGGTGGAAGCAAGGAGCGGCCCAGGGGCTGGGGGGCTCAGCGCATCCCGGGCAGCCAGCTCCCGGACCTGGGCCGTGGCTGCAGCACCAGTGGTCGGGGCGGCTCCGGGGATCCTTCCACTGGCACATGCTGTCCTCACACGGCTTCCCTGGGGCAGGGGACCTCAGCCGCCCTCTGCGAGCCGGGGGCCCACGGAGGCGGGTGTCAGGCAGAGACTGCTGCTCTGGGAGAGCGGACCAGGTGCTGCGGGAGGCGGGGAGCACTCTCAGCAGAGCCGAGGGCAGAAGCAGCACTACAGGGTCACCGAGGGGGGTGCAGCGAGTGGGCGTCAGGAAACCTTCCCCGCCTCCTTTGTCAGGAAGAGGAGAAGCACCAGGGCCCCCTCAAAGGCTTTCCGTGCGGATAATTTATAAATATAAGTTAACCTGAACTTGGAGCAGGCTTGCATTATATCACACAGAACATAAAAATCCACAGGGCACACTTGTGTTTGGATCTGACATCTCTCATGGGCACACAATGCCTAAAGTTGTTTTTATCTATTAAGTTTGGGTACTGTATTAAATTTTTATGATTCTTTCCCCCCAAAGCATCTGATTTTTTTCAAGTAAACATATCAGCCTAGTTTTCCATACATTAGGGGACATCGCTAGAGGAGAAAAGCAGATTTGTTTTGGAAACCTGATTCTGGCACATCACGCGGGTCCCTGAGCACTTGCACTCTCCGAACCTGCGCCTTCTTCTCCGTAGAGTGGGCGGGGGCGATGCCTGCACTCAGAGGACGGCCGGGAGCAACAGTGGACGGCTGGCCGGCTGCCCAGCACTGCCAACCACATGTCAGAGCAATCAGCCCCCGTCTGTGTGGGTCCAAGGGCCTCTCCCGCCTTCCACACGCTCCTGAGTCCAGGAAGGACCCAGGCCTGTGTCCTCCCCGGCCTCGTATTGTTCACTCTCTAGTTAACCTCGTTTTCAAAAACGACAGAGAATTTCCCAAACCACACAATGTGCTGTCGCTGTGACTGGGGGCGGGTGGGGGACAGAGGGAAGGGCTGGCTGAGATCCGAGGGGAGGGTGGGCGCAGATGCCTGATTCCACATCTTTCAGGAACGCCTCCCCCCACACAGCCGACAGCCTCTGCATGAATGGTCTGGGCCTGCGGTTCCTGTGGGCTGAGCAGTAACTTCCACAGTTTGGGGCATCTATGTAAAGCTTGTCCCGGTGCCAGTCCATCAGCGATCAGGCCCTGTCCACAGTCAGGTGCCTGTTATGACGGAGATGGGAAAGCAAGATTCTTTGTCCTTCCTTCAATATCAAGTGGAGAATTCGTGCAGAGACCCCCGTTCCTAAGTTCTTCAGCGGCATCAATGCCACATGGAGGCGACATGGCTGCCCTGGCCACCCTGACGCGCGCAGTCAGCAGCCAAAGGCACGAGCTACTCAGTGGCCCCTCAACACCCTGCAGCCGTTGGGGTTCTGGAAATGACTTGTTTGCCATTTTAAAAAGGGTTTTCAGAAACTAATTATAAACATGTGGGTTTTGGGGTGAACTACACACAAAGCCCATGAGATGGAGGACTGGACTGGGTCCCATGCCAGTCTCTTCCATCACTTCGCTCAGCAGGATCGAGGCGAAGGTCGACCAGACACGGTCCTACCGCTGGTGTTTCCCCGCCGCCATCCGTAACACCTAAAAGCAGGCACCACAGGAATTTGCAGCAACACAGGGCTGCACAGTCACCCGACAGACACGGAGGTCCCAGCAGCACCGGCAGAGAGGGTCCCCAGTGTCTGTGGGCCACCTCTAATGAGGGACTGAGACCCGGCTTCTCCAGGGGTGGCTGCCCTCTGGGCTGACAGGCAGCCAGGACTCCGAAGACAGTCTCCTGACCTCCCCCAGCTCAGCCTTCACCCCTCCACAACAGGAACTGAGGCCGCGGGTCCCCTCTCCTCTGCCCAGCGGTGTGGAGAGCGAGGTCTCAGGTGCGCTGACCAGTAGGCACGAACTTTCACCCGCCTCCCAGCAACCATGTCTGAGCCAGCAAGCGGTCTGCACGCCGGTTAGGAGGCTGTGGCGTGGAATCCATTTTGCTGGGGAAGAAAACCCCACTCGGGCCATGCACCTAGGACCACCCACCGGGTCCCCCCGCTGTCTGTCACTGCAGACACAGCGCTGAGCTCTGAGCACCATCAGGCCCTCCTGGGAGAGGACCAACAGGCAAGCTGACCGCCAAGTCCATGTCCGAGTGACAGGCGGTAAGAGGCCAGATTAAATGGTGCAGACGAGGGAAGCGCCAGCTGAGCCCCGAGGCTCCCAGGGGAGGCGGCACCTGGCTGAGCGGGAAGGGCCCGGCCGGTGTGGGCTCTGGGAACGCGGGCATGTGGGAGGAACTTCCCCAGTCATTCAGCTCCGCCCGGTGCCCAGGTGAAGAGAGTTCCTCCCGGTGACAGCTGCTGGCCCTGCCTCGGCCAGGCGGCAGGAGCGGCCAACGCAGACCAGCTCACTCTACAGGGGGCGGCATCTAAACCATACACTGGGCGTGCCCTCGGACGAGGGTTGCCAGATTGGAAAACAGAAGTATTTTGAACAGTACACATTACCTACTTACAGTAAAAGCTAGTATCTGATGTCAAGTTTAATGGGGCAGCCGGTGTTTGCTAGGGCAACCCTTTTGATGCACATGCCCACCTCAGCTTCGCCACGAATTGGTAAGAAAGGCGGAGACTATATTACCTGTCCACCAGGTTGGGGACCCAGCGACCCAGTGAGGCCGAGTGACCAGCCTGTAATCACAGAGAAGAGTAGCCCTTCCCCCTCCCCCCTCCCCCCACAGAGACGCATACATGCTTGGAGGGGGAGGTTAGTGATGACAGTGACGACAAGGTGGGTGACAGACTGGCCCCCGAAGGGAGCAAGAGCCTGTGACAGGCAGAGATCTGGAGGAAGCATGGCTAAGGCAGAGGTCAGCCAGGACGGCAGAATTCCAGCAGAGCGTGGGGTGTGAATGGGGCCCAGGATGGCGGGGTGGGCAGCAGGTGAGGGTGAAGGACGCAGGGCCAGCAGGCACACGTTAGAGCACCTAACGTCATCTCATCCCATAATGCTCCTCCCAGGTTCCCAGATACAGCCGGGGCTCACGGAGGGTCCAGAATTGCCCGGAGCCTCAGAGACAGACCAGGGCCAGGACAAGATGCCATTGCTCCGGGCTCCGCCCTGCAGCCACGGGAGCAGTGCCGGCTTCCTAGACGCGGAGCGGAGAGCTGGATCTGTACTTTAAGAAAATCAGTTGCAGCCCTCGCTGGTGTGGCTCAGTGGACAGAGCGTCAGCCTGCAGACTGAAGGGTCCCAGGTTCGATCCTGGTCAAGGACACATGCTTGGGTTGTGGGCTCGATCCCCAGTGGAGGACGTGCAGGAGGCAGCCAATCAGTGATTTTTCTCTCATCATGGATGTTTCTATCTCTCTTTCACGCTCCCTTCCTCTCTGAAATCAATAAAGATTTTTTTTTTTAAAAAAAGAAGAAAATTCCAAATTCCAAAGGGTGAGGTGAGAAATGGAGGCCCAGGCAGGAGCGTGGGCAGAAAAGAAAGGGAAAATGGGCTCCCTGTGGGAGTGGGGAGGGGGGCCGAGCCTGACCCCCAACCTCACCCTGGGTCTTAATCAGCCCCTCCTACGCCCGCCCCCACTAGCCACAGCAACAGCCCAGGCTGTCCCCCACTGTGGGGCCGGGTCAACGACCAATCTGTCCTCTCTGTCCCCGGGCGCAGAGCGGGCCGGGCCGCCTGCCAGCCGGGAGCCGCGCCAGCCGTATTTCACAGCCCGCGCTCCGCCAGCCCCTCATTGTTCTCATTTCCCAAGGACCATGTGCGGCGTGATCTACAGCCTTCCTGACATTTCACCTTCCTCTGCTGAAAAATTCATCCCGGCCGGCGAGTGTGGGAAGCTCCTCCAAACGCGGGGGCACGAGATTGATTCCGGCTGCCGGTAACACCAGCTGCCACTCGGCCTCCCTCCACAGGGTCACAGGATGAGTTAAGCCAGCGCCAATTCCATGGAAGACTTCTGGAATTCTTAATTGCGAAACCATTCTGCCACACATTTTACCTCCATTCTCCCTTTGCCTTTATTATTTCTTTTATTTTTAAAGGCCCTCTTTGCCTCCTGAGATTGTTTTCCAGCACGTGGGGAGGTTTCTCTCATTTCCAAAGCGCCCGCGCCTTTCTAAAGACAGGCCGCACAGTCCCAGGGCTGGCGAGTCCCAGGACCGAAGCGCGGGCGAGTGACAGGCAGGCAGCAGGTGACAGGCCTCTTGCCCTCCCTCCCCAGCTGGGCGCGCCTGCCCTTCCCCTCTATCCCCTCCAGGGCCCACCGGATATCCTGAGAATGCAGATCCAATGCCAAATTCCCCGGCCCCAGGGCTTGGCTGCAGCATTCCGACCTGCCCGCTCAGCACTAAGGACAGGCACAGGCCCTCCGCCTGCCAAGTCCTGCCGTTGGGAGGACCCAGGGCCTGGCGTGGTTATGGCCGGGCTGCCGGGCCACAGCACCCCCTCACCCTCGCCCCGCATGGAGTGTTTTCATCCTGGAGCTCAGCACCGCCTCCCTGTCAGTCACTGGGAAGAGCAGGCACAGGTCAGAGGCTGTTCTGGGCACAGGCTTCGGCCATGCCCCCGGGCCACGCCCAAGTCACCCAGCCCATCTCCCAATCAGGAACACCCTAGCCACGCCCTATGGGTCACGCCCAGTCCATCTCCCAATCAGGGAGCGCCCCTGGCCACACCCTCCAGCCACAGCTCCCAGGCTGTACCAGTCTGGAAGGCAGCACCTCAGGGTCCCCGCAAGCAGATGGCAGGCAGCAAGGTCTCCCCCGGAGTGAAAAGGCAGAAGCAAAGCAGCGCCAGCTGCGGCCGAGGGTCCTCACCGTCTTCACATGGCCGCCTCATGGAACCCCGGGAGTGCACTGCGACGGCCGGTTTGGTCTGGGAACTAACTCAGATGGAACCCCTCTCCAAACCGCAGGCACGAGTCACACATGCTGAACTGTGTCCCCCAATCCACGGTGGAAGTCCTAACCCAGCACCTCAGGATGTGACTGCATTTGGGGATGAGCCCTTTAAGAGTTAAAATGGGGTCACTGGGAGAGGTTCTGTGTCCTCTTAAGGAGAGATTGGGACACACAGAGGGAAGACCACGTGAGGACACGGGGAGAAGACGGCTGTCTACACGCCAGAGAGGGGCGCAGAGATACCAGTGCTTCCGACACCCCATCTCTGACTTGCAGCTCCAGGACTGTGAGAAAACACATTTATTCCTGCACCACTCAGACCGGGGTATTTTCCACTCAACGGGAGCCCACAACGACAGAGGCGAGGCACCTCTGCCAGGTGCACAGCGCGCAGGCAGGGAGCACAGCGAGGCTGGGTCCCGGCCTCAGGAGCGGAGCTGAGTGCTCCCTCTCTGCCTCTGCAAACAGAGCTTCTGGACCTGGGGCGAGAGCCATGGCCAAGGGCGGGAGCCAATCACCGGGTGTGGGAGAGCACAGCCAGCAACACATCTGGGGGGTACGAGAGGAACTCCGCAGTGTTTTCGACAGTCTTCCCGGAAAAATTAACTCAAGTCGGGCTTTGTCTAAGCACCCCCTCGTGGCTGGACGCCTGGAGGAAGGACATAAGCCCGGGCCCAGATAAACGGCAGCATGTTAGGCTGCGAGGAGGTGTCCAGTGGGGTGCCCTGGGGACCAGGTCTTATTTAACATCTTCGTTAGTAATCTGGGAGGAGCAGTAAACAGCACATTAATTAAATTTCCAGATGATACTAAATTTGGAGATGCCACAGAAAGTCAATGAGGACAGAGAAATGGTGCAGATGGGATCCACACAAGTCAGCTAGGAGAGTATCAAAAAAAAAAGGCTAATTAAGAACTTTCCTATACTCTGGAACCCCGTCTACTCTCCAACCAGTGGTCGGCAAATTCCGCCTCTCGAGCCACCTGCAGCTCTTTGGCCCCTTGAGTGTGGCTCTTGCACAAAATACCACAGACTGGGCGAGTCTATGTGGAAGAAGTGGCGTTAGAAGAAGTTTAAGTTTAAAATTTTTGGCTCTCAGAAGAAATTTCAATCATTGATATTTGGCTCTGTTGACTAATGAGTTTGCTGACCACTGCTCCACCCAATGACTGGAAGAACGAGGCAGGTAGGTGTCCTTGTGCTCTCAGCTCTCACGGGCAAGCCCTCGTCTCCCATCAGGAACGGGTGGACTCAGCAGTGCTCAGGCAGACCCCCGGCGATCAGAATTCTCCTTCCACCACCAAAACACAAAGCCACTCAGACCCGGCAACACGGGGCCCCTGGGCCCTGCCAGGAGTCCACACTCAGATACACATGTCTGAGTGCCTGGGAGCGCAGCGAGTCCTGCACATATGTTCACAAGGACAGTCCTGGACTCTGTGCCCAGAGGGACGAGGCCAGCACTGGGGACGCACCGAGCAACGGAGTCTCTGTGTCTACAGATCTAGACAACCTGCTGCATCCCACGCTCACTCAGCATTTTACACAGACAGACACACCCCAGTGTCCATCGATGGGTGAATGGATATAAAAACACGCAGTGTGCACCCCCCACACGCACAGCACACACAGCACACACCCTCCACACACACAGGACTCACCCTCCACACACACAGCACACACCCTCCACACGCACAGCACCCCCACACACACACACACAGCACACACCCTCCACATGCACAGCATACACAGCACACACCCTCCACAGGCACAGGACTCACCCTCCACACACACAGCACACACCCTCCACACACACAGTACACACACAGCACAGCACACTCAGCACACACAGCACGTACCCTCCCCACACGCACAGCACACTCAGCACACACTTTCCACACACATAACACATACCCTTCACACACTCAGCACACACCCTTCACACACACAGCACGCACAGCACATGCCCTCCACGCTGGCCCTCTGGGCTTCCATCTCCAGGGAAACATCAGCAGCCGCCCCTCTGCTTAATGCAGCTATTCCAGTGAAGAGTCCGTCAACCCTCGTGTGAGTCACAGGAAAACGAGAGCCCACAGATATGTAAGTGCTGAAATGGAACACAAAACGTGTCTATTTCGAAACATATTTACTTGGCGTGGGAGGGCAAGGAAGGACAGGCGAGGGTCTGCACGCCCACTGAGGGCACGGCACACCGCCTCCTGAGGGCCCCTGGAGGTTCTCCTGCCATCAGTTCCCAACTTCTCCTTTTCAGGTGCCAATTCCTGCACTGGCTCTCCCCTCGCTGAGCACCTACCTGCCCCCACCCCGTATCTGCAGAACCCCACCCGGCTCTCCCCGAGGTGAACACCTGCTCCCACTCCGGATCTGCAGAACACGGAGGGGGTTCACCCAGACACAGCGTGTGTCCCAGACAGCGGGCTGTGCTGCAGCCAGGCTCCCTTCTGTCGCCCACAGACCGGGGCTGAGTCTCCATGGATCCCAGTTCTCTCCCTGCCGCTCCTGCCTCCGTTCGCCAAAGGCACCTCAATCATTCACCTCCCAGTTCTCTCTCGGTGTCAGGAGAAGCCTATAAGAGAATGCTGTGCTCTGATCCTGCTTTGGCCGCTCCTGGGCGTCTCAGGAACGTGGGTCAGAACCTCCCCCAGGTGACCTCAATCTGGGAGCGTGAAGGCGGCAGCTGAGCTGGTGGGCACAGAGCATCCCCAAAGCTTCCTGGTGATGGCAGTGCGGCCATGCTCTCTCCCTCACCCCCAGGGCAGAGGCCTTGGTGAAGCCCTGCCCGTCACCCTGGGGCTGTCCCACACAAGGCCCGAGGGTGTTGGCTCCTCTCATCAGCATGTGCTCCCCACGGCCATTAGGGAGCGGAGGCGAATCGCCAGGCAGCCGCAGCACACCCACCGCCTGGGGGGTCCAGTGAGCTGCCGCCACATGGGGGCTGGGATGGGTTAGGGAACGGACACCCACACCATATGGCAGGCACGCCCAGGCCTGTGTCAGGTCAGCGAGGCCAGCAGGGACCCTTATCCAGCCACGTGCTTTCCAGCAAGGTCTTGGAGTCCGTGACAATATTCAGAGAAATGCCTGGGAGGAGCGAGCAAGCTTGGCGAACGGATCAGCCAAGGGCACAGCCAATGGGCGGAGGGAGGGACCAGAGTGAGAGCCACAGAGAGGACGCTGGCGCCCCCTGCTGCCCAAGAGGCGCCATGGGTACAGCCACCCACCACATGTGCACCCACACCACACACAGATACCACACACACCGCAGACACAACACACAGGCATATGACACTTGCAACGCAGATGATAAACACAAGACACCACAAACAGGTATGCACACAGCATACATATGACAGACATGTGTGACACATAGATAAGACAGGCACACACAAAACACATGCAACAGACACACAAACAACCCCGTGTGACAGGCAAATACAACAAGTACTCACACGTGACAGCACACAACAGACAGAAGCAGTGGTGTGAACCTTTCTAATTCAAAAGAGGGAATGTTACTATGACACCAAAACTCGAGGTGGTCTGCTCTAGGTTCACTGGCCAGGAAGGCAGGAAGTGTCGGGCACAGACATGTATCTCTGCTTTGCCACGTAGACGCTGTGTGGCCCCAGGCAAGTAGCTTAGCCTCTCTGAGCCTCCACTACCTCACGTGTAAACGGGGCAGATTAATTCCTGTGTCGAAGGGTCATTGAAATGATTATACAAAATCAGAAAGAAAAAAGAAAGGAAATGAAGGTAGTAAAGCCGTAGTTTTTAAACACAGTCCTTTAAAGATTATCTGAAACACTAGAGGCCCGGTCCTCGCAGCCCCGGCTTCGTCCGGAAAGTAAAGTTGTCGGACGGTCGTTGTGTTGTGGGGTCTAATTAGCATGTCAGCTCTTCATTACACAGGGTGCTTTTCCCAAGGGGCCACACCACCCGAGACCTGTGAGAAGGACCTCAGTGTGGGAGTCCGAGTGCCACGCAGACCTAACAGGTCCGAAGGGGACGTGGGAGGGCAGATGCCCTATCCAGTGTGACTTCCCTGAGTGGCAGCATGTTCCCGGGCTCAGAGGCCTGGCCCCTCCCCCCGGGGGGACATCGGCCTCTGTCTCCAGGGTGTGTGGCCCGCCCCCCAGGGCCGCTCCCCATGGCCGCCCTGTGCACACTCCCAGCTGGTGTCAGCCTCGCCTCCCCTCCTGCCTTCTTCCTCTGGCTTCCACCTGAGGCATTCTTCTCGTCAAGTTTTCAGGAAGAAAAACTAGAGGTTTTTAAAAAAGCCTTCTCCCATTAGAAGTTCCCAAAGAATGTACAGAACGTACAAAGCCCACCCCTGCCCAGATGCTGAGACTTGTCACACTCATCAGAGCGATGGCTAAACTCAGAGGATGGCAGTGACGGCAACAACCGTCAGCCGGGACAGAGGTAAGCCAGCTGCACGCGGGTGGCTGGGCCGGACAGGGCGGGAGCTGGAGGTCACATACCTCATCAATGCGCTGCCGTTTGAGGCAGTGTGAGGGGCACAGAGCTCTGCAAGCAGGCGCTGCTCGGGCTGTGCAGGGCGACCGACGGTGCCTCTATCCCCCTCCCTCCCACCGGGCCCCGAGAAGGGCTGGCAGGAGGAGGACGCTGAGTGTCACACGGAGGCCGGAGCACATGGCTGTCAGGGCCACAGACCCGCAAACCATCACCACCAAGCGGGAAGGGCACTCACGTGATGAACCAGCTCAAGCTCAGTCTTTGTTGCTTAACACAACAGCTACTCACAGTAAGGAGCATGTTTCCATCCCATACCCCGTGGGACAGGGAGGGGGCACCCCAGGCCTCACAGACCACAGCACCGGAGTGACCTTCCCCACAGGGACAAGGGAGAAAGGAGGGCCTCCCTGGAGAAGCTCTGACTCGGATGGCGGAGAATGGGCCTCAGCGTGGGTCCCGGACGCTGCACCCAATCAGCCAACGATGCAGTGAAAAGCCAGGAAAAGAGGCAGAATCGGGCAGAAAGACCGTTCGGACACTCACTCTCTGGCCCTGAAGAAGGGAAGTATTTTTAAACAAGGCCGTGGGGATAAAGGAGGCGGCACACGCAGAAACTCTATGAAGGTTCTAGAAGTGGTTCCCCGGAGCCTCACGCAAACGGGAGACGCCTCCCGTCATATTCCGAAGCCCACAGAAAGGTGAGGCAGAGCGTGACGATGTCTAAGGGTCACGGGATGCTAACACGCATTCTGGCTCCCTGGACAAGTGAAGAAGCACGTTAGGAACTCCGCAAACCCAGAGGCTTTCCTCGGGCCCACGTCACAGGAAGGAGAAGCGGGCGACCCCTGAGGACAGACCTGAGCACCCACTGCTGGCGATGGCCGAGGAGGAGGGTGAAGAAGGCGTGTCACAGACGCGGGCGGGCACCGGTGACAGGTCCCCAGACACGAACCCGCAGCGTGTGTGTGTGTGTGTGTGTGTGTGTGTGTGTAAGGAGAGGTTAGCGGGTCCTGACAGGCATGTCCTGGCTGCCATCACACACACAGGCAGCGGGGACACCGCCACCCTGGGCCCACCAGGCATGCAGCTCATTACCGCCCGGATCTCAGGACCTCCAGCCCTCCCCCGTCTCCGCCCCACCCCGCCCCGCCCCGCCCAAGGGATCAGATCCAGGAACAGCGAGGCTCCAGGCCTGAGTCTTGGACCTGGAACTCCATCATCCGGCACCATGGGCCCACAGGGGCACACCTCTCTGTGAACACAGATACTTCACTGGCCACAGATCCTGTGAATCACCACCAACCCACAAGCGACCCCGCAGCAGCCCCCCAGAGGGCGCCCTCGCGGCGGGGACGGAAGGCCGGTACTCACTCTTACTGTAGCAGGTGGCCAGCACGCCTTTGTCTGCGGGGCTGGCACTAATGTGCCAGATTTCACCCGCTTGGTGGAGGAGGACATTTTTGTTTATGATGTTGTTTTCGTCGTCAAAATCGATGATGTGGATCTACGGACACAAAGAGAGCAAGCAGGTCAGGACCTGCGGTGGCAAAGCAGTGACACCGGCGAGGGCATCTGGACGCCTGGCAGTCTGCACGGCCAGCTTACAACGCTCCTCTCAGACAGGAGTGACGTCCCTGGGTTGTTAAGGTGGCAACTACGCTACAAAGCCCGTCATACCTGGTCCTAAAGAGACGAGGCACCCACCCCAGCTCTGTGTCAGGGGCCCACTTAGGCCAGAGCTCTTGGGGCAGCATCCAGGGTAGCACAAATCGGCCCACAGCCTCTGGGACCTGCTGTAAGGGAGGGGCGGGCCTGGGACTGACCAGCTCTGCCCACTCCTCAGTGGGCGTGGCACATCCGTGCCCCCATCCGCCACGGGGGAGGAGGGAAGGACTGGAATAGGACTGTACACCAGCACACTTTAAACTTCTTTTTAAAAACAAGTCCAACAGCTGTCAACCCTCTGGTCCTATAACATCTACATATATAAAAGGCTAATATGTGAAGTGTCTGACCATCCAACCCGTCACTATGACATGCACTGACCACCAGGGGGCAGACACTCAATGCAGGAGCTGCCGAGCTGCAGTGACTTGGTAGCGGCAGTTCTTGAGTGACACACCCCAAAACCAGAGAGGAGGGGGCCTGATTCTTGGCGGGGCTGTGTGATTCCACCTTCAGCCATGGGTTGTGTTGTTGCTGGGGCACTGTCAGCCCCGAATCTGGTTACTGCACACCTGTGTTTGCATTCCACACCCTATACAACAGCAACTTTGCAGAGTGCCCTCTCCCACTCCAGGACCCCTCGGGGGATGTTGGAGAGCCAATTTCGGCTGATCCCTGCAGGCCAGGCTGAGGGACCCCACCTGCCAGAAGGAAGGTGCCGGGGAGGGACTGTGGGAGGTTGGCTCCAGGGCGTGTCCAGCCCATCTTGCCCAGTCCCACTCCATTGGCCACCTTCTAATTAATTTCCTTTCAATGTGCATAAATCCGTGCACTGGGTCCCCAGGTAATTATAATAATGACTAGAGGCCTGGCCTGCGGGGGTCAGGCAGAAACCTAGCAGTCCGACATCCCGAGGGGTCCCAAATTGCAAGAAAGTGCAGGCCAGGCCAAGGGACCCCACCTCAGAACGGAGTGGTGCAGTCCATTGGGCCACCCGAGACGTCTCGGGCAGTGCGTCTTGGCCGCTGAGCCTGAGGGACGGAGAGAAGTGTGAGAGCCCCTAAACTCAGCCAGCCACCAGAAACACAGCGTGAGTGCGGTGGCGTCTCAGCCGTACCGCCGAGCCCTGGTCCAGCCTCGCCCAGGTCCAGCCTCGCCCAGACAGTTCCATGAGATGCTTAGAGGACACAGGGCAACACATTCCTGTCTCGTTAACAAAATGGTGGGGGCTGGGGGGGGGGTCAGGGAGGAGGGAGAGATGGAGGGAGGGCCAGCGAGCCTGGCCTGGGGCCCCGGAATCGGATTTCCAACAAGGGTGGCCAAGGACAGAACCTGCCAGCAGAGGGGCACAGGGTGACAAAGCTGTCCTTAATCAAAATGCAAACACGGGACACTGGGGCTCACAAATCACCGAGAAAAAATTACGGGGCGAGAGCGAGGAGGGAGCCAGCTGTGCTGTCATCCCTGGAGGGTCGTCTGCCTCTCCACAGCCCGGGGCTCACGGTCAGGGCTGTGTGGAGGGAGAGGGCACGTCAGCCTCCTCGCGGCCGCCTGGCACTCGTCTGCCACCCGCAGAGGAAACGTGTTTGCAACAGGCAGTGAAACCCATGGAGAAGTACACACAGAGGCCAGGCCCTCCAACCGGAAACCCCTGGTTCTAGCCTCTGCCGAGCTGCCACCACGACAAACGTGCACCCCCTCCTCACGAAGGAGAACAAGAGAGAGACCCAGAGGGCTCGCCCTGCCATTGGGGAGCCCTGTGCAAACCAAGGGCACAGAACAAAGCACTTCCTGCAACAGGAGGGCCAGCCACTGACAGCTCCTCCATCTTCAGACCCAGCAGCCGCCGAGCAGCAGCGCTTTTCAGGGGCCTGGCGGCGGCAGAGGAGTGAGGCCTGAGGCAAAACCGGGGGGCTTCAGCCCAGCGCAGCCACCCTTCCGGAAAGCGGGGGAAGGGGGCATCAGAGCAAGCAGAGGAGCTGAGATCCACTGTCACAGCGCCCGCAGCACAGCCGGACTGAGCTGCCACCACCTGGCGGGCGGAGCCTGGGCCTGGGCCAGCTGTCTGACCTTGTGGGGAGCTCCCGCACATTCGTCTGCGGGGCTGCACAGACCGCACAGCAGTGTTCAGGATGCACGCTAAGGGCATGTGCTTCAGAAGTGCAAGCTGGGGGGGAAAGGGGGGTCTCAGCCACAGCCTGCCACATCCGAGCTGGGTCACCTTGGAAAACCACGTGACTGCCCAGGGCCAACGTCCTCATCGGATTAGAAATCGGATCACCACCACCATTCTGTCCACTGAGGTAGCAGGTGTGGGAATGGCCTGAACCAGCCCAACCTTGACCTTGACCCTAGGGTCAGAGGATCCTACAGCTACTTTCAGCTCTCACCTGTGTCCTAGTAAGGCTACCTCCCGGCCTCAGTCAACAGGGCCCCTGGGCCAGCACCCGGCCGTGCCACCCCCCACAATGAGCACCTAGCCATGCCCCCCCAGCACCCAGCTGTGCCCCTTCCACCAGCACCCCGCCGTGCCACCCCCACAACGAGCACCTGGCCGTCCTTCAGGCTCCCTGGCTGGAAACGAAGGAGCCGGAGCCAGAGCCACAGACTGGTCAGCGGCTCAGTGAGGACGCCAGAGGGACCGAGACAGGCAGCGGTCCTGCCAGCACAGCAGCAGCACCGGCCGCTGGAGGGCAGGGGAGAGGTTTCCAAGCAGTTACCTGCGTCTGACCCTAACACAAGGCTGAACGCACGACTCTCGGACCTGCGTGCCGTTTCCCGTGTGACCATGATAGCTGGGCCGAGGGTGTCAGGTGTGTGGCATTTCCCCGTCAAGGGCAGCCCTCACCCTCGCGTCACGGCGCCTTCGAGGGGCCGACCGCCCACAGCTCCACCTCTATTTGCAGGGGGAAATGACGTCCATCAAGGTCAGTCCATTGCTCAAGGTCACAGTCAGTGCCAAGCCGGGAACTGAACCCTGACCTTGTGAGTACCCAGCCTGCTGTCTTCTAAAGTGGCCGTGCGGCCAACGGGCCCCGCTGCCTGTCCCTGGGGTCGGCTGGCCGTGCCCTCGGAGAGCGAGCGGTGAGCGATGAGAGGGCGTCACCGGCAGGAAGGGCTGACGGCTGATGCCGACCACAGACCCCCGCTGCTGCCCAGGCACCTGCACGGTTAAGTCCCGCGCGACCACACGAAGGACCCAGCGGTGCCCACAGATACGGTTAAGCTACCGAACTCAACCTGCCTACAGCCGGGTGGTGAAACCCCAATGGGAGTGTTCTTCTGTTTGTGTGGCATTAATTTCCTCAAACGTTGCTTGAAAAACCAAGATCAAATTGGTCGCAGAGTAAGACTAGGGTTAGTCATGGCGGTGGAGGCCTTTGTCAGAAAGTTACCTGATTGTCGTATTTCAGAGACTGCGTCCCGACCAGAAACCGGATGGCATCCGTCTCGGCCGTCTGCGGGGTCAGCGCGCGTGCCTGCGGGGGGGAGGAAGGGCACACCTTTACCACCCTGGACCTGGGCCGGTAACCAACACCGGCCACCGCCTCCCGCTCCGAACGTGTACGTGGGAACGGCTGTAAGTGGGCACAGTCGTAAAGCCATGAAGGTGTACGTGTGTTCCGTGTTTCAGTAAAGCCGTAATTGTCAACAGTGACGGAGGGGGTTGAGCTCGTTTTTCCTTCAGCAGAACAGCAGACAGCGGCTCCAGCACGGCAGAACGGGCGCGGTAAACCGAGGCTGGCAGGACGGCGACAGAGCCCAGCGCCTTGGACAGCACGGCACCGCTGTGAACCGCGGCGTGGGAGCCGACCGTCCCAGCGTCGGGAAAGTGAGCCCTGTCCACGCCCTCCTCCCACCGCAGCGGGGAAACAGGCCTGGCCCCCTCCTCCTCCAGCACGGGAGTCCTGCCGGCCTCAGGGCCTCGATTCACCTCTAAAACAGTCATGAGAGAGGCGAACAGCTGCCCTGACCGCTGAGTCTGGGACAAACCACCGGCCTCTACCGCAGAAGGTCTGGAGACCACAGGAAACACAGCGGACCCGTGCTCCCACCTTCCTCCGAAGCGTCAGGGGAGCGAGAACACCGACCACTGAGACGCCAGTGCCACCAGGCGCACACATCTGCGGCCGCGCCAAGTGCCAAATGTCGAGAGCAAACCCCCTTTCCCCTCCGGGACTGAAAGGCGGTAGCTTCCCTGCCGGTGCCCGCCCTGCTCGGCAGACGGCTGGGCGCTTTTTGGAGTCTTGGACTTCTTTGCAAAGCTGATGAGTTCTCTAAGAATCTATAGATCTTCCGCCAAAAACATGCACACACATACGCAGAACATTGTGGACATCAGCAAACTGAGACACGCTGACCTCTCTCCGACTGAACAAGCCCGGCCTGGAGGAGCCCTAACCGGTTTGGCTCAGTGGACAGAGCATCAGCCTTCGGACTAAAGGATCCCAGGTTTGATTCCAGGTTGGGGGCTCGATCCCCAGTATGGGGCGTGCAGGAGGCAGCCGAGCAGTGATTCTCTCTCATCATTGATGTTTCCATCTCTCTCTCCCTCTCCCTTCCTCTCTGAAATCCATAAAAATGTTGTGTTTTTTTTTAAAAGAAAGAAAATGGCCAGGAGGGGTGCAGGCCCTGCCTGATGGACAAACCCCATGTTTCACGTGAGGCAGAAGCAGAAGAAACGCCCCGTGGAGGAGAGGGCGACCACAAAGCAGCACGCTGTGCTCCTGGCGGCAGACGCCGCCCCGGGCCGCCCAGGACACAGGACCACGCGTGGGCGATGAGCACCCACCTGAGGAGCAGCCTGAACGCAGGTCTGAGCAGACCGGGTGCTCCCGGGAAAGCTGCTGTGTTCAGAACACACCACAAACCTGAACTGCTGTGTCCTTCTCCCGGGAGACACCTCCTTAATCGAAGAGGAAAGTCGTTCTCATAAAAAATCTAAACTGCATCTTTAAAAATACAGTGAAGTCTCATAAAAGTGTAATTTAAGGCCGTTCTAGTACATTAATGGGTGAGATTACAAAAATAACTAGCTCTGGCCATTTTGGTGAGAGTGATAGCTATGTCTCTAATTCTGCTTCTTTGATTAACTGGAAAATAAATGACCTTTCTAAGTGTAGTCACAATGATTTTTTTTGAGGTGTTCCAATGACCCTGATATAACAAGATTGAAATTTTACTGCATAAATAGTGGCCTGGTGAGCCGAAGCCAGTTTGGCTCAGTGGATAGAGCGTCGGCCTGCGAACTGAAAGGTCCCAGGTTTGATTCTGGTCAAGGGTATGTACCGTGACTGCAGGCACATCCCCAGTAGGGGGCGTGCAAGAGGCAGCTGATGGATGTTTCTTTCTATCCCTCTCTCTTCCTCTCTATGAAAAATCAATAAAAATATATATTTTTTTAAAAAATAGTGGCCTGGTGCATGAAATTAATGCACGGGGGCGGGGGGGGGTGATCCCTCAGCCCGGCCTGCACCCTCTCCAATCTGGGACCCCTCAGGGAAAACCGGCAGTCAGACATCCCTCTCACAATCCAGAACTGCTAGCTCTTAACTGCTCGCCTGCCTGCCTGATTGCTCCTGCTTCTGCCTGCCAGCCTGATTGTCCCTAACTGCTCCCCTGCTGGCTTGATTGCCCCTCACCACCTCTGCTTCGGCCACACACCCGGGATCCCGGCTTCTCTCCCTCTGGTCAGCCATGGCGCCCAGGCCGGCTGCAGCTGCAGGGGATGGTGGGCAGCCGACTTCACTTGGGCTGCAGCCACAAGTGCTGGCCCCCGGGACCTCGGGGTGGGCGGCTTCTTCGTCTCCCAACTGCACCCAGCTTCAGATGCTGGGGCCCAGTTTCTCCGTCTCCCCCAGAACATGGGGCAGGCGGACGTGAGGCTTCTGCTGCTGGCTGCGGCCTGGGATCACGGGGCAGGGGGCTTCTTTGTCTCCCGGGCCGCAGCCCGCCTCAGGCACTGGGGCCGGATTTCTCCGACTCCCACTGGCCTAGAGCAGCTGGGAGGCAGGGCTGCCGCCATCTTCTCAGGTTAATTTGCATACTCACTCTGGTTTGACTGTTGGGCGTACAGGGGTGATGGTAACTTGCTTGTTTCTCTTTTACTAGGATAGGTCACCAAAAATGCCCTTGTACTTTATCTTGGCTCATCCTCATAATTCAATGAAGCAGATAGGAAGACAGGGTGGATACTACTCCCCCCGAGGAGATAACGTCATGAGGACCAGAGAGGGTCACTGACTCAGCCACAGTCAGGCAGCTTAGAGACAAGAACAACCGAGCCTCCCGGCCTAAGGCCAGTTCTCTTTCTATTACAGTAAGCAGGGAGCTGGTGGCACAGGAAGATACGTGTCTGCTTGGTTATGTTAGATCACAGGTCACTTTATTATAATTCTACCAGAGGCCCGGCGCACGAACTTCATACACTCAGGGGTGGTCCCTCAGCCTAGCCTGAGCCCTCTCGTAGTCGGGGAGCCCTCGGGGAATGTCTGACTGATGACGTAGGCCCGCTCACAGGGAGCAGGCCTAAGCTGGCAGTCAGACATCCTTAGCGTTGCCACGGAGGATGGAGAGGCTCCACCGCCGCCGCTGCGCTTGCGAGCCATGAGCCTTGCTTTGGGCTGAGCGGCACTTGCCCTGTAGGAGTGCACTGACCACCAGGAGGCAGCTCCTGCATTGAGCATCTACCCCATGGTGGTCAGTGCATGTCATAGCAACCAGTCCTACTATCAAGCCAAAACAGGCTCTCCAACATCCCCTGAGGGGTCCCAGATGGTGAGAGGGCATAGGCCAGGCTGAGGGACTCCTCCGGTGCACAATCAGGGCCGGGGAAGGACGTGGGAGGTTGGCCAGCTGGGGAGGGACCACAGAAGGGCTCCAGGATGTGTCCGGCCTGTCTCGCTCAATCCCAATCTACTGGACCCCAGCAGCAAGCTAACCTACTGGGCAAAGTGTCTGGCCCCTGGTGGTCAGTGCAGATCATAGCAACTGGTCGACCAGTCAACTGTCTGCCCCCTGGTGGTCCGTGCATGTCATAGCAAGCAGTTGAGCAGCCTTAGCACATCATGAGCATATTACGCTTTGATTGGTTCAATGACTAACTGGACGACCAGATACTTAGTGTATTAGGCTTTTATTATACAGGACTAGAGGCCTGGTGCATGAAATTTGTGCAGAGGGGGCGGAGGGTGTCCCTCAGCTCAACCTGCACCCTCTCCAATCTGGGACCCCTTGAGGGATGTCCAACTGCCCCTTTAGGCCCGATCCTATTAGGGCAGTCGGGCATCCTTCTCACAATCCAGGACTGCTGGCTCCAAACTGCTTGCCAGCCTGCCTCCCTGATTGCCCCTTAACCCCTTCTGCCTGCCAGCCTGATCACCCCCTAACCACTACACTGCCAGCCTAATTGATGTCTAACTGCTCCCCTGCCAGCCTGTTTGCCCCAAACTTCCCTCCTCTGCCAGCCTGGTTACCCCTAACTGCCCTCCCTTGCAGGCCTGGAACCTCCCAACAGCCCTCCCCTGCTGGCCATCTTGTGTCGACCTGGGGGCAGGATCTTTGACCACATAGGGACAGCCATCTTGTGTGTTGGGGTGATGCTCAATTTGCACATTACTCTTTTATTAGATAGGATAGGGGCCTATGAATGGGTGGGGGTCAGCTGGTTTGCCCTGAAGGGTGTCCTGGATCAGGGTGGGGGTTCCCTTCGGGCATAGGGCGGCCTGGGCAAGGGCCCTGTGGTGGTTTGCAGACCATCCACGCCCCCCCCCCCCCAGTGACCAAAGTGGAGGCCCTGGGATCTGGGATTAATTTATGTCCTACAATTGAAACTTTGTAGCCTGGAGCAGAGCCAAGCCTTCTGCTCACTCTGCAACAGCCATTTCTGTTTGGGTTTATTTAAATTCTATAATTGAAACTTTGTAGCCTAAAGTGGAGGCTTGGCTTCCTCCATTGCCCTGGAAACCCAAGCCTCCCTTCTGCTCTCAGTGGCCGCAGCCATCTTGGTTGGGGTTTATTTGCTCCTGATTGGCTGATGGGTGTGGCTTGTGAGCATGGCTTATGGGTGTATCTGAGGTACAGCCAATTTGCATATTACTCTTTTATTATACAGGATGCGCCTTTATAGTTTTCTTTTTTTTTATTTTTTTTATTTTTTTTTATTTTTTTTTTAGTTTTTTTTTATCTTTATTGTTCAGTTTATTAATTACATTGTTTCCCCTTTTTATCCCCCTATAGCTTCCCTCCACCCTGTACCTATCCCACCCTCCACCCTCACCTCCCCCTCCCCACTGTCCTCTCCCATTGTTGCTAGATTTTTGTCCAGTCTCTTGCTGCACTTCCCACAACCCTTTTCTCCCCAAGAATTGTCAGTCCATTCCCTCTCTATGTCCATGTCTCTGTTATATTCACCAGTCTATCCTGTTCAACAGCCTATCAATTCACTTGATTTTTATGTTCATTTGTTGACAGATGTGTATTTGTTGTTGCTAGTTTGCACTTTTACCTTTTTCTTCTTCCTCTTCTTAAAGAATATCTTTCAGCATTTCATATAATGTTGGTTTGGTGGTGATGAACTCCTTTAGCTTTTTCTTATCTGCGAAGCACTTCATCTGACCTTCAATTCGGAATGATAGCTTTGCTGGATAGAGTAATCTTGGTTGTAGATTCTTGCTGTTCATCACTTTGAATATTTCTTGCCACTCCCGTCTGGCCTGCATCGTTTCTGTTGAGAAATCCGCTGACAGTCGTATGGGTGCTCCCTTATAGGTAACCAACTGTTTCTCTCTTGCTGCTTTTAATATTCTCTCTTTGTCTTTTGCTCTTGGCATTTTAATTATGATGTGCCTCGGTGTGGTCCTCTTAGGGTTCCTATATATTGGGGTTCGGTGCACTTCTTGGAATCCTAAGTCAATTTCTTTCACCAGGTGTGGGAAGTTTTCAGTCACTATTTCTTCAAATAGGTTTTCATTGTCTTGGCCTCTCGCTTTTTCTGGCACCCCTATAATTCAGATGTTGGTATGCTTGAGGTTGTCCCAGAGGCCCCTTACACTATCTTCAATTTTTTGGATTCTTTTGATTTCTTGCTTTTTCAGCTGAGTGGATTTTACCTCTTTGTATTTCAAATCTTTAACTTGGTTCTTGGGGTGCTCCAGGGCACTTTCAGGTCTTTGTAGAATATTTTTTGTTTCAGTCAGTGTATGCTTAATTTCTGGTTGGTCCTTTTTCATATCCTTGAGAGTCTGCTTTATATTCTTGAGGGTTTCTTTCATTTCCTTGTAGGACTCATTCATTTCCACGTTGGTCTTAATAATTTCTTTGCAGCTCTCATTTATATCCTGGAGGGTGTTGTTCATTTTCTTGTAGGACTCACTCATTTCCTTTGTGGTCTTGCTTATTTCCTTATAGGCCTCGATCTTTTGTTGGAACCTCTTAAAAAACCCTATAACCGTGGTTCTGAATTCCATGTCCAGTCGTTTTTTTTCCTCCATTTCTTTCACATCTGATTTCTTTCCATGTTGCTGCATGGTGGCTGCTTCCCTGAGTTGGTCAATTAGCTTTGTGTGGTAGACTTCCTACTAGGGATAGTGGCTCAGCCTCCCCGGTTACCTGAGGTGGATATGGGCTGCACAGTCTTGCTGAAGTTAAGCTCAGTTAATCGTTGTTAGCACTTGGAGGGTTGACCTCCAGGCCAATTGTCTGTGAAGCTCAGCTGTGCTCAGGTTGGGTGGGCGGAGTCTCCGGGCCAAGCAGACAGCGTTAGCTCCGCCCTATGCGGCCCCAGGGGCTCTGTGCTGGGGGCAATGGCTGCCAGCACCTCTGAGAGAGAGCCGCTATGGAGCTCCACCGGCTGCTAGTTGCCGGGGAATTCAGACTGTCCCAAAATGAGTCTGCATGCGCAATGTCTCACCCAGGATCGTAAAACAAAGCAGTCTGATGGTTTTCCGAATGAGAGGCAAGTCTCGGTGTGTTCTCTGCGCTGTCACGCAGCCGAGCTGTTCGAGCGAGCTGCCTTCTCCACAAGCCGGCAGACCCGGCAGCACCCGAGCTTCGGCGTGCCCTCCCACTGTCCAGTTTTCACCCGTGTGATAGTGGGTTCTCTGGACTTCGCCCAGAGCTGGAGAATCAGTCCAGTCGGACGCCTTTGTCTCCCCGTTCGAGAAAACTGGCCGGTTTCCAGCCGCCCGCCCTCTCCGCGGCGCGCACTCCAAACCTCTCTCCGCGTGAATCTTTCAACGCTGTCCGCCGCCGCTCCTCCGAGTCCCAGTGTCTTATCTTCACTTTTATTTGTGGAATTTTCACTCGGCGAGCTTTCTGGTGATTCTGGAAGGTGTTTGTTCTTTCGTTAAGTTGTAGTATTAAAATTGCTGATTATGACGGCAAGATAGGTGTTTTGCCTTTGCCGCCATCTTAGTTCTCCGCCTTTATAGTTTTCAAAAGGAGAGCCATGGCCTCTTCATCACAGAGCTGTCTTCTCGCCTGCCATCACCACTCAGTGAACCAAACCAGTAAGAGGCAATGGAGATGCTGAGTCAAGAGCCCAGCAGGGAAGAACCACGGAGATGTGCCGACCAGGTCTTCTCAGGCGCAGGAGGCCCCCAAACCGAAACCGGAGTCTGAACTGAGTACACGGAACTCCCCCACTACGGTGTTCCTCTCTCCCCACCCCCATCGCTTCCTCCCTTCCACTGTCTTAAAAATTAGTGGAAAATACATCCTTGTGTGAGGATTACTAAGTATATACAGCCCAGCTGGTGTGGCTTAATGATTGAATGTCTACGATGGACCAGGCAAACACAGGATGACAGGAAACGTTTGAGGGGGACACAGAATGATGGGATCCCTTTGGGGAGGCACAACATGATGGGAAACCTTGTGGGGAGGGGGACACAGAATGATGGGAACTCTTTGGCAGAGACACAGAAAAATGGGATCCCTTTGGGGGGACACAGGATGATGGGAAACCTTCGTGAGGGGACACAGAAAGATAGGATTCCTTTGGGGGGAAACAGGGCGATGGGAACCGTTTGGGGGGGGACAAGATGATGGGAAATCTTTGGGGGGGCACAGGATGATGGGATTCCTTTGGGGGGACACAGGATGATGGGAAACCTTTGGTGGGGCACAGAATGATGGGAACCCTTTGGGGAGGAACACAGGACGATGTGTACCCTTTGGGAGAGACACAAGACGGGAACCCTTTTGGGGGGACACAGGAAGATAGGATTTCTTTGGAGGAGACACAGGATGATGGGAACCCTTTTGGGGGGACACAGGAAGATGGGATTCCTTTGGGGGAGACACAGGACGATGGGGACCCTTTTGGGGGGCACAGAATGATGAAAACGCTTTGGGGGGACACAGGAAGATGGTATTCCTTTGGGGGGACACAGGACGATGAGAACCCTTTGGGGGAGGGACACAGGACGATGGGAACCCTTTGGGGAGGACACAGGATGATGGGAACCGTTTGGGGTGGACACAGAATGATGAGAACCCTTTGGGGGGAGACACAGGATAAAAAGAAACAGGGCGTCAGTGGGAGAGCGGGCGACCTCCTGGGCTTCGGGTGCCAGGGCTGTGCCCACGCTCATCGGGGCTCTGACCAAGGGCCGGTCACCAGGACGTCACCCTCGGGAGCTGGTGCGGGGTCCGCGAGAACTCTGCGTCCGTCTTTCCCCAGGAGGCGGAACTGTCAGAACTGACCAACTGGAGAAACCAGAGCTCCCGCCTCCAGGAGCACGGGAGCGGCAGGCACAGGTCCCCGGGCGAGCGCGCGGGGTCGCTGGGGAGAATGGGCACGGAGGGAGGAGGCGGGGCTGTCACGCTTCCCGGCCGGTCCCCGGACCAACAGCTCCTCCGGACCCGCAGCCTCCGGACTCGGAGCTGACAGGCAGGCGGGGACCGCGCCGGCCTTGCTCTGCAAATCGGGACGCCGCGGGCCACGGGGACCCACCTGGAACTCCAGCCCGTAGATCACCGGCGCGTCGTCCTCCATGCTGCCGCCGCCCCACGCCTCGGCGGGTGCCCAGAGCCGGCGCGCCCCCTGCGCTGAGCTAATAGGTTCCCTGCCGGCCTCCCGCGCCGAAACCGGACACTTTCTGACCCGCCGCGGTCTCCGTAGGGCTCACTTCCTGTGTTTTCTTGTTGCGTCATCGATTCGCTCCTCGCCGGCGGCCAATGGCGGCAGTACCCGGCTGGTGCGCATGCGCACAGAACTTATCCGGGCTTCCCTCTCTGCTAGCCCCGCGAGGCCGGGTTTGTGGGAGGGGCGTCACCTGGGGGCGAGGCCTCGCCTGGACGGTGCTACCCCCACCTCGCCATTAGAGGGCGCCAGAGATTCCCCTGCGGGAACCCTCACACTCCATCATCCCAGAATCAAGCACCTGGGCAGTGAGTGGCACTGTCCTTAGTTATCATTAGTACGTTCCTGAGCGCGAGGACAAATGCTTTCATCCACTGCCATCAACTTCTTGGCTCCAAACGTAAACACTAAAGAATCATACTCCCATTCATACTTCTGTTAACAAAAAATAAACCATTGAAACTTGTAATGAATTTTTGTGAGTTTATTGGAGCCAAACTGTCTACATAGGCCAGGAAGCGGAACCTCAACGAATTGAGATAATGCTCCTGAGAATGGCGGGTTACAATTGTATTTATATATTGCAATCAAAGGAGGGACATAGGTGGGTTACATGAAATTTATTGGTGATAGATTAAGGAAGAGGGATAAGCAATCCCACCTGGGATTGGATAAAAAGTGAAATGATGGACACATGCTTAGGTGGGTGCAGGAACAATTAATATGGTAACAAAGGAATTTGTGGTATCTGTCCTGGAGGCCCACCACATTTGGTTGTGTCTCAGGGGCTCCAGAAAAAGGGAAGTCACAAGGTACCCAGACATCTCATACATATATTATATTAGAGGCAAAAAGGCAAACAGGCTCAGTAAATATCTAAGTTGATCGTTGTCAGGGAGAATATCAGCCTAGGACATGAGTACCCACTATAACCTGTTTGTAGTTAAATATTTAATTTTAAGACCATCTTTTGCGGGGTTTTTTAGGTTTCTGAGTTTGCAAGACTGCCATGCATGCCTCCCCTGAACTTGTCAGGTTAGCATGTGGCCCCTTTCGTCCACATTTCCATTTACTGATGAGCTGCGGCCGCATGAGGAGCTAGGATTCGATTTGTGGGGCAGCTAGGATGAGCCAAGCAGCTTAGCTGGGTGGAGCAGCTAAAGGAAGAAAAAGAAGAAAAAAATGGCGGGGTCTGATTTGGTGTTTGGCTCAGCTGTATTCCGGCACCTAACAAATGATGTGCCTGGTGAAGTTAAGACTAGATGGATATTTGCTGGGTGAATGAGGGGATCTGGGTACCACTGGTATTATTAATACTGACTAGAGGCTCGGTGCATAAAATTCATGCACTGGGTGGGGATTCCCTCAGTCTGGCCTGCGTCCTCTCTCAGTCCAGGACCCCTCATGCCTTACCACCCACCTGCAGCAGAGGCTGGAGTGGCTCCTGCCACTGCTGTTGCACTAGCCAGGTGAGCCTGGCTTCTGGCTGAGCAATGCTCCCCCTGTGGGAGCACACTGACCACCAGGGACAGCTCCTGCATTGAACATCTGCCCTCTGGTGGTCAGTGCGCATCATAGCAACCGTTCCATCGATTTGCATGTTA
Source organism: Antrozous pallidus (assembly GCA_027563665.1). Classification (NCBI taxonomy): domain Eukaryota; kingdom Metazoa; phylum Chordata; class Mammalia; order Chiroptera; family Vespertilionidae; genus Antrozous; species Antrozous pallidus. Next base: position 72,669,550 of record CM050523.1, on the reverse strand, counting down.
CTGTTTTATTCTATAGGATAGGATAGGACAGTGGTTGGCAAACTCATTAGTCAATAGAGCGGCAAACCCCGGCTCTCGAGCTGCATGTGGCTTGTGAGCCTCAGTTTGCCAACCACTGGGATAGGATGTTGTAGGCAGAAAGATGGGAGAGCAAGGATGATGGGCCAGGTACAGGTCACCAGAGGGGGACCCCAGACACCTAGTGAAGAGAAAGAACTGGTAGAGCAGATATTGGAAATAATCAATTCAAGACCATGCCCCTAGGACTGCTCTGCACTCCACAATGGCAGGCATTGCCGGAGGTCAGGCAGGTGGGATTCCCCGGAACTTTTGTCCTCTTTCTCGTGGTTAGTCAGGTGGTAGACCCCCACCCATAGATGAAAACAAGGGACAGGGGCTAGAGGAAAGCCCCCGACTAACTTCCATGCAAAGACATGCTACAGGCCCACCCCCATAGGTCAGCCTGAAGAAGAAAGCAGTGCGTTCCCCTCCAAGGGTTTAACAGGAGTCCTAGCCATTCCTCAGGGCAGCTCTTTGAGCAGCCCGCTCAATATTTCTCATCAAGTGTCCTTTCTCTCTGCTTGCTCAAATAAACCTTCTCTAGCGAGTTTGGGTCTTGGGTCTGAATTATTTCCTTAGCCAGAACCCAAGTAGGAGGTCGCTGGACTCAGGTTTGGTCTGACCCCACGAGTGAGACACCTGGTACCGGTCCCACGGCCTACAACACTACCCTTTTTTTTTTTTTTATCATTAATGCTGTTATGCAAATAATACCAACGTGCAGCAGGAAAAGTTGAGGATACAGGAAGGCACAAAGACAAATATCTGAAAATAGTTTCTAGGGTGCTCTGGCCCCAATGGATAAATCCTAACTGTGGCCCTAACCGGTTTGGCTCTGTGGATAGAGCGTTGGCCTGCGGACTGAAGGGTCCAGGATTCGATTCCCGTCAAGGGCATGTACCATGGTTGCGGGAACATCCCCACTAGGGGGCGTGCAAGAGGCAGCTGATCAATGTTTCTCTCCCATCGATGTTTCTCTATCCCTCTTCCTCTCTGCAAAAAATCAATAAAATACATTTTAAAAAAGAAAAAGCCTAACTGTGTACCTTCCAGCTGTGCCCAGCCTTAACTCCAGTCTCAGACTCTCAGCAGCTCGCCCCGCTCACTCCAGTCCGCGTTTACCTCTCCGGGCCCGGGCCCCGCCCCCGGCTGCAAGAACTGGAAACGCCATGCGCTTCCGGCCGCGACCATTGGGAGGGCCGGGAGGAGGTTGCACTGGGCATGCGCGCAGGAGGGGCACGCGCAGGCGCCGCAGACGTCGCAGGAGGCACAGTGTTCACGCCCCCTTCCTGCTTCCTCCACTTTCTCACCAACCCGGCCGAGTTCTGGAGGCCCTTTGCCCAACCCGTGGGCGGCAGGTGAGGACCGCCGGGCTGCAGGGACGGGTCGAGCGGCCTCAAGCTCTCTCCGTTCCTCCGCGGGCTCCGCCGGCGTGTCTGCCTCGGGGACTTCGACGCGTCGTGGTGGGAGGCGTCGGCGGCACCGACGAGGGGTCGGGAGCTGGCAGAGGGGCGATCGGGAAGCCGGCAGAGGAGGATCCGGGGAGCCGGCAGAGGGGGGACCGGGGAGCAGGCAGAGGGATGACCCGGGAGCCGGAAGAAGGGAATCCGGGGCGCAGGCAGAAGGGGGACCGGGGAACCGGCAGAAGGGAATCCGGGGCGCAGGCGGAGGGGGAGCTGGGGAGCAGGCAGAGGGGGGACCAGGGAGCGGACAGGGGGACAGGGGAGCCGGCCAAGGGGGATCCGGGCGCAGGTCTGGCTCCGGCCCCGAACCTGTCTTGCTCCCCCTTTGCCGCTGGAGCGCATACACCGCGGAGACCTGCCTCCCGGCCCAGCGCCAGGAGGTGGAGTGATGGTTGTCGGAGAGCTTTCAGGTCCCGGTAACATCGGTGACCATGGCAGCGTCCTGGTCGGAGGTGTGCACCTCGCACATGCGTGGCCCTGACTGGAAGCGTGTTTGAAAAGCACCCTCAGGTGCCTGGAGCGCTGACACACATCAGCCTGTCTCCTGTCCCTGGACCACAGATTCCACCTTTTTTTGTTTTAATATATCTTATTGATTTTTTTTTTTTTTTACAGAGAGGAAGGGAGAGGGGTAGAGAGTTAGAAACATCGATCAGCTGATGTGATCCCCCACTGGATATGTGCCCCCAGGTACATGCCCTTGACAGGAATCGAACTTGGGACCCATCAGTCTGCAGGCCAACCCTCTATCCATGAGCCACACTGGTTTCGGCAGACTCCGCCTTTTTACACCCTATCTTTAGGGTTCAAATATTTCCCTCCTGCTTGTTTTGGGGCCGGTATCCTCTCTCAGCTGGGACCCTGGAGGGTGAAGAGGAGGTGCTTTTACCGACACCAGTGTTGAATGGAGTCAGAGGTCTGGCGATACCGAGCGGAGGTGAATGGGTTGAACAGGAAAACCTATACTCCGCTACTGCGCGTGCGAATCGGTACCACCACTCAGGAAAGCGATTTGACACTACCTAGCAAAGATGAAGACGCATATTGTCTGTGGCCCAACACACACACTTTTATTTTTACTTTTTTACACAGAGTGGAAGGGAGGGGGAAAGAACGAGAGAAACATTGATGTGAGAGAGACACATCGATTGGTTGCCTCCTGCTGGCGCCCCGACCGGGGAATCGAGCCTGCAGGTGAGGTGCGTGCCCTTGACCAGGAGGAATCCCAGTCCCTTCAGTCCTAGGGCCCACGCTCTTTACAGGGAGCCGGACCGCCAGGGCCACCCTTTGAACGCCATGAAGAAATTCACACAGGTACACCGGCAGACGTGTATGAGAACATGCACAACTGAGCCTTTTGTGGTATCAGAGGCCCCTCAAGTACCCTCGTGAGCGGTTGGGGGCGCGTGTGGTGCCTCACGGAGCAGAGCGCCATCCCCAGCGGAGACCGATGAGGTGGAGCCTCCCGCCTCTGGGCCAACAGCTCAGAACTGAAAAGGCTGAGCAGTGGGTTGTTTGGGGAAATGAGCTTGTGGAAAATTAAGGAAAAGCAGGTGTGACAAGTGTCAGAATATCACCTCTGAAAGTCGAAGGGTATGCTGTCTAAACCACAGATGTAAATCCTGTTTCACATCCAATCAGCATTTAATAGACATTGTTCCCAGAAAACGTACCTTTAGAGGAGAAGGGGAAGCATAACACGAACCTTCTAAGGTTTTCCCAGGCCCTCCTACCCCCTCTCCCGTCACTCGCTACCTCGGGCCCCTGAGAGCAGGCCTTGGTCATGGCCGGCGCTGAGACAAACCAGCTCTCAGGGTCATGGTCCAGTCCTTTGGCAGTGGTTTGTGTTGGAAGTTCAAGGTTAAGGATCTGATTTCCCGCTGGACTGGACACCCTCTATGTGAGCATTGTCCCCAGAAACAGAGAAGGTGCTTCCTCCTTTGGACTGGATTAGAAACCAGGTTTCCGAGGAGAAGCTAAACATCGTTGTACACTTAAGCTGTGACTTGAAAGATGGTTGCTTTTTGCAGGTGCGGAAGCGAAAGGTGTTTCTCAGTCTCTCCCCCCACCCCATAATCAACCCCCACCGCACGGGATAGGTTGCAGCCTGAGGGCAAGTCATTGTCACGCAGGTGCACAGTTGGACAGTAGGAGTTGCTCTGGCTGTTGTACTTTCCAGGGGTCAGACAATTATAAGATGAATGGCATGTGTTTACCAGTTTTATAAAGTAGCCTGGCCAACATGGCTCAGTGGCTGAGCATCGACCTATGACACAGGAGGTCAGGGTTCGATTCCCGGGCAGGGCACATGCCCAGGTGGTGGGCTTGATCCCTACCTAATGTAGGGCGTGTAGGAGTAGTCGATTCTCATCATTGATATATTTCTGTCTCTCTTCCTCTCCCCTCTGACATCAATAAAAATATATTTAAAAAGAAGAAAGAAAAAATAGGATAAAATGAGCTTAATAGTAGCTGGGAGGAAAAGCTGATGAGGTTGGCGTATTTGCCTTTGTTTCAGGGACCATGGGGGACGCTCCGGGCACTGAGCAGAGCCTGACCACGGAGCCCCAGCTGGCCGAGGAGGGAGCAGAAAGCATCGCCCCGGAGGCACCGCAGCAAGAACCCCGGCTGCTCTACCAGGAGGAAACCATTGATCTCGGGGGCGACGAGTTTGGTTCGGAGGAGAATGAGCCGGTCTCGGACGACTCCAATAACTTCGTGGACAAGCTCAGTGAGCACATGATGGAAAGCGTCCTCATTTCCGATTCTCCCAACAACAGCGAGGACGACACGGGTGAACTCGGCGCGGCGCAGGACGTCCGGGAGCCGGCGGGGGGCAGCGCCGACCGCAGCCAGGACAGTGTCCCAGGCACAGGCGCCGAGGACACGCCCAGTCCTGACAGCGAGAGTGATGGAGACAGAGCACCTCAGGGCGGCTCGGAAGTGACCCCAGGCCCCAGGGCGGCCTTGCAGGGAGCCCTGGAGCCGGAAGGGAAAGCCCTGCCAGCCTGTGAGCACGCAGACGCGGGGGAGCCGGGCCCCCGGCCTCCGGCCTCGCCCCCTCCCAAGGAGGCGCCCGTGCCCGTGTGCACCATCTTCAGCCAGGACCCGGCCGTGGCCGCCCAGCCCAGCCCCTTCCTGCAGGATGGCTTCGAGTCCCAGATGGTGAAGTCGCCCAGCTTCAGCGGCCCCAGCCGGCCGGCCCCCGGGACGCCTCCGCCGGCCGTGCAGCCCAGCCCCAGCCTGAGCACCTTCTTCGGGGAGACGGCCGGCTCCAACTCCTTGGCCTCGGACTTCTTTGATTCCTTCACCACCTCCACGTTCATCTCCGTCAGTAACCCCCACGCAGGCGCGGGGGTCCCCGGGCAGCTGTCTCCGCTCGCCTCTCCGGCGGGAGCGGCCTCCCCGGGGACGGAGAGCGCGGAGCCCGCCGTCCCCACAGCCTCGCCCGAGATCCCTCCGTCCCCCAAGCCCTTCTCCCAGATCCAGGCCGTGTTCGCGGGGAGCGAGGACCCCTTCGCCACCGCCCTGAGCATGAGCGAGATGGACCGCAGGAGCGACGCCTGGCTGCCCGGCGAGGCGACCAGGGAGGTCCTGGTTGCCGTGGCCACGCAGCAGTACGGCACCGTGTTCGTCGACAAGGAGAACCTCACCATGCCGGGCCTCAAGTTCGACAACATCCAGGTGAGGCCGGGCCTCTCCGAGCACAGAGACGCTCACGGGTGCCCCTCCTCCATGACGTGGGTCATTCTGTGCTCGTCTCGGTCCCCAGCTGCTTCTGTTGCTTCTATACACGTACGCCTTTTACATACATGTACTCTGTATGTGTGCATATCTTCTAGATACATAAGCGCTGTATGCAAGTAGAATATCTTTTCTATGCGTACACCATACATAAGTGAATACCTTTCAAGCATTGGGAAGCCCTATTTTTAGGGGTTCCTAAGGTTCTGATTGTGCGGGTCCGTGTTCTGTCCCCGGGTGATTTCGCACCCTGTTGATGTCCCTGGTGGAATGTGAGGAAGTGGTGCTGGTCTTAGGGGTGACTCCAGCGAGGGAGCGGGATACCCTGCAGTTCTCGGAAGTGGCTCCAGGTTTGGTGCCATCGGCTTCCTGGTGACACCCAGGATTCAGCGTACGACAGCCCCCACCCCCCACCCCGCTTTGTTTTTCAAACAGGCTTATCCCCTTGATTGTGCTTGAATGCAGTGGAGCTGGCCACAGCTGGCGCCACAGCTGGTTCTCTGCTCAGAGACCTGGGCCTCCACGGGATGTGGGGGGTTTGTGTTGCGTGTGACGTGCTTGACGTGGACCGAGCTCTCGGACTCACCAAGGAAGCTGGCAGTGCCCTGGTAGCAAACCGCACAAGCGGGAATGTTATGTGTAGCGAGTAGCAGTGTCAGCTCAGCCTCCCTGAGGATAACGCATAAAGACGCTCCCGTTCCCTCACCCGGCTCCCTGTGCTGTGCTGTCAGGGTGTGGGAAACAGCTGTCTCGGCAGCCCTGAGGGGCCATGGCTGTTTTAAAAACCGCCTGCATCCCACTCTCGGGGGCTGTCATCAGGAAGGAGTCTCACCCTGGCCGCCGCGTGTTCAGATGGTTGGAGCGCCGTCCCGTGCCCTGCAAGGCTGCAGGTCCGGCCCCGGCCAGGGCACGTGCGGGAGCCAGCCCATCGTCGTATCCCTGGCACATCAGTGTTCTCTCTGAAGTCAGTTTTCTTAAAAAAGGATCCCAGCGTCGGGGTGTCCGCAGGGTGTGGCTTCTCGTGGCAGAGAACCGAAACACCCCCGCAGCCCACAGTCGGGCGGCAGCCAGAGAGCACGGACTCCCCTCCCCACGGGGGTGTCGCACACAAGCGATAGCACAGCAGGTGTTTGCTGAGCTTCGTGTGTCCTTGGTAGATGGAAAACCGGATATGACATAGCCCACAGTGAGCCATCTCCATCCTGCCCCGAGGTGACCCGGGACTGCGCCCTGCCTCCTCCCTCCCGTCTTCCCGGAGTCCCTGCATGGGGGGGGGGGGGGGGGGGGGTCTGGCCTCCAGCACCTGCCTTCGGGCTCTCTGCTGTGTGCAGTTCTCCCTCTACCTCTGTGACTTAACCCTTAACCCGGTGGCGCTCTGCGGGTGCTGGGACCACGGGTCCTCGGGTGTGTTTGGAAATGTGCTGGGGGGACCGGCCGGCACGTGACGTTAGGGATGGGCCCAGAGGCTCACTCCCTGCCGCGGCCTCGGCATCGCACAGGGCACACTGGGCACCGGCGTGAGAAAGTGCTGACGTTCTGTGCGGGTTTAACCCCGACCGGGCGAGGTCAGGGTCAGTGGAAGCTTTATGAACCCTGACTGCACGGTACCCGCCACGTCCCGGTGGAGAGGGAGTTTCGGGGTGATGGTCTGGTGGCTGAGTTAGTGACCTGCTCGCTCCTTCCCAGGGGGACGCCGTCAAGGACCTGCTGCTGCGCTTCCTGGGGGAGAAGGCGGCGGCGCGGAGGCAGGTGGCGGACGCCAGCTCCGTGGAGCAGTCCTTCGTGGGCCTGAAGCAGCTCATTGTAAGGAGCCGGTGCTCGGTCTCAGTGTGTGTGTGTTCCTTCGGGATGGTTTCCCTGGAGCTGATTACCTCGCATATATGACCCAGAGCCCTAGCACACGAAGAGGATTTTGTTAGAATAGATGCCAGGCCTGTGGAGCAAAAAGCATCGTATCAACCTGCTTTCAATTTTCAATCCAATTAGTCTAAAAGCCATTATTTTAAATGATCAGCTTCCTTGAAGCACAGTATGCTTGGATTAAATAAGCTTCATCAAGTATAATGTCTAGAGAGAAATAACTTTGTTATTTTTTTTTAAATGTCCTGTCTTCTCCCCTGAGTATGGAAGGCTTGTAGTGCACGGTGTCCCAGGGCTCAGGTCTCAGCAGGAAAGAGCAGGGGAGTGTATTGTGCTGACAGACTGGCCTGACATAGGGTTCATCGAGTCTTTCACGGCAATGACGGAAGCAGGTTAAACATACGGAACTCACCACATGCAGACCTCACAGATACACGCACATGTAGCCAACACAGCTTCCACTAGAGCCGTGGTCGGCAAACCGCGGCTCTCGGGCCACATGCGGCTCTTTGGCCCCTTAAGTGTGGCTCTTCCACAAAATACCACGGCCTGGGCGAGTCTATGTTGAAGAAGTGGCATTAGGAGAAGTTTAAGTTTGAAACATTTGGTTCTCAGAAGAAATTTCAATCGTTGTACTGTTGGTGTTTGGCTCTGTGGACTAATGAGTTTGCCGACCTCTGCTCCAGAGCGTTGATTTCAAACTGGAAGGTTAACAGAGCGCACAGATGGGGTTGTCTTGGAGGAAGGCGGGTGGGCTGGGGGTGGGCGGGGGCAGCTCTCCACGGGTTCTCTGCCGGGCCCGTCGGCAGCTGCGTGCCGGCGTCCCGCTTGGCCCCTTCCCGCCGACGGACGTGTGGCTGGGACCTCGGCCTCGCCCGGTGGCCTCTGCCCGGCGGGCTGCCGGCGATGCCCTGCGTCCAGCACTGGCCCGTCTTGCCGTGCCTTTCAGAGCGGCAGGAACTGGAGGGCGGCGGTGGACCTGTGCGGGCGCCTCCTCACGGCCCACGGCCAAGGCTACGGCAAGAGCGGGCTGCCCACCAGCCACACGGCAGACTCGCTGCAGGTGAGCGGGGCTCTGGGCGTTCTGTTTATTGTAATGGGTGGGGGGGCGCGCGGACCTTTCTCTCCAATAAGAACAGTGGGAACAAAGACCCGAATTCAGTCCCAGGTTGAGAATGTTCTGGTCCCCCCTTTGTGACAACACAGATGTGACCTGGACTTGTCTCTGTCTGAGACCCGGAGCTGGAGGGTCAGCACCCAGTGTCCCTGCAGGGCTGCTGGGGGAGCGGTTCGGGGAGGGTCTGGGATGGCCTCCAGGGAGGGCGGCCTCCTCGGGGCATCTCTCACAAGGAACAAGGGAACAGTGGCTCTTCTGGGATAACATTGCAGAGCGAGTGTGAGTGAGACTAGTCTCAGGTCAGGGCGGGTGAGGGAGGAAGGGCCTCGAGGGGAAGGAGGAGACAGCGTACCCTGAACCCGGACTGGACTGACTGGGTTCCTGCCTCCTGGAGCTCTCCGTGTGGACACAGGACACCGGAGCATTTAGGGGGATGCCTGGGGGAGGGGCATCGGGCAGGCCGTCCCCAAGGTCCGCCCGCGGTGACCTGCGCCTCCTCGTGTGCAGCTGTGGTTCGTGAGGCTGGCGCTGCTGGTGAAGCTGGGCCTGTTCCAGAATGCCGAGCTGGAGTTCGAGCCCTTCGGGAGCCTGGACCAGCCCGACCTCTACTACGAGTATTACCCGCACGTGTACCCGGGGCGCCGAGGTGAGGCTCCCGCGCCGCCTTCCCTCGGCGTGGCTTGGCACACACTGGTTCCTCAGTTTCCTCTGTCCCCGGTCCTGGGAGAGCAGTGCCTGGCATTGGCCCTGAGCGCCTCACCTGTTTGTCATACACCCGCCTGGGCGAGCCCACGGGGCGGCCACGGTTCCGTCCCCCCATTCGCCAGGCACCTCCAGTGAGAGTCCGTGTAAGGACGCGGGGGCTCTCGGGCTCCCTGGCCTTGCTCCGTTGTAACCAGGTACAGGCGTGCTCGGAGAAGGGACAAACACACCTGTGCACCATGCTCGTCCTTTGCCTTCTCTTAGCCTCTGCTGTCATTTGATTGATTGAAAAATGTGGGCGACGGTGTGAGGCAGAGCGACAGGAAATGAGAACTAGGGCACAACTTTGGCTCCAACGGCACACGCATGTGCACACATGTGCACTCATGCACCCACACATACCATAGACTCTGGCTGAAGCGGCGTCCTCGACCTGGGCCTGACGCACTCGGGCTCAGCCCCTGCCCTGGCTCTGGGCCCCCCACACCCTCACCTGCTGGCAGGTTCTCCCTGCAGGTTCTGGAACCACACTGCACCTCGGCGAGCTTGCCAGCAGAAGGGGCTGACCCACAGTGTTCTGTGTTGTCTTGTGTTGGAGGAGGGCCCAGCTGTCTCATTGGTGTGTCAGTCTGCATGGCTGCAGGAGACACTCCCTGGCCCTCTGATGGCTGGAGCATGCTTACATGCCAGAACATGTTTACATGCTAGAACATGCTTACACGGGCTTCACCCACATGCACTCTGCAGAATGCACATGGAGAACTTGACGGTGTCAGGCGGTCCTGTGGTCCCCGCTGGGGGGAGGGCTGCACAGCTCGCATGCATGCGCGGGGCAGGGGGCGCGCTCTTCACGGCACCAGCTGACGCTCTGGCCTTGGCCGCAGGCTCCATGGTGCCCTTCTCCATGCGCATCCTGCACGCGGAGCTGCAGCAGTACCTGGGGAACCCGCAGGAGTCGCTGGACCGGCTGCACCGGGTGAAGGCTGTTTGTAGCCAGGTAGGTGCAGGGCTCCCCCTCCCCCCAGTCCCCACCATCCCTGGTCCTCCCAGTGCCCACTGTCACCCTGCTGCCTCAGGAAGGCAGGCCTGGCCTGCGGGACCCTGTGCCGTCTTCTTGCTGACATCATGGCGGGCAGGGGGCAGCTTGGGAGGCTGGAGTCCTGAGGCCCTTGCTCTTCAGTGCATTGCTGGGAGGCAGGAGCTCTCGCAGGAGGCACCTGTGAGTGGTGGCAGGCACTGGGGAAGCTGGACGAGTGCCAGGCCCTCAGCTGCAGTGCCCTGAGCCCCTGCTGCTCTCACGCAGGCCTGGGCAGCGCTATGGACAGCGGTTTACAGGTCCCAGAGCGGTTTACATCATCCTGACCCTGTCGCTGGCCCCCTAACTCAGGACAGCTGGGCTGGAGTGCCCCCAAATCGCTCCCCCCCCAATCGTCCAGGTTGAGAGTAACAGTTGTGTGGCGATGAGATCATTCCATTGGAGACGTTAGGCAGACCTGGGGGGGCAGTGCTCTGTTCCCACTCGGCCTGCCTCCCAGCGCTGGTCTTCAGAGTTCTCGCAGGGCGTGTGTTTCGGGGAGCAGTGCACAGGTTGGGGTGGAGCTCCGGTGCGGAGCTGCTCTCAGACTACAATAGCACGCAGGCAGGAGCAGCAGCTTCGGCTGTTAGAGAAATAAGGTTACATCTCAGTCCCAGCCGCTCTGGGGGAGCTTGTATGGGTTCCGGAGGTGCAGCCCCACAGCCACAGGTGGGGGACATTGATGGTGAAACCCCAACTTCCGGGTCCGGCCGCAGCCCAGTCCCAGGACGGTCTCGCACAGGCGGGCAGGCCACTGAGGGAGAGACACCCACCGTTCGGTGGTGGAGTGGGGGGCGGGTCAGGGCATTTCGTCCTTTTCTCTGGCTCGCTGAGGGGGCCGCCACCTGGTGCCGGCAGCCAGCGGACAGGGTGGGAGAGGGCCGGGGCCCCTCGGGAGGAAGCGCTGCCAGGCAGGTGTGGGCCCGGGACCGGCCCGCCCCGGTGCTCAGTTCTCTGCCTGCAGATCCTGGCCCACCTGGAGCAAGGCCTGGCCGAGGACGGCAGCATGAGCAGCATCTCGCCCGAGAACCGGCAAGGTCCGTGCGGCTTCCCTCCTGCAGTTCCCGGGGCGCTCGGCGCAGCCCCCCGGTTCTGTGGTCTCGTCCCCAATCAACCCCCCTCCCCAGGGCAGCTCCTCCGGACCTTCGGCCCGGGACTCCCTGAGGAGATGGAGGGCAGGCCCACGCTGGTCTAGACCGAAGGCGGGCTGGAGGAGGGGGCACTGTGGGAGAGGGGAGAAGGGGGGTAACGGGCAGGGGCCAGACTGGAGGTTTGAAGATGCCCTAGGTGGGGAGGGGGTCAGCCGGCTGGCTGTGCACGCGCCCTGTGGGGAGTCGGCTTCAGGTGGCCTCACCTTGGCGGGCGTGTGACTTTCCGGCAGCGCCTCTGCCTGTGCCACGGGAGGTGACAAAGCTCCCTCTGTGGAGCGGGAGGAGGGGTGTCCTGTCTCCCTCTAAAGCTTAGCTAACAGGTCTGGAACCTGGGAAGGCAGAGCCCAGTGCTGACCCCATGGGGCGCCTTGCACAGGCCATGGGCAGCTCCCCCTCCTCCTCGGGCAGCCCTGCAGGTCACACAGGCTGTCCTGGGTTTCTCCCTGTGAGGGCCTTCGTGGTGAGGAGTTCTCGGGGTGCTGACGCTGGCCCTGGCCATGGTCTGTCCCCCGAGGCGGAGCCCTGCCCTCTGTTGCTGCTGTGTCCCTCCATGGCCACCTCCCGGAGCCGGAGCGCCGGCCTCGGGTGTGCGGCTCCACCCGGCCCCGTTCGCTCACGCCCTGCCCTCTCTTGCAGCCTCCGTGCAGCTGTGGCGGTCCCGCCTGGGCCGGGTGACCTGCTCCATGGCCAACTGCCTGCTCCTGATGAAGGTGCGTGGGGCTGGGCGCGCGGAGGTCGGCACAGCAGGGCACACTCGGGCCACGAGCTGAGACTCTGTGCGAGCAATTCCACAGAATGGAGTTTCCTTGTCCGTGTAGTCGTTAAGCGGGGGTCTGGTGGTTCAGTTCAAAACAGCATTCACACCCGTGCCGCCACCTCAGTCCCCGAGTTGCCTGCGCTCCGCCCGAGTGGCTCTGTGCTCCCTGTGGCAGCGGGCCTTCTCGTCTGGGGTGATTGGCTGGGTGCTCAAGGCGTCAGGGGGTGATTGGCTCAGGCTGTCCCCTAGGCCAAGGGCACAGTGTCCTGTCCTGGGGAGCAGTGCTCCCCAGGACAGGACACTGAGCCTCCGGCCCAGGGGGACAGCCTGCCAGCCATGGGGCCAAGGCAAGGCTGCACCCCGGGGGGAGGGGTGCTTTGTCTCCTCCTTCCCCTCCTCCCCCTCCCCCTCGAGCAGCCCTGCAGCTCACACAGCTTGTCCTGGGGCCTCTCCCTGTGTGGAGACCTGCAGCCCCCCCCCCCCAAACCCCTCCAACACCTGCCCCAGTGGGACCTGCTCCAGGTGCTGCCGGCTGAGGAAGCTGCCGCAGGAACCAATCAGCCGCAAGGCAGCAGTCTCGCTGTCCTCCCCTGGCCCCCAAGGTCATTGCGAGCTGCAGTGGGCGGGCGGGCAGGCAGTTTACCGATGGAGAGGCGTGACCTGGCGCTGCATGTCTGCGGGCTGCCGTGCGATGGAGCCAGGGGCCCTCCGTGTGGGGCGCGGGGAGGCTGGGAGCAGGGCAAGTTCAGGGCCACAGCTCAGCCGCTGTCACAGAGGTGTGCCCAGGACTGGCCTGAGGAGCCAGCACAGCAGTTCCCCAGTCAGCACCCCACCTTCTGTGCCCTTGAGTATATGCCACTGGGGTGCTGAGTGCCCTTCACACCTGGGGAGCCTCCCGCTCTGTCTCCCAGCCCAGCACGGTGGTGAGGACGGGTGGGGGTGAGGAGCGCTATTGCTCTAGCGTTTTCCCTTCAGGCTCACATGTTCCCTCGCACCTCAGCTGCACCTGCCCTGGGGCCCGTGTGGGCAGGAGGAGGAGTGCCCCAAGCCCACAGCCTCCGAGGTCACCAGCTGCTCCCGAGGCTACGGCTCTGCCCCTCCGCCCTCACACAGGCCATTCCCCCACCACTCACCCCTTGTCCCCCAGCCCCTCCCTCCGCCCTCACACAGGCCATTCCCCCACCACTCACTTCACCCCCCGTCCCCCAGCCCCGTCCCCCAGCCCCTCACACAGGCCATTCCCCCCACCACTCACCTCACCCCTTGTCCCCCGGCCCCCTCCCCTCCGCCCTCACACAGGCTTCACGGGAAGTCCCCTCAGAGAAACCAGCACAGTCAGAATTCACAGGCAGACAATGCACTCATGTAGCTGAACCTCAGGAGGGAGGTCAGCTGTTCCAAAACTCTTGACTTTTCTGCATTTTTTAGACACGGACAGAAAATTACGGGATGGACATGCTTTTCTTTGTTGTATTGTCCTAATGTCTCTAGGCCCCAAGCGTATCTTCTGCCTGCATGTCGGTAGCGTGTAGAGGACGTCCGCACAGAACACGTTATTGTTTCAAAAATGCTTTTACGGTGGGAGAATTGAATTTGAAATTTTAGATTAATCTTTCATTTCTGAGTTTGAAGAAAGAGTGGAAATGGTTGCAATTTATGCCACTCAAGCTTGTGCTGTTTCCACCTAGTGGCCATGCCCAGCATTGCAGGCCTGTGGTCTTGCTATGTGGTGTCAGGTTAATTAAATTATGTGTATAGGCTAACAGCGGGTTATTTAATCGGCCATTTAATTATTTTGAATAACATTCCTATTACAGGGGAATAAATATTAATTTAACTTTTAATGATGAGAAATGTGTTCACGTGCTCCCGCCCCGAGTGTCTGCATAATGCACTCCGCACAGCCACATGTCCCGCGCCGGGAGAGTCCGCCTCTCACTTTATTTTATTTTATCACCATTTAACCCTCCCCTGAGGACATGTTATTGGTTTGAGAGAAACATGAATTGGAGAGAAAAATCAATCGGTTGCTTCCCAGGGATGGGACCCAGAGCCTTTTGGTGCCCAGGACGGCTCTCCCACCGACTGAGCCACCCGGCCAGGGCTCCCCTCTCACTTTGGTGCCTGTTAGTCCTCGTCCGAAGGTGTTTTTCCATTGCGTTGGAGGGAGGGAAGAGGGGAGGGAAGGAGACATCAGTGTGCGAGAGGCATAGTAATTGGTTGCCTCCCGACCTGGGTGCTGCATACCCTGGATGGGGAATCCAACCTGGGAGCCGTCTGTGCTCAGGCCACGCTCTAACCACTGAGCGCACCAGCCAGGACTCACCTCTCTCTTTAAGTGTCGCTCTCTCCTTATGCTCCAGAGGCCTGCAGGTGTCCTCGGGCCTGCGGGCGGCAAGGCGGGCGTGCCCTGGGTAGGCAGGTGGTTCCTGCTGGGCCTCCTGCTTCCTGCCATGCGTGTGTCCCCGTGTCCTCCACACGGGGTCCCCGGGGCCTCGGGCAGAGCCGTGTCCCCACCTGACAGCCGCCGCTCCCGCAGGACTACGTGCTGGCCGTGGACGCCTACCGCTCCGTCATCCAGTTCCACCCCGAGCAGGAGCCGCAGCTGCTCAGCGGCATCGGCCGCATCTTCCTCCAGGTGGGCACGCCGCGAAGGCGCGTGGGGAGGCCGGGCTTGCTGACCGTCCCCGGGCTCTGGCGGCTGCGGCGGAACCGAGCAGTTAGCTGGTGGGACGAGGAACTCGCTGGGCCAGGCGGCGGGGGTGACTGTCATGTCACTGGTCAAGGCCGGCCAGAGGGTCGATTGGGGCCGGCCTCGTTGCACAGCCTGTGCACGCTGTACTTCCTAACGTGTCAGGCAGCCTTTCGTTTTACTTTCATCCCGTGTAACTGTGCTGCCATGCAGGGTTTCTTTCCGAAAGTAGAGGCTGCAGACCTGCATCTGACGCGGCCCACGTATTGCTCTTGAGCGTGGCCCGCGCGGTGGGTTCGATTCGGCCGCAGGGAGGCAGGGAGGGCCGCCCGCTGCATCCCACGCGTCTCTGGCAGTTTTACCAGGGGGTGACGCGTGGCAAGTGTCGGAGCCCCTGCTCGGCACAAATGTCTTCACGACGTGCCCGAGGGGTGAGCGGGCGCGGCTGCGGACTTACCGCCCGAAATGACTCTGTCCGAGCAGATTGGAGACATAAAGACGGCCGAGAAGTACTTCCAGGACGTGGAGAGGGTGACGCAGAAGCTGGACGGGCCGCAGGGGAAGATGATGGTGCTGATGAACAGGTAGGGGAGCTCACACCGAGGGTGTCCCGCAGCCCCCCGCGCACAGCCCCTGGGAACGCGGGCCCCTGTCCCGGCCCTCAAACCGGAACAGGTCACAGCCCAGGCGTGGACGGGTTTCCTTGAGTCACAGCCATTCTTTTAGCCGCAAGAATGGACTTTAAAATTTTTCTTTGTTTTTCACAGTACTCACATTGCCCCATTTTCCCCGTAAATTGGCGCCTGTGTGTCCTCTCCCGGCACCCACTGTCTGTCCTCCCCCACTGCTGTCCCGGGCTGGCTCTTGTGGGCCAAGCAGCCAGAGCACCCGGAGGCCGTGGTGCTCCCTCGGGAGCAGAGACGCTGCGGCCGGACCGGTCACAGCGGGAAGAGGCCGGGATTCATGACGGTGTTTAAGAGAAAGCTTCTTTAGAAAGTCACAGAGGCAAAGGGGGGGCCTTGGAGCTTAGGAGAAGGCGGCAATGACTGTGCCCGGAGAGGAGGGGAGGGGAAGGCGGTGCTCCCAGCACCTTGAGTCCTGTCCAGAGTCAGTTGGGGGCCTCGCTGAGCTTTGGGCCGGCCGACGGCACTCACCGGCCGCCTGGAGGTCGCCGTCCCAGGGCGATCGCCGCCCGGGCCTCTGCCCTGGAGGCTGACGCCGTACCCGTCGCTTCTGTCCCAGAGCTTTTCTTCACCTCGGCCAGAACAACTTCGCAGAAGCCCACAGGTTCTTCACGGAGATCTTAAAGATCGACCCCACAAACGCAGTGGTGAGGCTTCAGCAGATGTGGCTCACACCTGCAGGCCCCCGTCCAGCCCTCTGGCCCGGGCGGTGGCCATGGGGGGTGGGGCCCGGCCCCACACGCCCCTGACACACCCCCAGTACAGCCCCAGTCCCGACACCCCGTCCTCTGAGGGCTTGGGGGTCCTGGGTTTGCGCGCCCCCGGTACAGCCCCAGTCCCGACACCCCGTCCTCTGAGGGCTTGGGGGTCCCGGGTTTGCGCGCCCCCGGTACAGCCCCAGTCCCGACACCCCGTCCTCTGAGGGCTTGGGGGTCCCGGGTCTGCGCGCCCCCGGTACAGCCCCAGTCCCGACACCCCTGTCCTCTGAGGGGGTGGGGGTCCCGGGTCTGCACGCCCCCGGTACAGCCCCAGTCCCGACACCCATCCTCAGAGGGGGTGGGGGTCCGGGCCCGCATGCCCGGGGCACAGCGCAGTGCTGACCCCCCCGCCCCCCCCCCCCCCCCAATCCTTCAGGCCAACAACAACGCGGCAGTGTGTCTGCTGTACCTGGGCCGGCTCAAGGACTCGCTGCGGCAGCTGGAGGCGCTGGTGCAGCAGGAGCCGGGCCACTACCTGCACGAGAGCGTGCTCTTCAACCTGACCACCATGTACGAGCTCGAGTCCTCCCGCAGCCCCCAGAAGAAGCAGGCGCTGCTCGAGGCGGTCGCCGGCCGCGAGGGCGACAGCTTCAACACGCAGTGCCTCAAGCTGGCCTAGCGCCGCGGCTCCGGCTCCTGGAGACTGTGCACGGAGCCAACTGGGGCGGGGGTGCCGGGTTCCCTGGGGCCTCGCTGACCCTCGCAGACTGGGGTCAGAGTGCACCTCCCTGGTCTGGGGCCAAGGCCAGGAGTTGGGCAGCCCGTTCAGCCACAGGCAGCCGGACCCCAGCCCTGCACCGCCCGGGGGTTCGGGTGAATGTGCGGCGGGTGGTGCACAGACAGACTCCGCAGACACTCTGGGTCCTCGTGCTTCTTGCTCCTGGAGGCGGGGCCGTGTGGTGTGTCAGTTCTGAACGTCCTCGGAGGAAAGCGGGAAGGAGTAATACAAACCGTCCCACTGTCTGGGTGTCGGAGCGTTTGTAACTGTGGACGACACCCTCCTTCCCAGCCCCAGGGGCACCCGCCTCGCCCACCGGCTTCTTTCCAGCCCAAGCATGAAATTAGACAGCTACGTATTTATTTCTGAAGTTTATTGGTCAGAGAGAGAGAGACATCCATTTGTTCCACTTATTTATGAGTTCACTGGCGGAGGCTGGTACGCACCCACAGCCTGGTGAATGGGGACGACATTCTCACCCACTGAGCTGCTGGCCGGGCAGGGCGTGGCCTTGACCACAACCTGCATCAGGTCCCAACGGGGCAGCCAGGCAGGGACACGGCCACACGCGGCGCCGGCACAGGCCCTGACATGGGACACGGCATGCCCCCAGTGGCTTCTACATGAGAATCGGGCTACGGCTGCTTCCACTACAACACTGATCAGACAGCCTCCCCGAGGGACAGAAAGGCGAGGAGGACGCAGTAGGCTTCCTGCCGCCGTCACAGGACCGTCCAGGCGAGGGGTGTGCTGGCCCGGGGCACCCCTATCCCCTCTGCGCCAAGAAGGCCACGTACTGGCCCCGAGCCTCCAGGTGGTCCGCCGGCCGGTTGTGCGCCGTCCACACCGGGTCGCCCACGAACAGCCGCATGGCCTTCACGTAGTCCTGGGGACAGCACAGCCCGTCAGCCCGGCCCCCGGGGCCTCACCCCCCGTCAGCCGGCCATACCCACCCGCCCGCCTCGGCCACACGGTCCCACCTGCTCGTCCAGCGTGAAGCGGTGGTAGATCCCCGCGGGGAGGGTGATCATGTCTCCCTTCTCCATGGCGATGCGGATCCACCTGTCCTCCTCGTCCCGCACGTCGAAGTAGCCGCTGCCGTCCAGCACGTAGCGGATCTCCTCGTCCAGGTGCAGGTGCTCCGTGTAGAACGTTTTGATCTGGGCGGAGAGGGGCACCGTGAGCCGCCCGCAGACCAGCCTCAGTGACGGCTGGAGAGGGCGGGGTTCTCCCCGGGAGGCCTGGGGCATTGCAGCGAGTGGGAGGGGGAGCCAGGATGTCCGAGTCCTCCCACTGCCAGCGCTTACAGGATCCACACTGACCACTGCCGCGGGCCAGGCAGCGCTCTAAACGGCCACGTGCAACCCGCCTGGTGCGCTGTGGTCCCCGCGACAGACGGGGGATGTGGCACAGAGGCGGGTCGCCGGCCCGACACAGCCTGCATGTCAGCCGAGACTCCCAGATAGCCTGGCTCCTGCTCAAAACCCATCACACACAGCAGTCACGCGATCATACAGTCACGTGCAGTCATGCTAATCACATGTCAGGATCACCGTCCAATTACAAGATTATAGGCACAGTCATGCTCACACTGGAAGGTCAGAAGCCACATGAAAATCTGTTAAAGGTAATAGTCACCTTAAGAAATAATTTATATTTGTTCAAATCTACTTTTCTTTTCCCCCTAATATCTTATAAATAAAAAATTCAAATACGCATTACTCTGATATAAAACCCAAATGGAAACAGTGAAAGTCTAAGATAAAGATTTTAAAACTGTGCAGGGAGCGAATCTAACGACTCCCCTCCTTGCCTTCTCCTCGTAGTCGGGCAGCTGCTCTCTGCTGATGGTGATGATGTCCATCCAGGAGTAGTTCCTCTCCTTCCGGATCCTCTCTAGCTCGGGGTCACTCTCGTGTCTGTCAGCATCCAGCTAAAGGGGTGAACAAGAGATTGAGGCCGCGTATGCAGGAGGGACAGCATCTCTGGGCCGCCCACATGCTGTCTCCAGACAGATCAGGCCGGTCACCCCAACGAACCTCCCCCTCCGTGCCCACCTCAGTGATTCTCCCTGACAGTGCACAAGACTCAGCTGTGTTAATTCCTGCTCCCCACATCCTTCCTGGGGTTCCTCTCCACACCCCAGTCCCACTGCCAGGGCTTCGGGGGAACGCTCGTGGCCTCAGGTCTGTCCACACCCCTCGCCCGCCCCCACGCGGTCCTCTGCCAGCCTCCACTCCGGGCTCCCCATGGCCATTCTGTTTCCCTGGTCAGAACGCTGCCGCCTCAGCCCACAGCGGAAGTCCAAGCTCCAGGCTGCCCCCGACCGGCCTTCTGCCATCTGGCCCAGGTGCCTTTTCTCCTCCTCCCATTCCCTATTTAAAAAAAAAAAAAAAACAGCCCAGCCTGTGTAGCTCAGGGCTTGACCATCAGCCTATGAACCAGGAGGTCAGTCGATTCCCATCAGGGCACAGGCCCAGGTTTGGGGCTCAATTTCTGGGAGGGGTGAGGGGATGAGCGGGAAGCAGCCAATCAATGGTTCTCATCATTAATGTTTCTGTCCTCCATTCCCCTCCCTCTCTGAAATTGATTTTAAAAGAAAAAAACTACATTGTAAACCAAAGAGGGGTATTTGCTACTCTTCGACAATTCTCGATGCTTCACCCGTGACCGTGACCACTTCCTCCACCCCCCCCCGCCCCCGGAACACGCTTGCCCCTTCATCACCCTGTTCTTTAAGGTCCGGTTTTAACGTCACTCCCCTAGGAGCCGGCGGATTTAGCCCGAACGGAAACCAAAGGCGCTGCAAGCAGCGTGCTGGCCCCGGGCCGTCATGAACACACATGCTCTGATGAGAACCGAGCAGCAAGCTCCCGAGTATACAAAGATGACCCAAGCTAGCGGATCCGCCTGCCGTGTGCACGCGATGACAGTCTAGCTTCACACGTGCGAGGGCTCCGTGCTCCGCTGTGTGGCCACGAGCAGGCGGGCACGCGTGCTCCCTCTGTCCCTGACAAGAACGCCATTGGTAAGAGCACACGGAATACACAGGGCGCCCGGGGCACCCAGCAAACGTCGCTGAGTCCTGGTGGCCTTTTGGACCCACTGTCCCATCCCAGAGGAGGGAGGGGTGAGGTTTGGGAGGAGGGAGAGGTGAGGGATTGGGAGGAGGGAGGGGTGAGGGGTTGGGAGGAGGGAGGGGTGAGGGGTTGGGAGGAGGGAGGAGTGAGGGATTGGGAGGAGGGAGGGTGAGGGGTTGGGAGGAGGGAGGGGTGAGGGATTGACAACTGGGTGACCCTGTATCTCACCCCCTGCGCACACCTGCAGGCTGAAATGCCAAGGCACAGGCCTGAAGGCCTGTAGTCACGGGGCCCTTAGGGTGCTCTGGGTGTGGATGCACTGACTTTATTAGAAAACAACCTTATTTCCCCTCCGCCTAGACTTCAAACCCTTTCATTGCTTTGCAGTGTTAAATCTTAGCCCAGGAAGATAAACACCGGGTAAAAATTAACACCCAAAAGACAGTTTGAATTCCAGAAGGCGGACCTCACAGCAATGGGCGGCATGTGCCCACACCGCGTCCCGCTGACCCCTGGCCCGTCCTAGCCGGCACGCCCCGTCCCAGCGGAGTCCCTTCTGGAGCTGGGAATCCAGGGGCCCGGGACGGCTCCCTGGACCCTCCTGCTGCTGCTGCTGCTGCTGCTGAGCATGCGCAGCACCCCTGGCCGCCCACCACTCGGCCTCCCTGCGGAGCATGCGCAGCGCGCTCAGGCGGCCGACCACCAGGCATCCCTCCTGAGCATGCGCAGCACCCCTGGCAGCCCACCACCCGGCCTCGCTACTGAGCGTGCGCAGTGCCGGGGCCTGTCTGGACCGCGGTCCCGAACTCGGCGGAAAGGGGTGCGCGGCGCCCGGGGGCGAAGAGGGACCTCGCCGGCCGCCCGCCGCCCGCCACCCGCCGCCCGCCTACCTTCCAGTACAGGACCCCGAGGCGGCGCAGCTGCTCCAGGCCCACCGGGCGGGCGGGCTCGGCGCGGTGGGGCCGGCGGGGGTCGTCGGCGGAGTCGTCCATGTACCAGGCCTGCACCATGGCGACGGCGGACTGCGGACTGCGGCCCGGGAGCGGGGCGGGGCTCCGGGAGGCCCGCGGCGGGCGGGACGGGGCGGGGCGGGCTCCGAGCCTGCGGGGCTGCAGCCGTGCACCACGGAGCCCTCCGCGCCCTCCGCGCCGAGGTCTGAGCGATCGGCCTCGCGGGGACCGAGGCCAAGTGTGTGGTTTGTAAATCCGCTCAGCCGGAGCCCGATCCGGAGCCGCAGGCGGGCAGGGGCCGCCTGGGTGCCCGTTCCAGTGGTTCCCGCCGCAGAGCAGGCTGCCTTCCACCCGGTCGTTTTAACTAGAACGTGTCCCCCAAAATAGCAAAACACCCTGACTTTTTTTTTATATATATATATTTTAATGACTTCAGAGATGAAGGGAGAGGCCACACTGGGGATGGAGCCCACGACCGGGAATCGAACCCTGACCTGGTTCAGAGGTCAATGCTCAACCACTGGGCCATGCTGGCCAGTGTTGTGGGGCGACTTCCACAGCCAGTTGCAAATGGCCACGGAGAGACGGTTAAGTTGGTAATAAGCAAGCAAGGATTTATTGAAAAACTGGCCAGGACGGTCGGAGGGCACCACAGGCAAACACGACCGCCCCGTCCCGGGTGCGGACAGTCCTTTTATCGGGTCTTCACTGTGAGCTTTCATTGTTTTAAATTCCGAGAACAGCTCTCAGGGTCGTATGTGGGACAGGGAACTTACCACGGACTATGACTGACTGTTCCCTGCTCCTTGTCTCTAACCACGTCTCTTGCGGACGTGGGAGCGTAGTCCTATCTCGCAAAAGCAGATAGTCCAGCTCAACTCCTGGCATCGCCGAGTCCCTCCTTTATGGTCTACAAAGGGATTCATGTGAGCTTCAAGGTCTCGAGCAGGAAGCTGAACTAACTACCCTTTTGTTTTCAGCAGAATAGCAGCATCAAGTGTCAGCAATTTTACCAGAGGTGCTTGCTACCATATTTCAATAGGTGGACACTCAACCACTGAGCCATGCTGGCCGGCCCGTCATTGATGTTTCTCTTTCCAGTACTCTCTGAAAGCAGTAAAAGTACCTATTTTTAAAAAGAACAAAACGAAACAAAAACACAAAAAGATGAGCATTCTAAAGGTCAGAGAGACAGGACCAATTGAGAGAGGCGATGGAGGTGGAGGGTGGAGGAGAGAGAACCAGATGCCCAGCTCCAATTGGGCCACCAGGTCCTGAGGCTGCTGTGGTGCTGCTGCTGCTGAGTCACTGCTTGGTGTGAGGCCCGTCACAGCCACCTGGGCCCAGGAGGCTCAGGTCAAGTCCGAGGAGTCACACGTGCCGTCACTTACCTGTTCTGTAAGCCACCTAGTGTATGTGGACAGAGCTCAGCGCACGGAGAGGGCCCTGGGACCCCCAGCACTGTGCCACCGGGGAGATGAGCCAGAAGAGGCGCTGGGCGGGGTCCCCAATGAGCTGAAGGAAAAGATTAAAAATAGAATGTGCCTGCCGAGACCGGTTTGGCTCAGTGGATAGAGCGTCGGACTGCGGACTGAAGGGTCCCGGGTTCGATTCCGGCAAGGGCATGTACCTTGGCTGCGGGCACATCCCCAGTAGGGGGCGTGCAAGAGGCAGCTGATCAATGTCTCTCTCTCTCATCGATGTTTCTGACTTTCTATCCCTCTCCCTTCCGCTCTGTAAAAACTCAATAAAAAATATATATATATAAAATAAAATGCGCCTGAAACATCGCTTTTTATGCAGCCGCCTCAGTGTAGCTCCCGGCTACCATGGCTTCCATGTTGACGCCCTCTCTCCCTTAACCTTGTAGGTGTTTCTGGGGAAGCTGCTCCATTCAGTCTTCAGCTCCCTTTCGCCGCCCCAGGCCTCGCTATAAGGGCCACCCACAGTTGTGCTTAGACCAGGCTCCCGAGGGGTGCTGGGACCCCAAACTGGACAGTGCAGCCGGAGGTGGTGACCTGCAGACTGAGCTGGGAGCAGACTGGCCGGTCTCAGTTCTGTCCATTAGGAACACTCAGAGCGCAGGGACCCCTGGCCCTGCGGTGTTCATGAGGAGCGTCTGCCATGTCCCCCTTGCACTGTGCCTTCTTCCCCAGCAGCCACCCGAGGACCTGGCTCCCAGGCACCCGGCGGGTGCACGGAGCCCTGGCTGGCCGCCTGGACTCTCCCTCAGGTGGAGCTGGCTTTCCAGAATTTCTACTCACTGACTTTATTTTTTAAAATACATTTTATTGATTTTTTTTTTTTTTTTTTTACAGAGAGGAAGTAAGAGGGATAGAGAGCCAGAAACATCAATGAGAGAGAAACATCCATCAGCTGCCTCCTGCACACCCCTCACTGGGGATGTGCCCGCAACCAAGGTACGTGCCCTTCACCGGAATCAAACCCAGGACCCTTCAGTCTGCAGGCCGACGCTCCATCCACTGAGCCAAACTGGTTTTGGCTACTCACTGACTTTAGAGAGAGGAAGGGAGAAGGAAGTTGTTCCACTTATTGATGCATTCATTGCTTCCTTTGTGTGTGTGTGTGTGTGTGTGTGTCCCCAACCAAGATGGAACCCGCAACCTTGGCACAGGGGGAGACTAACCCACAGAGCTCCCAGCCAGGGCCTCCAAGCGTTTTAAAAGAAAGCTAACAGGTTTTTGTTTGCTTAAGCAGCTCTGATTCCTGCCACCCGAGTGTCAGATTAATAATACAGGTGTGTGTTGGGGGGGAACTAACAGGTCTTTGTTTGCTTATGGATTCCTGCCACCGGAGTGTCAAATAATACAGGTGAGGGCGGGGTGAACTCTGTAACCCCATTGGTTCAGCGGCTGGTGCCTGAGCGAGGCCTGTGGCACGGACTCCAGGGCGGGGGTGGGGGGGGTGGTGCACACCCTGCAGTGTCCCCAGGGAGGAAGGGAGGAGAAACTTCTAGAGAAAGAACCATTGCCGATGGCCTCCAGCACAGCCCTGCTGTGGAGGGAGCCCCACACCTGGGCACGTGCTCTGCCCGGAGAGTTTGCTGGGAAGCACAGGGCTCAGCTGTCAGGAGGCAGAGTTAGCAGAGAGGGCTGCAGGTGACCCCCGGGCACGGAACAGTCGTCCGTCCCGTCCCCCACCCCCCACCCCCGTCCTGCACAGCTGGCCAGCTCCCTAAGCATGTGAACAGCAGGAGACTGGCCCGGTGACGCTGTGCAGAGATGTCCGAGCGGCCCTGAAGCCACTCCCCTGTGTCTGTTCGAATAGCCCGTCGTCATGAAAAGCTGTGGCATTGTGAATGAAGGCTCAGGGCATCGTCCTGTGCAACCAAAGGTGCCCTGGTTTGCGCACCCCCCCCCCCCCCCCGCCCCCGAGGTCAGGACACATGCCCAGGGCTGTGACTCAGCCAAAGTAGAGGGGGAGAGATCTGGGACGGACACACACACACGCACACACACCCATCTTTGCAAACAGCTCAGGTTTGCTCGATTTCCAGAGACAGAAACAACATCTCCAAAACCAGGCGCTTCAGCTCCGTGTGTGGCCAACTGGTTCTAGCCGCTCCGATCCCAGGCTCGTTTCACACCTGTGCTGGGCGGGAAGCAGGAACACGAACCCCAGAAACACGGGAGGACTCAATCTTTGGAGCAATGAAACCCCACAAGGATGTGTGAGCAAGACACCGCAATCTGAGCTATAAAGATCGCTTTTCGGAAAGCAAATCTGTCCCGTGGAAAAGCAAGCTTGTACCACGTGACCAGCCTCACCGGTCGAGCACCTGCTGGGAGGCCGGGGCACTGCCGAGAGGGCTGGGCACACCGCATACACAGCCCTGTTACGTACAATAGTTACAACTTAAAAACGTTTTTTAGTGTGTTTTTATTGAGTTTAGAGAGGCAAGGGTGAGGGAGAGAGAAACATCACTTGACCCGCCCAGGATGGAACCCGGAACCTGGGTGTGTGCCCGGCTGGGAACTGCACCCCGACCTTTCAGGGTACCGGGCGCCGCTCCGACCACTGAACTGCACGGGCCGGGGGGAACAGTTACAGCTCTTACAGAGCGGGGCGTGTCAGTCTTTAAATCGCCTTCGGCACTTGTCGATAAAGCAAAGTTTTAAAACACGATTGACATGATCATTTATTTTTATCTTTTCTGATTAGCCTTTACCACAGAAACACAGGAAATGACACAACCACATCACTCATTGATACACGGTGGACGCCCCTGTACCCTCACTAGCTCCAGATGGGAACTTTGGCAGAGCCCTCTCCCCCTCCCCGCCCCCGGGGCTCCCCAGGCGCCCCAATGGCCTGGCTCCACCGAAGTGACTGCTGGTGAGTCTGCAGCAGCACCGGACCTGCCTTCCTGTCCCAAACGTGGTCTCTCCTGTGTCTGCTTCACAGCCCCGCCCGCTCTCCGTACTGGCCGTGTGGGGAGGTTCGGCCCGTGTCCCAGCGAGTCCTGCAGTCGGAGCGGAGGTTTGGGTACTCCTGGTGCTGCCAGCACTCTCCTCCGCCCTCAGGCTCTGCAGTACAGCCAGACCCAGAGGCCAGAGGATCGGACCCGCAACCCTTTAGTTGGAGGGCCGGCCAGGGCGGCTGGAGCGGTTTTGGAAGTTGCCTCCCACACTCCTGTCTGGTCTCCCAGGGACAGAGTTCACACGTTAGAGGCAGGAACAATGCCAGAATATTAACTCCCCACCTTGGGAGGGGACCAACTAGTTGCACTTAGTTATTTTTACGGCACGTGTGTGTGTGTGTGTGTGTGTGTGTGTGTGTCCTTGACCTTCATGCAGACTGACCCCGCCCACCAGCCCATGCTGTGTCCTGGCCCAGAGCCAACCTCTGTCCCCTGGACATAGCAGGGGACTCCGGAGGTTTCCTCACCTCCATCCTGCCCCCTGCAGGCCGTTCTCCGTGCAGATGCCCAGCTCCCATCCCAGCCTGTAGCTCCCAGTGCCCACCCCACCCCCACCCAGCTCCTGCACTCCATCCGGCCCAGGACCCTCCTCAGGCTCTGCCCTCCTCAGGGTGCCCTCTGCCGGCACTTTTCCTGCAGGTGAGCTGTGGGTTCTCCCTCCTGTCAGCCCAAGGCATTTCACACCCAGCTTTCCTGGCCAGACCCCAAGTGCAGTTCTCTTCCTGTCCCCTCCCAGCTCTCCCTCCCTCACACACAGGCAGACACAGGCATGCGGCTGGCGCTTTTCATTCCCCTTTATCCCCATTATATTCCCACCAGCACTTGCCTCCATGGGGCCTGCACGCGACTTTTGCTGTCTCCCCGTAAGGACTTGAGCTCTGAAGGTGGGGTCCCCCCCATTTGCTCACTGCCGTGTGCCCAGGATCTAGACAGGGCCTGGGCCAGAGCGGCAGCCAGTCCGTCCTTGCCGAGAGAACAGATAACCAGCACCAATCAGAGCAGCTGGGATAGCGGAACTGGGGGGGAAGGGGGGGAGGGCTCTCCGAGGGAGAGGGCCGGGCTTGCTGAGCGAGTACGGTCCCGAATCCCCGAACCCCATCCTCCCGCTCGCTCCACCCCAGCCCTGTGCGCGACACTCACTGCGTTCTCTGATCTGCACGCAGGCCCCAGCCACCCTGCAAGAAACTTCCAGAAGCCGAGTCTGCACTGCTTAGCCAACATTTACTAGCACGTCCTCAGGAAGCCAACGGGAGCGCAGCACGCCCCATAAAGCTTAACGCTGGGTCTTCGGTAAGTTTACATCTCGAACCCAGGACCGTCCAGTTCACCATGAGTCACAGGACACGGCTGCCTCCTGAGGGGGCGTGGAAGGGCCTCTCCACCTCGGGCGGAGTCACTGCTCACGCGGGAGTGACCGATGTCCAGGACGGCCGCTCAGCCCTCCGCCTGCTTAGCGCCCTCTCGCGCCAGCCTGTCGGCCGCCTCGTTGCCTGGAAATCCCGAGTGACCAGGGACGTGCACCTGTGGGGCAGGATTCCCGTTACTTCCGGGTCCTCACGGTGTCAGCCTCCGGGAGCTGAGGAGCCCCCGCCCCCGGGGCCACACACACACGACATCCCGACTCCCCACAGCCTGGATCTGACCGCGTGTTGCTCTGTCCCACATACGACAGGTGTGAGCTTTCCGGGCAAAGCATGTGTGTGCCCCGGGGCGGGCACCCCAACCCTCACTGTGCCCTGAACCTGTGGGAAGGCTGCCCCGAGTGTGTGAGCACGATCCGCGCTACAGCGAGCCTCCCGCAGCGCCCAGGCCCTCAGCGTCCCGCTTTCGCGCCAGGCAGGGCAGGGAAACGAGGGCCAACCAACTTGCTCTGTTGTTTAAAAAAGTAACTTTTTGAAAAATATCTACTTTATTGATTTTTCACAGAGAGGAAGGGAGAGGGATAGAAAGTCAGGAACATCGATGAGAGAGAAACATCCATCAGCTGCCTCTTGCATACCCCCTACTGGGGATGTGCCCGAAACCAAGGTGCATGCCCTTGACCGCAATCGAACCCGGGACCCTTCAGTCCGAAGGCCGACGCTCTATCCACTGAGCCAAACCGGTTTCGGCTGAAAAAGTAATTTTAACAAAACCCATCTCTTATGGACACTCACCCACTGCACGTCCACGCCCTGGACCAGTCTGTCCAGCTCCATGAAGTCCTCCTTGTTGGTCACTGCCTTCCCGGCGCTCGTCCGCCATCCATTCTCCTTCCAGCCCTGGACCCAGCTGGTGATGCCTGGAAGACAGGCCTCCAGACTAGAAAACTCGGGTGGGTGGGGGGTTGGGGAGGTGGGCGGGTGGACGGACAGACGAACGGACTCTTCCTCACCCATTTGTCTTCTGAGCAGCGTCCTGGACTTCCTTTCCGCCGGCCACATGGGCCTCTGGCCGGCCTGAAGCCCTCCCCGCCTTCCCCGGTTCTAACCACACTCGGCGGCCGACAGGTCTCAGCCTGGGACGCCACTTCCTCCAGGAAGCCTCCAGCCTTCCACACTGCTCCCTGCTCCCACACATTTCCCACAAAGCCACCCGCCCACCGTCCTCAGCCACGCAAACAGCAGTCACGCGCAGTGCCCCGAGCAGAGGGCTTTAACTACGTCCTGGCCTGGCTCCAGTCCCGGCAAAGAAACTCCGTGTGGCTAACCCTGGAGCGGCAGACCTGGGGCCCCAGACACGCACCCCTTCCTTCACTGACAAACCAAATGCAGCCCGACGGAAACGAGGGTCCCCCTGATACAGTGCCCCCGACAGGCGAAGGGAAACCCGTTTTCCGGAAATGTGCTAGAGGAATCCCGGAGGGAAACGTGAGAGCTCACCGTTGATGGTGAACATGCTGTCCGTGTACAGAACCAGCTTCGTGATGTTCTGCGCCTTGGCCTGCGCGATGGCCTTGCAGGCTGCCTGGAGAGAAGCCCGCGTCACCGCAGAGCCCGCCCGGCTCCCGCATCGCAGGGCACAGGGACCCCAGGGCCACGCCCCCTTCTGCGCGGAATGTGATGCTTACAACTCTGCTCACGGGCCAAAACCGGTTTGGCTCAGTGGATAGAGTGTTGGCCTGTGGACTGAAAAGGTCCCAGGTTCGATTCCGGTCAAGGGCATGTACCTTGGCTGCGGGCGCATCCCCAGCAGGGGGTATGCAGGAGGCAGCTGATCGATGTCTCTCTCTCATCGATGTTTCTAACTCTCTATCTCTCTCCCTTCCTCTCTGTAGAAAATCAATAAAATATATTGGGGGGAAAAAAAACAACAACTCTGCTCACGGGGAATTCTGGACTCTGAGTGGCTGATACACTAGCAGCACAAAGGTCATTAGTACGTTCACAGTTGATGCTAAAGAACGACGCCCTCACGTGATGAGTGGAAAACGTGTCAGGTAACTTACGTGAATTTCTGCTCTCTGGTTGGTCTGTCGCCCAGGAAGTCTAATGCCCACGTTTCTGGATTCAAAACAATACGGAGAAAATAAAATGATAAGCTAATGTACGTTTTATTCAACACACAAAAGCATCGCACAGAAGCAGCCTTTAGAAATCAGGCCAGCCACACGTAAGTTTGAGACATGACCTGGGAAAGCCTGCAGCCCGGCCCCGCACGGTGGTCTACTCACAGAGGGTGGCTAGGCCCCCAGTACACGCCGATGCCCGCGCGTGCCCGCCGGCGCCCATTGCTGCAGCAGCAGCCGTCTGTGTAGACCACGACGTATTCGCCTGCGAGACGGAAGTTCAGTTGAGTGCCGTCCTCACGAGAAACTGAAATTCACCTAAAGGCTGACTACGGCGGAGTTAGGAGGTTTTCACCTAAAATACTCTTTCAGATGAGAATGAGGATGTCAAACATCAGCTGCAACTTCCCCCGTTAAAAAAAGGGGGAGAGCCCTGACTGGTTTGGCTCAGTGGATAGAGCGTCAGCCTGCAGACTGCAGGGTCTCGGGTTCGATTCAGGTCAAGGACACATGCCTAGGTTGCAAGCTCGATCCCCAGTGTGGAGCGTGCAGGCGGCAGCTAATCAACGATTCTCATCATTGATGTTTCTAACTCTCTCCTTCTCCCTTCCTCTCTGAAACCAACAAAAATATATTTAAAAAGAAAGAGACAAACCCATGTAGGAGAAGGTGTCCTTGCCCACCAGAGGGGTCGCCTCCCCGTCCTGCCTCACATGCTTGGCACGAGGCTCCCCGTCCTCCTCCCTGTCAGACGGGGGCTCCCGGCATCGCTTGCCGGCTTTCGCTGGTGATTCCTGCACGAGCCTGTCTTCCTGCCCTGAAAGACAGAGGCGGATCAGAGGACAGAAACAACAAGCCCGACACATGATGAAGAATCCAGAAGTCAACGAGTCCTTCGATGTCACTAACACTGAGTCAGACCCAAACGCCCTCTGCATGTGGCCCGTCCCAGGGACTCTGATGTCCTGTGAAATCACCCTAAACTCCCACAAGCTGGAGGGGGACCACATGCAGAGGAGAGCACAGCATCTGTTAAGATAAACCTGGTTTCGATGGAGTCGGCAGAGGCGTAAAGGGTGATGAACCCATTGGGATCACAGAGAGTTCGAAAATCTCAGGCGCTCTTTCCCCAGGAAAAACAAAGTCCAAAATTTTATATGGAAACTAGAGAACTAGACATGTCACACCTGGAAGGGGTTGGCTGTGCACAGGTTAGAGGACACCTGGGAGGGGAGGCTGTGCACAGGTCAGAGGGCACCTGGGATGGGGAGGTTGTTTACAGATTAAGGTGACAGTGATGGCGTGATGACTACCTTTCGAATCAGGGCTCCCCGAGTTCCTGACGAAGGCCCAGGCTTCATCTTCGGTGGCAAACTTCTTGAACCGGGCAGCGGGGAAGCGGTCCACCTGCGCTCTGCATTCGTTCCTGGAACAGAGGCAATGTCACTCCCACCGGCTCCCAGCATCGCGTCCCCTTCGCGTGGTGCTGTCCTGGGCGGGCAGAGCGCAGGCGGGGCGGTCCCCGCAAGTCCCGCCCTCTCACCGCACGTCACCGCACGTGCTTTTCCCCCCACTCCAGGCCCCACAGCCCCAGGGTCTCTGAAACTAGCCGGCAATCACTTCCGGGGGCGGGCGCGCTCACCAGGTCAGGAAGACGCCGGCCTTGCGGCCCCTCCTCACGGCGTAGAACATGCCGAGTCCGCCGCTGCTGCAGCGCACGGCGGCCAGAGCGACTCTGTGCACCACGTCCAGGAGCCTGGTCATCACTCAACCCCGGGCCCAGGCCGGCATCCTGGACCCCGGCTCCGCGGCGCCATCGCGAGGACTAAACTCCGGCGGCGGCGCGGGGAGATGACGCACAACGGGAGTGGCAGGCTCGGTGGTGGGCGGGGCTTAGAGCCTAGCGCTCCTCTTATTCGTCAATTTCCAAGATGTCAGTGAGAAATGAGGCCAGGGGCAGGTCCTGGACGGGGCGGGGCCACTCAAAGGGCGGAGCCTAGGGAGTGCGGTTTAGGGCGCTTGGTTTGCGAGTGTTGTGGGCGGGGTCTGGGAGTTATGGGCGTGGCCTGGATCCAGGGCGGTGTGGGCGAGGCCACATGAAGGGCGGAGCCTAGGGAGGGGCGCGGTCTAGGGCGGTTGGTAAGGGGGAGGTCTTTGTAGGCGGGGCCTGTCGCCCTCCTGGGCAGGGAAGCGGGTTGGGTTGTAAATGAAGAGGGCACCTGCGGGGCCCAGCAAAGGTGCTGCCAGCCAGCTGCCCCCGCCCCCCAGTGTGATCGAGGGGTCAGAGCTCCTTAGGACTCGTTTCTCCAAGTGAATTGGCTGGCTGTGCTCCGTTATCACAGAGACCACCTGTGTTTAAAACTTAAAACAGTGGAACCGGGCGGTGAGAGCTACCCGTGAAATATGGTTCATTCAAGTGCAGATTTTAGTTTGCACACCACATGTTTTATTAAATTTGAATAACGTCTTTGAAATGGACATTTATGCTTTTTAACTGCTGAGCGTTGGTTCTAAAATAATGAATTACAGCGGATCATGGTGAAATAAGGTCATAAGAACATTTACTAGAGTAAAACTGCTGTTTGAAACCTTGGCCACTGTTCACCCCTACTTGCTTAAAACAAAGGAATTATGGCTTTAGTTTCCAGCTTGTGACCTTGAAGACTAGAACCAGAGGAGTAACGGTCTGACGCCAATTATGTAGCCACACCACCTGTTTTTACAAAGATAGGACCACTTTCCCACATCTAGCAGAAAACATAGTTAGAAGATAAAGAGCGAGCAATAGAGTCATTCATAGTCTATTGGCAGCTCTTTCCCAGATGCGGCCTTGAGGACTGTTCGCCAAACGCAGGGCAATAACATTTATGGTTCAGACCCCTTTAAAAGGCCTGCTTGCACGCAGGGCGGGGTGGCCGTGGGTGTTTGCATGGTGCCCCCACGACCGTCCTGGCCAGTATTCAATGAATCCTTGCCTGCTTATTACCAACTTAACCGCTTCCGTGGTCGTTTGCAACTGGTCGTGGAAGTCACCCCACAACAATGGTAGGGGGATAGCTAAGAAAACTCATTGGAGGGAGAAGGGTGTTAAAATAACCACTCTGGGTGTCAAACGCGTTTGGAGGGCCCCGCCCCATCCTTCGATAGCAATCGGGGTGGTCTGAGCAGTCTGCCCCTCAGCCTGAATAGCAGTAGAAAATGCCCCTGGTAGCTCAAGGGACATTGGGAAATCATTGAGCTAAGGGGCATTTTAACCGCAGTCTTCCAGGGGCAGTACTCTTTTGTTATCTATTTAACCGATTTAAGGGATGACCCTCCAGGTGGTCAGCAGTGGCACCTACAGTGACCTGTTAACAAGAACAATGCTAGCACAGCGTGATCCCCCAGGGTGTTTCCCCTGATCCCCCATCCCTGAGCTCCACGTATACTCGCTTCCGGTCCCAGCCACAGCTTTCTAGCTGTGTCAACTCCGTGAGCTGCTCAGGTCTCTTCTCTCCTTTGAAAACGGGAGGTAATGATGCTATGCCTGGTGGCGGAGAATCGGGACTGTGAGTGGTGCCTCAAGCGTGGTCTGATACACAGTGTGCCCTCACTGCCACAGTAATGTTTTTCATCTGTACATATTTCGTGAATATTAATGGAAGAATGCTGTTTCTTTTAATGAAATATATTGATGATGAGCCAATGATCAGTTTATGATAAAAATCAAGTGTTACTATTCACATATTTTAAATGTCAATATCTGTCCACCTGATAGGTGACTGATGCCTCAAGATCATGGGCTGTCATACAGGAAGGGTAACCTGGAAACTTCCAGAACCCAGTGACTTTGCTCCAATGAAATGCCCGTTGCAGGCTCGCACCTTGGTTTCACTCACGTGCTTCTCACATGGGCAGGCAGATGAGGGTTGTAAAATCCTGACAGCTCTAAGTGGAGGGGAGAGAAGAGACCTTCAACCCGTTAATTCCTGATTGAACAGACAGGTGCATAAATCTATTTTACATGCAAGGGTTTCTCATTAACTTTCCAGGTCACTTTATCATGCATATTAGGAACTGGGACTAGGAGGGGAAAGAGTGACTTTGAAGTCCGGGCTCCTTCCCCTTTTCCCCCTCACTCTGCACCCCCAGGCTTTCTGCCTCACAGATGCTGACATTATACATTCCCAACTCAGGATTCTTTTGATTGATTGATTGATTTTGAGAGAAGGAAACATCAATTTGTTGCTCTACTTATTTATGCATTCATTGGTTGGTTATTGTACCTATCCTGACCAGGGATGGAACCCTCAACTTGGAAGACTTAACAGCGTTCTATCTTCGGGTACTTCCCTCGGGCCAGGTCTCCCACCCAGACCCCTGCTTCCAACTTCCAAGATCCCGCAGAGAAACTCTCAGGAACCAAACCGAAAATGAGGCTCCTCGGGGCCGAAAAGTATTACTGGCGCGCTGGAACCTTCTCCCGGGATTCTCTACGCTCCTGCCCTGTCTCAGTGGTTCTTCCGGTTCCTTTAGCCCCGCCTCTTCCTTTCCGCCTCCGAGATTTGACGAGTTCTCGCGAGATTCAGGTCTCTTCTCAGGCCGGCGCTCTCCCAAGTAAGTGTGGGGCCTCTAGTCCGCGCGAACTTTTGGGCCAATTTTGAGAGCGACACGCTTTGGAGTCCGCTCTGGAGCGGCGGGCCCTGCTCGCCGGGTGGGGATACGGCGGATAACGCGGCGTGGGCCCCCCGATGGCGCGGGCGGGGGGCTCGGGGACCCGCTCAGCCTCGGGCGCTCTCTGTTTCCAGGCGGAGCCATGTTCAGTTCTAGTGCCAAAATTGTGAAGCCCAATGGCGAGAAGCCAGACGAGTTCGAGTCCGGCATCTCCCAGGTGAGACGTGGGGCGGGCAGACGCGGGCCCCTGGCTTGTGTCCCGTGAGCGGTGGGGACGGAGACCCCGGCGGCGGCCGCTCGCGTGTCGCTGAGGTCGCTTCCGCCCCTCCTCTAGGCTCTGCTAGAACTGGAGATGAACTCTGACCTCAAAGCCCAGCTGCGGGAGCTGAACATCACCGCGGCCAAGGTAACGTCACGCGGCGAACGTTTTGCGGGTGTCGGTCCGGGAGTGGCTCTCGGGCACTGTGTCCGGGGTGGGCGCGCCCCGAGCTGCCCGGGGGGCCCAGGAGGACTGCACCCTTAGGACGTGTGGGGTCGTGGCCTGCCTCACCCCTTCTGGTCTCCGCGGCGAGGGCACGTTGCAGGACAGGCATTGGGCATGGCTGATCCTGGACGTGGAGTGGGTGGCGTCACGGCACTCCAGGTTCACCCTTCTGCTCTCCGCGTGCGGGGCACCGGAAGGTTTCCATACGCATGTCTCACACTCAGAGGCTGCGGTGCTTGCATAGCGTCTGGTATACAGAGCGGAGCCAGCCCGTCGTTGTAGGAAGCAACTGAAATGTAATCGCCCGCGGTGGACTGACCTGTGCGTGCGCTCATAGACTGGCCGCCCTGCTTCACGTGCGAGGCAGAAAGTGTCAGTGATGGGCTGGGTGGCCCCGGGACAGGCTGCGACGTCAGTGCCCCGGTCTGACAGTGTGCACGCTGCTCCTGATCGTACACCATGGAGGCTCTCAACTTAAACCTGTGGATTTGCCTTTTTTTCTTTTTAAGTGTCTGCCTTTTTAAAAAAATGTTTAAGTTCTTTGTTGTTTAAAATATTTCATATGTCTCCTCTTTCCCCCATTATTGACCTATCCCTGGCCGCTCCCACCCCCAGCACATGCCCTCACCCCCTTAGAGTATGTGTCCATTGGTCATGCTCCTATGCAAACACTTCTTACCGACCCCTTCCCCTCACTTCCCTGCCTTCCCTCTGAGGTTGGACAGACGGTCTGTTGGTTGCTTCAAAGTCTTGATCTATTTTGTTCGTATTGTTCATTATATTCAACAAGTGAATGAGATCGCGTGATATTTATCTTTCTCCAACTGGCTTGTTTCACTTAGTATAATGCTCTCTGTCCATCCATGCTGTTGTGATTGGTGAGAGTTCCTTTTTCCAGCAGCGTAGTATTCCATGGTGTTGATGGGTCAGTTTTTTAATCCACTCATCTGCTGATGGGCACTTAGGCTGTCTCCGGATTTGTCTTTTTTAGGAAATTGAAGTTGGTGGCGGTCGGAAAGCTATCATCATCTTCGTCCCAGTTCCTCAACTCAAGTCTTTCCAGAAAATCCAGGTCCGGCTGGTGCGCGAGCTGGAGAAAAAGTTCAGCGGGAAGCATGTCGTCTTCATCGCTCAGGTACCTGTGCGCTGTGGGTGGTGTTGTTATGTAAGCCCCATTAAGGTCGTGTATGTGGGCACTTGGTGTGATTGAAGTAACCCTGTTGTGAGTATAGAGGAACGGGTTTAGATGACAGAGAGCTGGGGGAGGTGTGCTTGTGGTGGGTTAAAGGGGTAAAGTACACTTTTGCTATTAATGTGCGAATGGCGGAAACATAGTTGCCTAAAGAGGTGATCAAACTAAGGGACCTGAGCCAGGATTTGTCTGCGTCAGAATCCCTTGCCTGAAGCTTGCTGCGCAGGTGAAGAGGGGAGGGGGAGGGATGGATGCTGTGGTGCTGAGGGCCTTTGGAAGGAGAAGGGAGATGACAGGAGGGTTTCCCAGGAACTTGCTTGGTCCTGGGTTGGGCTTTCTCAGAGTTTGGGCTCTGTGATGTGTTTGTGTTTAAAGCAGTTGACAGTTTCCTCTGACAGCTCACGGCCCGTTGTTGGTGCCACATGACCATGTTTGCCTTGCAGAGGAGGATTCTGCCGAAGCCAACTCGAAAAAGCCGAACCAAGAACAAGCAGAAGCGCCCCAGGAGGTGAGTCCCGTTGGCCTCGGGCGGGTCCCCCCTGCCTCTTGGGGCTGTTACAGGAAGAGCTGCGGAGCTTCTGAGGTCACATGGGCTTGTGATGGAGGAACTGGTTTCCTTGGTAACGGAGGTGAAGTGTTTTTGTTGGAAGAATGACAGGTGCTGCAAGGTTGGGTCCGTTGTCCCAGCTGTCACACAGGATGGAGATGATGGTCTTGGCGCTGGGCAAAGGAGGGAGCATGAAGGACCCTTAGTTTGGGCGCACCAGACGGGGTGGCCAGCCTGTGTCGTCTTGGCTGTGAGTGGAGGCACAGTAGCGTCTCTGTTGCTGGCGTCACAGGTTGAAGCTATTGCGCTGTGGACGCTGGTGAGGATGCTCGTGAGCTTGATTGACTGGGTTCTCTGCTGCCTCAGGATTTCGGCTTGGGTCCAAGTCTCTGGTTTCACGCGTTTGGAGGGTTGGCCCACAGCCCTGCCCTCCCGATGGGTTTAAGAAAAACGCCCGAGAGAAGTGTGTAGTCTGTATTATTTTATCCCTGCTCACAGGATGGGAAGAAAAGGTTTTTTAATTGTTAAAATAAGTTTTAAAAAACTGGGAAAATAGTAAAAAGTAAATACAAAAGTGAAGGTGGGGCGACTGGCATGGCCTGGAGAGCTGGCCTGTCCCAGCTGTCGTAAGTGTGGGGGGCGGGAGGGTCCTGGGGGTGGTGAAGCCAGCCTTGTATCTGCAGTAGGACCAGAAGGGACTCAGGGTGTGTGCTGATGTGCTTACTGCCCACATTGGGTGAGTGTGGCTGGAGAGGCAGGTGAGGGTGTTCCTCAGCTTGAATTAGAGGGTTCAGCCCTTTGAGCTTGAGCTTGTCCTTGGGCAGCTTTCGAGTAAGAATTCAGGAAGACGCATGCTCTCCCTCCTGGGAACTGCCAGCCTCCCCTCTCAGGTGTGCATTCTAGGGTCCTCCTGAGACCTGGAACAGGGGAGTGGTGGGCAGTGGCAGTTCCTCCCGACTCACCTCGAACCTGTCTCCAAGGCCCCCTTTCTCTGACTTTTCTGAGCCAAAGCAGCCAGCCTGGGTGCCTCTGTTGCTTCTGAACCTTCCTCAGGTCACTGGCCCAGCTTCCAGAAATATACTCTCAAAGGAAAAAAACAAAATAATTCAGGAGTATTTTCTGTATCTTAGCTAGGAGATAATCAGGAGCATTTAGTTTGTTAATTGTGGCTCCTGAGCGGTTTGTGATATCAGCTCTGAGTACTGAACAGATCCTTTGCTTTGCACCTAGCTGAGGACCTGGCTCCAGACCTGTGGTTCCCTGGCCCCGAGGTCCCCCTCCTACCCCCTCCCCCCAATCCAGTGGGCCTCCGGCCTTCAGATGTGCCTTCTGTGTTCAGTGTCCTCTTTCTCATGGACTCGGTGCTGAGGTTTACATGTTGTTCGGCCTTTGATCTGGCAAAGTCTTACCTATTTCTCTGCTGACGCAGCAGCTCAGGCCCTGGCCGGTGGTTATCAAAGTTGCACTGCTTCGGCCACCCTTCTGAGAAATTAGCCAGCGTTGGAGTCTGAAGATGTATGTTTGTTGCTTTTAGAGAGAGAAACATTGACTGGTTCTGCGTATTCGTGCGTTCAGTGGTTGGTTTGCTTGTGCCTGGACCGTGATGGAGCCCTGAAGCCATGGGGGCTGCTCTAGCTGACGGAGCTGCTGGCCGGGGATTGCTTCCATCTGACGGGTCTGAAAGGGTAGTGGGCGGATTTCCACGTCTGAGCGTACCCAGCGCTGTGAGGAGAACGTGCTTGTAAGGGGCAACGGTCGTTGGTGAGGTGACCGCGACCTTCGTGTCTGTCTCTAAAGGCGATAGAGGTCATGTGACAGGAAACCCTGGCAGGCCCTTGGAAGCCACTAGAGAGCCTTCCCTGTGTGTGGGACCTCGGGACAGGACGTGGGTTGGTGCCACACTGTGCGGACCTGGGACAGGTCCTAGACAAAGCCCAGGCACAGGGTGCTCTATGCTTGGACAACTGTTGGCTGGCTTGTCCCCCTCACTGCCTCGAAGGGTGGGAGTTGTTGACCTTTTGTTGTCAGCACCCCATGGGCTGTGAAGGTGACGCGACATTAGGGAGAGCAGGGCCCATGGCAGTTTTTGGGGGGTGACAGGTTGGAAGTTGGGGGACCTGGGGCCACTGTCCTAGAGCTGGTGATAGAAGCCTCTGGGGATGGGATGTTGCCTCGAGTGATGGTGGAGAAGGAGGGTCAGGTGGTGAGAGGCCGAGGGAGCTGGAGGACCTTTGGTGGGTAAGCGTGGTCACAGGAGCGCGATGGCCAAGGAGTCCGTAGCTGAGGAGTCGTCCGAGTGGACTGAGCCTGTGGTGGGTGTCAAGGCCTCACCCCTTCCCTGGAAATGGGCGCTCGCCGGCTTGGTGACTCGTTACCAGGGAGCATCCACCCTGACCGTCAAATGACTCGGAAGTGGTTGTCGCCCTCCTGGTGAGGCTGCGGGCCTGGTGGCTGTATTCGGTGTAGGGAGCGCACTTGGAAACGTGCTGATTGGGTTTGGGGGGACCTGGCACTTGCCTCAGACTATGGATGGCAGAGGTGCCCTTGGCCCCAGCGGAGCGCCGGCTGCCTCCCGGGTCCTCACTCTGTCCTGTCCTCGAAGCCGCACGCTGACCGCCGTGCACGACGCCATCCTGGAGGACCTGGTCTTCCCCAGCGAGATCGTGGGCAAGCGGATCCGCGTGAAGCTGGACGGCAGCCGGCTCATCAAGGTGCACCTGGACAAGGCACAGCAGAACAACGTGGAGCACAAGGTGGGGTCACGGGGGGCCGGGCGGCAGCGGGAGGCTCCTCGTGGCACCAGGATGGGAACGGACACTCGGCCCTGCCCATGGCGGCTGTGTGCCAGTGGCGTGTTTCAGGTTGTGAGGAGAGAGGAAGTAAAGGATTCCAGGGTCTTTCTTTCAGTGGGGATGTATGTATGGGGGACAGTGGGGGAAGTAGACAGTTTTGTTATTTTTGACGGCTTATTTTTTTCTTGCAGGTTGAAACTTTTTCAGGTGTCTATAAGAAGCTCACAGGCAAGGACGTTAATTTTGAATTCCCAGAGTTCCAGTTGTAAAGGAAAATGACAATAAAATATTCTCAGTATTCTGTTGAGACGTGTCTTTCAAATTCAGAGACGTGTGAAGCTCCCGGCTGGATGCAGGGGTGTGACGTGACGGGGTGTCAGGGGAAGTAGCCCCAGAGTAGCGCCTCCCTGTGGTCCAGCCAGAGGGCAGCCCGGGGGGGACCGTCCCCAGCAGTGCTGACACGCACAGTCGGGCGGCCCGTCTCGAGTAGCTCCTGTGAGAGGCGGTAGTGCGTGCAGAGACGGCTTTTCCCAAGTGCAGTCTGATGAGAACGTGTTTGCTCGTTTTCTCTTGTGGTTAGAAACACCCCAGCTCTGGCATTCGGCACGTTTCCATGTCCTGGCCAGCCCTCCAGGCCTGTGTGTCACCTAGAACTGAACGGGACTCATTGAGCCCTCCCTTTTCCTCTCCTCCCTTCTCCCCTCCCCTCCCCTCCCTTTGCCTCCCCTATTTTCCCCTCCTCTCCCCTCCCCTCCCCTCTCCCCAGAGCCCGCATCTCCACGTGGAACGTCACACTAGGTCTTACGTGGTGCGGGCACCCACGGGCCGGGCGGCAGCGGGAGGGTGACATTGGGTTTTCATGTAAGGTGTGAACGGGCCAGTGAGCCACTCAATTCCTTCGTTCCCCGACGGCTGCCGTGGCCAGGCCTTCGGGGCAGTTGGAGTGAAGCAGGGGCCTGTTTGCCTAGCGGCTCTCGAGGACCTCTGAGCCGAGAGCCAAGGGCCAGTGAGGCCGGGCTCCTCAGGATGAGTGTCGCCGCACTATGGTGCTCCGGTCAGCTCTCACCGCCATCGTCACCGGCCACAGGAGGCTGTGTCCAGAGTGACCGCCGAGTGGTACTCCAAGGCAGGACTGGTCAGCACCGGGGAGGGGCCTTTGTGTTGCTTGCGCTTGCAGGAGCTGGGGGCAGGGAGCACAGGGACTGTCCTCAGAGGCAGTGTCCCAGGGGCCGGGCTCCAGACCCCCCCAGTGAGATTCCGCCTGCCGCCCTGCTCTGTGCATTTCTCCCTTATCCCTGAGGAATGTAAACAGTGGCCGCCAGGCTCAGCTGCTGCCTCTGGAAGTGGCCCCAGAGGGTCAGAGGTCATGAGGGGAGGAGAGGAAGACAGGCCTGGGAGAAGCGCAGCGAACAGTGAACTTGTAAGTAAAATGATCAATGAATTTGAAATAGCCCGGCCAGCGGGGCCCGTAAGCGTCCATCTCAGAACCAGGTGGTCATGGGTCGATTCCCAGTCGGCACATCCCCCGTGGGAGGCCGCTGGTCAATTCTCTCGTTATTGATGTTTCTATTTCTCTCCCTCTCTGAAATCAAGAAAAAAAATATTTTAAAAAATATATTGATTTTTCCAGAGAGGAAGGGAGAGGGAGAGAGCTAGAAACATGGAGAGAGAAACATTGATCAGCTGCCTCCTGCACACCCCCCATGGGGGATCAGCCCCCAACCCAGGTACATTCCTGGGACGGGAATCCAACCTGGGACCCTTCAGTCTGCAGACCGATGCTCTATCCACCAACCCAACCTGGTTATGGCCTTTTTTGGAAGAAAACAAGGAAAATATTCTTACAAAAGAATTTTGCATCTGCAGACTGGAATCTCAGTGACCAGCCATGGGCACAGACAATAGGTGGTGGAGGGCAGGGCGGGCTGGATGGGGTCAGTGGGAAAAGGGGCATGTAATACTCCCAACAATAAAAATCTTTATGGGGTTTGCGAGTGTCCTGTGGGTTATAAGGTGTTAGCATCTCTGTCCTGTGGGTGCTGGTCCACGGCTGGTTTTGCACCGTCTTCCTGCGGCTTCGGTTTCGGGGAACATCAGCTCCAGGATGACCTGGAGGTACGCACTCCCAGGCGTGTGCGAGGAGAGCAAGTGGAGCCGGTGTTAATTCTCCTTAAGCGTTTGGTGTGTTCTGTGAGACCCTGTGCCCGCCAGCGCCTCCGGGAGTTCCGAGTCCAGTTCCTGGAAGGTGGGCTCTGACGTCCCCCACGTCCGGCCTGCGCTGGCTCCGTGTCCTCTGAGCTGCCCTCGTGCCGACGCTGTCGGCGGGTTGATGAAGAGCCTGTCCTCCCGCATCCCGCGGGGCACGTGGGACCTGTCAGACCTCACATCTGTGACTAGTTAAGCCTTCCCCTTTATCATCAACCCTGAAGCCAGCTCTCCGTGACCATTTCCTGTGCGCCTTGCCCCGTTGTATAAGGGGAGCCCCAGCCCCCCACCATGGCTGGGAGTGGAGTGAGTGGGGTCACCTCAGGTGGTCTGGACATACCCCAGGCCTCACTGTGAAGCCCCACGTGGACCAAGGGAAACGTCCATGTCAGTTCCCTTCCGAGGACCCAGCTGGCCTTGGCCACTCCACCTGCTTCCCTGATTTCCAAAACGCGTGTTTTATCATCTTCAGATACGTTTGCATTGATTTCAGAGAGAGAGAGAGAAGCATCAATGATGAGGAAATCGTGAATTGGCTGCCTCCCACACACCCCACACCTCGGATCGAGCCCACAGCCCGGGCAGGTGTTCTGACCTAGTTGGTTCATGACTCAATGCCGGGCACGGCTACTTATTTTTCCAACCAGAAGAGATCTCGAAGAGCAGCGCATGCTGGTTGTCGGGGAGTCAGCAAGGCCTCTGCCAGCCGCCCCGGGCGCCTGACTCCCCCTCTGCGTTCCCACACTCTGCTCCGCCCCCAGCAGGTCAGGGATGTTTCAAACAGGAAGCTGTTGCAGATAACATGGGGGCCCAGCCTGGTCTGCTGGGTGGTGGGACGGCCCCAGCCGGCTCCCCTCCTGTGGGGCTGCACTGCCCGCAGTGTCCTGGTGGGTCCCCGGCAGTCAGGACGCCCTTCGCCTCGCCTGCGCCTCGGGTAGGGCGGCCCTGGCCAGGACGTGCCACCTTGGGGAGCAGGGTGGAGGGTGAGCGTGGGGAGAGGCCGTGCTAGGAAGGGGGCTACCAGACAGTCGGGGAAGGGGCTGGTGGAGGGACAGGGGCTCTGTCGAGGTCCAGGCGGAGGCGCGGCGAGTCCACAGGACCCGGCCTGGCCGTGGTGCTCCCCAGGTCTTGTGGAGTCCTGACGGCCTGGGTGCAGGGCGAGGGGACCGCGTGGAGGACGGTCCCTGCAGCCAGCACAGGCTCAGACGGCTGGACCCCTGCAGGGGGAGGGGGGGGGGGGCACGTGGATGCCCAGCCACCTGCACTCATTGGCCAGTGGCTCAGTTATGGGGTCCCCGGATGGGGGGGCAAGCAGGTCGCCTTACCCAGAGCGGGCCATCTGGTCTCCCAAACGGGGTGAGACCAAAGTGGGGGGCCCTCCGGCCTGATGCCTGGTGTGGCGCTGGCTGAGGCGCCGGTGGAGGTGCTGGCGGGTCGGGGTCTCTGGATGAACATGTGACGTGGCCGCCTCATGTGCGTGATGACTCTCCTTGTGGTGGGGAGGCTCCTTGGGCCACGGGCAGGGCAGAGCCCCACTTTCCCAGCTGCTCCGTTCATTCACCATTCGGAAAGGTTCTGTCCCTGAGGAGAGAACAGGCAGGATGTGTGTGTATATGAAAAATATAGGAACCACCTCACCTTGGCTGTGGTTTTGGTAAAAAGGTAAGAAAAATGTGCCATTGGGTGGTGGCCTGTCCTGGCTGCAGCCCTGGGGGCCCTGGTCCCTAGGCAA
Organism: Antrozous pallidus; assembly: GCA_027563665.1. Taxonomy (NCBI): domain Eukaryota; kingdom Metazoa; phylum Chordata; class Mammalia; order Chiroptera; family Vespertilionidae; genus Antrozous; species Antrozous pallidus. The sequence continues at coordinate 72,627,207 of CM050523.1, read as the reverse complement.
GGGGGGGGCGGGGTGGGGTGGAGGAGGTGTGTGGTGGGGTCAGGAGGTGGCGGGGGCGGGGAGTGGTGGGGTCGGGGTGGCGGGGTTGGGAGGTGGCAAGGTGAGGGGGGGTGGCGGGGTCTCGAGGGGGTGGGGTAGGGATGGGGGGAGGGAGTGTCGGAGGGTGGCAGGGTCAGGAGGTGGTGGGAACTGGGGGTAGCGGGGTGGGGGGGGCGTGGCGGGGCCAGGGGGCGGGGTCAGAGGTTGGTGGGGTTGAGGTGGGTGTGGTGGGGTTGGGGGGGTGTCGGGGGGTGGTGGCGAGGTCAGGAGGTGGCGGGGTCAGGAGGTAGTAGGGTGGCGGGGGTGGAATCTGGGAGTGGTGAAGTCAGGGGTTGTCAGGGGCGGGGAGTGGCGGGATCTGGGAGTGGCGGGGTCAGGGGGTGGTGGTGGCGGGCCTGTGCGCCCTGAGCTGGTCCCCAGGGGTGTTCACAGTGTGGGAGGGACAGGCAGGCCCTGTGTGGGGTGTGCTCAGTGGGACAGCTGGATGTTGGGCACATGAAGCCCCTGTTGTCACTGTGGATGCCCCCCTGCCCTGTGCTCCCACTGGGGTTCCAGGGGCATCTCTCCCTCTGGACCCACCTCCTTTGCTGCTGGAGGGTCCGAGCCTCCTGGGCCCAGAGACAGGGAGGTTCTCACAGGGGCCCCGGGCTGCGGCTCCTCCGTTTCTAGAAGGAAATGCCTCTTCCCTGAGGGCAGGAGGCAGCCAGGAGGGTGAGGGTGAGGGTGAGGTGAGGGTGAGGGTGAGGTGAGGGTGTGGGTGGGATTCTCGGTAGCGGCAGGACCTAGGGGCTGACCAGGATCAGGGAGGCCCGGGGTGGCCACAGATGCATAAGTGGCAGCCAGGTCCGTGAGTCTCACGTGGTGAGGAGGCTTGGCAGGCGCTCCCAAGCGATGGGACAGCCGTGTCCCATCCCTCCCACTCCCTGCCTCCCCTGTCGTCAGGAGCTTGTGCTGCCCGAGCTACACGGTGGGCAGCCCGGGGCGTGGGGGGCAGAGGGACCAGCCCTGGGGACCCACACGGTGGCCTGCTAACTTACAAAATGCAAACCAAGCGCAGCCACAGCCTCCTGTGCAGACACGTATGGTGAAGTGAAGCCTGACAGGTGAGCGAGCTCACTGTCAAAGAGCCCTGCAGAGGGGGCCCGGTGGACGGGGCAGGGAGCCCGGTGGGACGGGCCGGGGCCGGCAGTGAGGCCAGAGCTGGTGTGTGAGGCCGGGTGTGGGCCTCCAGGCTTGCAGGGCGCTGTGGGCTCAATATGGGGACATTGTTTCATTGGGTCTATATGGCAACATTGTCTCATTAGGTCTATATGGCAACATTGTGTCATTAGGTCTACATGGCAACATTGTGTCATTGGGTCTACATGGCAACATTGTGTCATTGGGTCAATATGGGGACATTGTTTCATTAGGTCTATATGGCAACATTGTGTCATTGGGTCAATATGGGGACATTGTCTCATTGGGTCTACATGGTGACATTGTCTGATTGGGTCAATATGGGGACATTGTCTCATTGGGTCTACATGGTGACATTGTCTGATTGGGTTAATATGGGGACGTTGTCTCATTAGGTCTTTGCGTGTGTGCAGTGTCCGCTGTGAAGAACTAGAAGAGAGCCTGGCTCGCGTGGCTCAGTGGCTGAGTGTCGTCCCGTGAACCTGGAGGTCACGGTTCGATTCTCCGTCAGGGCACAGGCCGGGGCTGCAGGCTCCATCCCCAGTGGGGGGCGTGCGGGAGGCAGCCCAGCAATGCTTCTCATCGGTGTTTCTCTCTCCCTCTCCCTTCCTGTCTCTAAAAAAAAAAGAATAAAAACATTAAAAAAAAAGAACTAGACGAGAAGACTGGGTGACTCTTCCCAGCCCGGTAACGAGAGAGAGCGAGAGAGCGAGAGCGAGAGCGAGAGAGAGAGAGAGAGAGAGAGAGAGAGAGACCAAAAGCGCGTAGGCCCCCCAGCAGCTCAGCCTGGCCCACGGGGAGGCCTGCACACTGTCTCCTGTCCTGTTCGGCATTCCCGGCACTGTTTACCCTCCTTCCTCCAGAGTCAGTGCCCTGCCGTACTCAGGATGAGGGGGGAGCTGGCCCTCGTCAGCCTGGCCTTCCTGTCGCTGGTCCTGCCTGCTGGTGCTCAGCAGACCGCGGAGGACGCCTGCTCCGTGCAGATCCTGGTCCCTGGCCTCAAAGGTAAGACTCCCTTTCCAGGGGTTCTCCCCCCCCCCCCCGGCCCTCACCCACCCCCGGGGCTCCTGTGCGCTGACAGTCCCCAGCCCCGAGTCCCGTGCTGGCTTATGTCTGACCTGGGCGGGCCTCAGTTTTTCCATCTGAAAAAACAAGGGTTGGAATACAGGATGTCCGCTGTCTGTTCGGCCAGGAATTCTGTGCTGGGGAAGTCATTTCTGTGCCGCTCGGGCATCTGCATGGAGTGAAGGCAGCTGACCTTTGTCCCAGACTCTGCACCCACTGTGCATGGCCCAGGAGGTCCCGGTTCACATGGCTATAACGTTGTCTCATTAGGTCTCTATGGCAACATTGTCTGATTGGGTCAATATGGGGACATTGTCTCATGAGGTCTATATGGCAACATTGATTCATTGGGCCTATAGGGCAACATTGTTTCATTGGATTTATATGGGGACATTGTTTCATTAGGTCTACATGGTGACATTGTCTCATTAGGTGCCAAGGGCTTGCAGGGCGCTGTGGGCTCGCAGGGGCGTTAGGGGCTCCTTGGGGGGACGTGGGCTCACAGACATCTTTGTTTGCTGCAGAGGAGGAATCCTGAGATCTGGGAATGCCCACACCCTTCCAGCCCCTCCCTGCACCCAAGTGTCTCACCATCTGCCTTGAGCAGCCGCCCTGCGCCTGCTGGCCGGCTCTAGAACTTCCCTGGGCAGCCGAGACGGGTGCTTTTTGCCTGTGGATGATTTGGGTCTGCAGGAGGCACGCGCCTAGTCGATGCCGAAGACGCTTTGTGTCTTTGGGAGGAGAGAGCATGTTGTGGAGGATGGCAGGAGCGAGCAGGTGGCTGAACTGTGTGCTTCTGCTGCCGGGGAGGCAGCTCCTGATGGAGAACTCCAGGGAACCAGCCCCCACTGATGCCCGACAGTGGGTGGGTGGGGGGGTACGGAGGGCTGCCGTTCAGGGTGCAGTTCCTGGTGCATGGGAGTTGTGAGCGGAGAGGTTTATGGAAATGCTGGCTGGGGTATCGCCCCCAGGGGCTTAGCTCTCTGCTGCCCTGAGAGAAGCAGACGGTGAACATTTCAAACCTTGACGCTCAGCACGGGAGCAGAGGACCAGCCTTTATTCTTAGGAAGCACGTCCAGCCCCGGCTAATGTGGCTCAGTGGCTAGAACGTCGGCCTTCGGACCAAAGGGTCCCAGGTTCGATTCCGGTCAAGGGCACGTGCCGGGGTTGCGGGTCCATCTCCAGTAGAAGGCGTGCAGGAGGCAGCCGATTGATGATGCTCTCTCCCTCTCCCTTCCTCTCTGAAGTCAATAACAATATACTTAGAAATACGTAAATAACTGTGCGTGGCTTCTCCCGCAGGGGACGCCGGAGAGAAGGGCGACAAAGGCGCACCCGGGCGGCCCGGGAGAGTGGGCCCCCCCGGAGAGAAAGGTACCCGCTCGGCCCCCAGACCCGCGCAGGGCAGAGGGGGCGCTGGTGCATGTGGGCGTGTGTGTGTGTGTGCGCGCGCGCGCGTGCATTTGTGACTTATGTGCTTGAATATGTTGTTGGGATTGGTGTATGTATAGTAGGCGTGTCTGTGTGTAGGCATGTGTGTACATGTGCGCGCATGAATTTATGTGTATAGAGTGTCTGTATAGCATGTGAATCTGTGTGTTGTGTATGAGTGCATGAGAGTGTGCGTGAGTGCATGTGAGTGAATGTGTGTGTATGAATGTGCGTGAGTGTGTTTGTGTGTATGAATACGTGAGTGTGAGTAGTGTGAGTATGAGTGTATGAGAGAGTGGGTGTGCTTGTGTGTGAGTGCATGAGAGTGTGTGTGAGTGTGCTTATGTGTGTGTATGAGTGTGTGAGAGTGTGTGTGTGACTGTGTGTGACTGTGTGTGTTAGTGTATGTGTGTGTGTGTGAGTGGGTATGAGTGAGTGTGTGTGAGTGTGTATGTGAGTTTGTGTGAGTGTGTGTGTGAGTGGGTATGAGTTTGTGTATATGTGTGTGAGTGGGTATGAGTGTGTATGTGAGTGTGTATGACTGTGTGTGTGTGACTGTGTGAGTGGGTATGAGTATGTGTGTGTGAGTTTGTGTGAGTGTGTGAGACTGTGTGTGTGAGTGTGTGAGTGGGTATGACTGTGTGTGTGTGTGTGTGTGAATTTGAGTGTGTGAGACTGTGTGTGTGAGTGTATGAGTGGGTATGAGTGTGTATGTGTGTGAGTGTGTGAGTTTGTGTGAGTTTGTGTGAGTGTTTTTGTGTATTTGTGTGTGAGTGGGTATGTGTGTGAGTGTGTGAGTGGGTATGTGTGTGAGTGTGTGAGTGTGATGTTAACAGGAGGGAATTGTGTCACCTGTGCATCACTGGCTCTCGTTGCTTTCTGCAGGGGGCGTGGGTGACAAGGGGCAGAAGGGCAGTGTGGGCCGCCACGGGAAGATCGGTCCCATCGGCTCTAAAGGTACCTCCCTGCGTCTGCTTCCCGTCCCGCCAGGCCCCGCCCGCGCCCTTACCCACTGCTCTGAGGGCGATCGCAGACCGTCCAGCCGCCCGGAGGTCATGCGTGTCCCCGTGCGCTGGGCATTTGACACGTTCTATCCCACGTGTGCACTGGGGGGTCAGTCACCACTGCCGGGCCCTGTGGCAGGACGGTCTCGGTGGCATGTCACACGTGGAGGACACACGTTGTTACTCGTGGCTGACGTCCCACCCCTGCCTTGCTTTTCCGTTTCAGGTGAAAAGGGGGATTCGGGCGACATGGGGCCCCCGGGCCCCAGCGGAGAACCAGGTACTGAGGGCCGGGGCTGACAAACTTGCATGAAAACGCGATCTGACCGAGCAGCTCAGGACCCGGAGCGCAGGCGGCTGGGAGCCGGCCCCTCACCGGACTCACTCCCTCCTCCTGGGACTGCGCTGCTCTCCACAATCCCCCACGGTCTGCTCAGACACCCTGACCAGAACCTCGTGTCCTCCCCCCACACGGCCGTCGGGGTGCCCGGGGCCCCCCTTCCTCTGGCCACCAAGCTTCTGAGGAAAGCTCGCCTGGCTTTCGGGGTCCTTTCTCCATTCCCATTCCACAGCCCCAACCTCACAACCGTTCCCAAGTCTACCCCTGGCCAGGCGTCCCCAGCTCCCCTCTTCACCCCAGCGCTCACCCCTGCACCCTGGTTCCACCACCACCATTGCTCTTAGAGGCTCCAGCGCCTCCAGGGCTGGGGGTCAGTGGAGGAACATTTGTATTTGGGGAGTGGCTTCCTTCTTTTTTAAATCCATATTTTCATTGATTTCAGAGAGAGAGGAAGGGAGAGGGAGAGAGAGAGAGACACCAATGATGAGAGAGAATCACGGATCAGTTGCCTCCTGCACGCCCCACACTGGGGATGAGCCCGCAGCAACCCCGGCCTGTGCCCCGACCGGAAATTGAACCCTGACCTCCTGGTTCACCCCTGAGCCAGGCCTTCCTTCTTTCCCGAGCCGCCCCTGGCTCAGCTCCCTAACGCCCGTCCCCCCCGCAGGCGTCCCCTGTGAGTGCAGCCAACTGAGAAAGGCCATCGGGGAGGTGGACAACCAGGTCACCCAGCTGACCTCGGAGCTCAAGTTCATCAAGCACGGTGGGTGCTTCTCCCGGTCCTCGTGGCCCTGCCGCCCGCCCCCCGCCCCCTGCCCCCTTGGCCCCAGCCCCTGGGCACCCAGGGCTCAATGGCTCCGCAGCGCCTGAGAGCCGCCTGCCATCTGTGTGCGTGCCTGCATGAGTGTGCCCGCACCGAGTGTGCCCACCGAGTGTGCCCACCGAGTGAGCCCGCACCGAGTGTGCCTACCGAGTGTGCCCACCGAGTGTGCCCACCGAGTGTGCCCGCACCGAGTGTGCCCGCCGAGTGTGCCCACCGAGTGTGCCCACCGAGTGTGCCCACCGAGTGTGCCCACTGAGTGTGCCCGCACCGAGTGTGCCCACTGAGTGTGCCCGCACCGAGTGTGCCCACCGAGTGTGCCCACTGAGTGTGCCCACCGAGTGTGCCCACTGAGTGTGCCCGCACCGAGTGTGCCCACCGAGTGTGCCCACCGAGTGTGCCCACCGAGTGTGCCCGCACCGAGTGTGCCCACCGAGTGTGCCCACCGAGTGTGCCCGCACCGAGTGTGTTGCAGAGAGCCAGCTCACTCTCCAGCCCTGCCTCCCCCGCAGCTGTTGCCGGCGTGCGCGAGACGGAGGCCAAGCTCTACCTGCTGGTGAAGGAGGAGCGGGCCTACCTGGACGCCCAGCGGGCCTGCCAGGGGCGCGGGGGTGCGTTGGCCATGCCCCGGGACGAGGCCACCAACGGGCTCCTGGCCGCCGACGTGGCGCAGGCCGGCCTGGCCCGCGTCTTCATCGGCATCAGCGACCTGGAGCGCGAGGGCACCTTCCTGTACGCCGACCGCTCGCCCATGCAGACCTTCCACAAGTGGCGCAGCGGGGAGCCCAACGACGCCCACGAGGGCGAGGACTGCGTGGAGCTGGAGGCCACAGGCGGCTGGAACGACGTGGCCTGCCACCTGCTCATGCACTTCCTGTGCGAGTTCGACAAGGAGCACGTGTGAGCGCCCGGGCCCGCGCCCGTGCCCGAGGGCCCCAATGGCCTGGGGGGGGCGTCTCCTGGGCGGTCCGCCGGGCGCAGGGCCCCCCCCCCCCCCCGACGGCTGTCTGGCTGAGCTCAGACGATGCCGTGTGCCGTGTGCCGGGGAGCATGCCTCCTGTCACTTTGTGCTTCACGCCTGCACTGTAGCCAGGTCCCCGTGTGACCGCCCATGACTGCCCGGCATGGCTTGCTCCGTCCGAACTGTAACCTGAATGTCCGACGTCACAGCCGTGAGCCCGCGTGGCGGCTCTCCCGTGGCGGCTGCTTCTTGCCCCGTCCCGTCCCGTGTGGGGAGCCCCGTCCCTCTGACCGTGTTTCTGTAAACGGCACACGCACGCTGCCACCACGCGGCCGGGGAGGGACACCTGTGCTTTGCTGCGAACCCGGGTTGGGAGAGAGGAATAAACTCCCCGAACGAGCAGCTGAGTGCGGTGTGTGTTGTTCTCACCCTCCCCCAGGAGCGAGGTGTTTGCACGGGGATTTGAGGGGAGTTGGGACGGAGGGGTGGGGGTGGGGGGGTCCTGGTGTTAGAAATAAGGCGAGTCCCCAAGTCAGGGTCCTGGTAGAACACAAAACACTCGGGAACCAGGCAGCAGGCAAATATATATTTCTTTCTTTAATATATTTTATTGATTTTTCATAGAGAGGAAGGGAGAGGGACAGAGAATTAGAAACATCGATGAGAGAGAAACATCGATCAGCTGCCTCCTGCGCATCCCCTACTGGGGATGTGCCCGCAGCCAAGATACATGCCCTTGACCCGGAATGGAACTCGGGACTCTTCAGTCCGCAGGCCGACGCTCTATCCATTGAGCAAAATGGGTTTCAGCTGTCCTTTGCTCTTGACTGGAGCTCAGGTGCACAGTCTTTCGCAATTGGCTGATTCACAGGAAGGGGTTGGCCTTTGCTGTTTCAAGATGGAGGCCCCCAGGGGAGCTGCAAGCCATGCAGCCACCTTGGCGGCTGCCAAGTCACGCCATCCAACATGGTGGCCGTCTAAACTGTCCTTTGACAGAAAAGGTGGTCGTTTATTCTCACAGCAGGGAGGGGAGAGAAACATCGCTGTGAGAAAGTACCCCTACTGGTTGCTTCCCAAGCACACCTGGTTCAGGGCAGGGATGGAACCTACAACCCAGGTGCACGTCCTTGACCAGGAATCGAACCCGAGATCCTTCCACCTGCAGGCTGACCCCATCCTCTGATGGACACAGGCCAGGGCGGGCTCTTCTCTCCATTTCTCCCAACGGCGGGATTCGTGGTCTGTGGCCAGATTATCCAAACTTAGCGGCTTTGGAACAAAAATATCAATGTCCCTCTCCCTCGTTCCGAACCTGACTGGGGCCCCGTGTGGTACCGGCAGGACTCAGGTCCTCTGGCTGTTGGACAGACGGACGTCTCACCCCTGGCTGGTGGCCACCACCCCTTGGGCAGCTCAGTGAACCTGGTGACCTCAGGTCTGCGGGGCCACACTGCCACCCAGTGGCGGGAGGGCGACTTTGCAGTAACTAAATCCGCCAAGCATCAGGCTGCATCGATGAGGGAGGTGGGGGTGGCGTGTTCTGTGTGTGTGTGTGTGTGTGTGTGTGAGTGAGAGAAAGAGAGAGAGAGAGAGAGAGAGAGAGAGAGAGAGAGAGAGAGAGAGAGAGAGGTGGGAGAGAGAGGTGGGAGAAGCAGGGCAGGCAGGGGAGGTTTCCCCCTCAGAACATCCTTGGCTCGGTCCCTGTGATCTCGGCCCCGGTCCCGTGTTCCCAGGGGCAGCATCCACAGGGGACACACAGGACGAGTCAGGGACCGCGGCAGCCTGACCGTTGTGGGGAGATGAGCTCTAGGGCATGGTCGGCGTCTGGGTCCCGGGGCCCTGCAGCCCTGGGCATGGCTCTGTCTCCAAGGTGAGCGCAGGTGAGGGCAGCTCGGGCCGTGGGTGCTGTGTGGCCCCCCAGCATCTGGGCCCCGCCCCCATAGTCTGATGGGCCTGCCGCACCCGGACTCGGACATGGCTCTCGTGCGGTGACCCCTCCATGACTGTCCTGGACTGTGAGCCCGCACGCTTCCTGGACGGGGAGGGTGGCAGGTGAGGGCCACCAGGTGTGACCCAGTTCAGCTCAGCAGATGGGAGCCACGGGCTGGGCGTTTCTCGGCTGCAGACGGGACAGTCCCAGTCCCGCTCAAAAGGGCCGGCCGGCGTGGCTCAGTGGTTGAGCCTCGACCTATGACCCAGGAGGTCATGGGTTCCATTCTCGGTCTGGGCACAGGCCTGGGTTGTGTGCTTGATCCCCCGTGTGGGGCGTGCAGGAGGCAGCTGATCCATGATTCTCTCTCCTCATTCATGTTTCTCTCCCTCTCCCTTTCTCTCTGAAATAAAAAAATGACAACAGCCAATACAAAATAGCCGTTAGACATGACTGCTCTGACTGGAGCCATACAGCCATACGTGGGCCATATAATAGAACCACATCTGATTGGTCACAGTGCAGAATAAGGTTGCATCTGATTGGTTAGTTCTGGGGCCAGAAATCCTTATGTCCCAAGTATAGGTATCTGATTCTTTAAAGGAGCAAAGAGGGTAGGTAATTATCCTATCTAATAAAAGAGTAATATGCAGATTGACCATCACTCCAACACACAAGAGGGCTGCCCCCGTGTGGTCAAGGATCCTGCCCTATGTGGACACAAGATGGCCACCACAGATGGCCAGCAGGGGAGGGCTGTTGGGAGGGACCAGGCCTGCAAGGGAGGGCAGTTGTGGGCGATCAAGCCTGCAGGGGAGAGCAGTTAGGGGTGACCAGGTTGGCAGAGGAGGGAAGTTGGGGGAGACCAGGCCTGTAGGGAAGGGCAGTTGTGGGGGACCCAGGCCTGCAGGGAGAACAATCGGGGGGACTAGGCCTGCAGGGGAGGGCAGTTAGGGGCAATCAGGCTAGCAGGGGAGTGGTTAGGGGTGATCAGGCTGGCAGGCAGAAGCAGTTAGGGGCAATCAGAGGGGCAGGCAGGCGAGCAGTTGGGAGCCAGCAGTCCTGGATTATGAGAAGGATGTCTGACTGCCCGTTTAGGCCCAATCCTGATCCTGGTAGAGTTGGGCCTAAACGGGCAGTCAGACATCTTTGAGGGGGTCCCAGATTAGAGAGGATGCAGGCCGGGCTGAGGGACACTCCCCACCCTGTTCATGAATTTCATGCACCGGGCCTCTAGTTATTATATATTTTTGTAAATCAAACAAAATTACAGCTATTTTCAGTCAGATTGGCAAAAAGTATCTTTGTGGTTGAGCCGCGGGATCTCAGACTTCCTGCATGCCGTGAGCTGAAGAGGGTTGGGACTGGCTTGGAGCTGTCTTCCCAGGCTGGGGCGCTGGGGCGCTGGGGGGCTGGGGGACTGGGGGGCTGGGGGGCTGGGGGGCTGGGGGGCTGGGGCGCTGGGGCGCTGGGGGGCTGGGGGGCTGGGGCGCTGGGGCGCTGGGGGGCTGGGGGGCTGGGGCGCTGGGGCGCTGGGGGGCTGGGGGGCTGGGGGGCTGGGGGGCTGGGGCGCTGGGGGGCTGGGCGCTGGGGCGCTGGGGGGCTGGGGGGCTGGGGGGCTGGGGGGCTGGGGCGCTGGGGGGGCTGGGGGGGCTGGGGGGCTGGGGCGCTGGGGGGCTGGGGGGCTGGGGGGCTGGGGCGCTGGGGCGCTGGGGCAATGAGCCTTCTAGGTGCCAGGCTCCCGGCAGGGATGGCCCCAGGCAGGGGCTCGGTGCAGGCTGGCGGGGGAGGGGGACTCCCTCAGGGCCTGGCACCTGCGGACCCAGGTCTGTATTTGAGAGGGGACCAGCCGCCCCCCCCTCCACTCCCTCCACAGGAGCTTCTGCAGGGAAGGGCTGCCCCTCCCCCAGCTCCGCCCAGCCCCTCCGCTGCCCCTTGTGACATCACGGCACAGCCAAGCCCCGCTGCCCGTGGGGTTCTCTCTGCTGGGCCCGTGGGAGCACCATGAGCGCTGGGCTGGCGTCTGCGGAGCACGGAGTCCAGGCCTAGACACGGGCCCCGCCCGCTGGTGAGGATGGCGCGGGCGGGCACTTACTTATCCCTGTTTCTAAAATGTGTGCTTACTGGTGTCGGAGAGGGGAGAGGGGAGAGGGAGAGGGGGAGAGGGGGAGAGGGGGAGAGGGGGAGAGGGGGAGAGGGGGAGAGGGGGAGGGGGGAGGGGGGAGGGGGGAGGGGGGAGAGGGGAGAGGGGAGAGGGGAGAGGGGAGAGGGGAGAGGGGAGAGGGGAGAGGGAGAGAGAGGGAGGGAGGGAGGGAGAGGGAGAGAGGGAGAGGGAAAGGGGAGAGAGAGGGAAAGAGAGGGAGAGAGAGAGGGAGAGAGAGAGGGAGAGAGAGAGAGAGAGAGAGAGAGAGAGAGAGAGAGAGAGATCCATGATGAGAGAGAATCATGGATCGGCTGCCTCCTGCACGCCCGCCACTGGGGATCAAACCCACAACCGGGGCTGTGCCCTGACCGGGGTTCGAACCCTGACCTCCTGGTTCACAGGTCAACGCTCAGCCATTGAGCTGCGCCTTCTGGGCTGAAGTCGCTTTTTTATTTTTATTTTTTAAAAATATATTTTATTGATTTTTTACAGAGAGGAAGGGAGAGGGATAGAAAGTCAGAAACATCGATGAGAGAGAGACATCGATCGGCTGCCTCCTGCACACCCCCCACTGGGGATGTGCTCGCAGCCAAGGTACATGCCCTTGTCCGGAATCGAACCCGGGACCGTTCAGTCCGCAGGCCAACGCTCTATCCGCTGAGCCACACCGGTTTTGGCTGAAGTTGCTTTTAATTCACCTGGAGGGTCGCTGGGCGGGAAGCACTGTCCCTCCCCCAGACAACACACGTGTTGTTTGAACCCTTCTGACCTGGCTGGAGCCCACACAGCCAGCTGACTGGCCCCCCCAACCCCCCAGGAAACATGATGGACTCCCCCAGGGAGGGGAAGCTGGCCCGGTCTCCGGACTTCGTCCAGCTGATCGACATGGCGGCCGAGTCCATGGGAGGCAAGGTGAGCGGGCGTCTGTCGAGGGACCGGCCCGAGGCTGCAAGGTCCCACCGGCCATTCGCTGCCAGAAACAAGTTTGAGCTGCAGGGACCTGGCCCCTCCCGCCCCCCTCCCCACTCCCTGCCCCGCGCCCTGCAGGCCCCACGAAGGGAATGCCAGGGAGGCTGCTCAGTTGTGTGGCAGACGCCGTCTTGTCCTCTGTGGTGCTGACGGCCTGGGCAGATCCGTAGTCGGGGGGCCTGGAGGCCGGGGAGGGTCCGCAGTGGGGGTTCTGGAGGGGGAGGGTCTGCAGTGGGGGTTCTGGAGGGGGAGGGTCCGCAGTGGGGGCCTGGAGGCCGGGGAGGGTCCGCAGTGGGGGTTCTGGAGGGGGAGGGTCCGCAGTGGGGGTTCTGGAGGGGGAGGGTCCGCAGTGGGGGCCTGGAGGCCGGGGAGGGTCCGCAGTGGGGGTTCTGGAGGGGGAGGGTCCGCAGTGGGGGTTCTGGAGGGGGAGGATCCACAGTGGGGGTTCTGGAGGGGGAGGGTCCGCAGTGGGGGTTCTGGAGGGGGAGGGTCCGCAGTGGGGGTTCTGGAGGGGGAGGGTCCGCAGTGGGGGCCTGGAGGCCGGGGAGGGTCCGCAGTGGGGGTTCTGGAGGGGGAGGGTCCGCAGTGGGGGTTCTGGAGGGGGAGGGTCCGCAGTGGGGGTTCTGGAGGGGGAGGGTCCGCAGTGGGGGTGTGTGGAGGGGGAGGGTCCGCAGTGGGGGTTCTGGATGGGGAGGGTCCGCAGTGGGGGTTCTGGAGGGGGAGGATCCGCAGTGGGGGTTCTGGAGGGGGAGGGTCCGCAGTGGGGGTTCTGGAGGGGGAGGGTCCGCAGTGGGGGGGTGTGGAGGGGGAGGATCCGCAGTGGGGATTCTGGATGGGGAGGGTCCGCAGTGGGGGGCCTGGAGGCCGGGGCACCACCCCCTGCAGGCTGCCAGGTCCCGGGCCCAGGTGGAAAGCAAGCGGTGGGCGGACTTGCTGAGATCTCAGGAGCAGGCGGGGCGCGTTTTTGGTGTGAGTTACAGCGTCCGCACCCCCTGCCCCTTCCTACTCCAAACGCCCGCTCTGCCGGCCCTCCTGGCTCGGGGGGAGCGCTGACCTATGAACCAGGAGGTCCCGGCTCGATCCCGGTCAGGGCACAGGACAGGTTTCTTTTTATTTTCTTTTCAAAAAATATTTTATTTTCTTCAGAGAGGAAGGGGGAGTGGGAGGGGGAGAGAGAGAAACGTCCATGACGAGAGGGAATCGCCAGTCGCTGCCTCCTGCGTGCCCCCGACTGGGGATTGAGGCCGCCCCCCGGGCCTGCGCCCCGACTGGGGATCGGCCAATGACCTGGTTCCTGGGCTGACTGATGCTCAGCCCCGGAGCCCGCCAAGCTGTCTATCCCGTGGGAAGTTAGTGTGGGCATCCGGAGGGGGAAGGGGATGCAGAAGAGAGGGTGGGGGTAGAGACGGAGGAGGGGGCAGGGGGATGGGCAGCGGTGAAATCCAAACACAGACTGGGCGGCTTCATTGGGCTTAATTTCTCTCCCGGGCTGTCCCCCGTTTCCATCATTTCTCTCCCTGGCCGTCCCCCACTTCCCTTTCCCCGGCTCACAAAGCTTCACCAGAGCTTTTAACTGACGGTCCCTTCGTCTTCTTTCTTTCTTTGCCCAGATTTTGTTTGCAACAGATGACTTTTTTGCTCCTGCAGAAAACCTGATAAAGGTACCCTCAGTGGGGGAGGGAGAGCCGGTGCTGACTGGCTGCGGGGCCAGGAGAACCCACAACCACCGGACAGGGGCGGGGTCACGGGGCCGCCCTCCTCCCCCCTCCCCTCTCCTCCCCCTCTCTTCCCTCCCCTCCTCCCCCCCGCTCCCAGAGCTGTTGGGGGGGGGATGTCAGCAGACTCTGTGGGAGTCCGCACAGGCTCAGGAGGCGCCAGGGAGCTTTGGGGGGTCAGAATCGCGTTGTGGGGCAAAGCCGTACCTATATCTTGCATTTAAAAAAAAAACATTTTTAATTTATTTTTTTACAGAGAAGGAGGGAGAGAGAACGTTAGAAACGTCGATGAGAGAGAAACATCCATCAGCTGCCTCCTGCACACCCCCTACTGGGGATGCACCAGCAGCCTAGGCACATGCCCTTGGCCGGAATCGAAGCCGGGACCCTTCAGTCCGCAGGCGACCCTCCATCCACTGAGCCACACCGGCCTCGGCGGCAGCGCCTCTTGCATGTTTTGGGAAAAGGTTTACCTGCTCGATAAGCATCGGGTAGGGCGTGTTTCTTCGCTGCTGACCCGTCGGGCCTCTTGGTTCAGAGTGACAGCCCACGGTTTGAAGAGCACAAGTACACGGAGTTCGGCAGATGGATGGACGGGTGGGAGACGAGACGGAGGAGGACCCCAGGTGAGCAGAGACGGCTCTCCCTCCATCACCCAGAAGGGTAAGCACGGCCGTGGAGAGCCGGGCAGACGCTGAGCCTGGTTTCGGGTGTGTGTGTGTGTGTGTGTGTGTGTGTGTGTGTGTGTGTGTGTTTGCTTTCGTTCATCCTCACCGGAGGATGCTTTTCCATTGATTTTCAGAGAGATTGGGGGGGGGGGGGGGACGGAGAGAAGCAGTGATGTCAGAGAGGCACACGGGCGCATCACTACCTACAGGAGCCCCTGCAGCCCAGGTGCCTGCCCTTGATTGGAATCGAACCCGGGACTCTTCCGAGAGCCAATGCTCTATCCACTGAGCCAGACCAGCGAGGGCTGTTGTTTTATTGATGTCAGAGAGGAAGGGAGACGAGGAGGAGGAGAGAGGGAAACATCCGTGATGAGAGAGAATCACGGACCGGCTGCCTCCTGCACGCCCCGCCCTGGGGATGGAGCCCAAAACCCGGGCCCGGGCCCTGACCGGGAGTCGAACCCTGACCTCCTGGTCCACAGGTCGATGCTCCGCCAGGAGCCACAGCAGCTGGTCGTTTGCGTTTCCTTTTCTCCTGTCGACCCTCCCCCGCCGGCCTCGGGGTAACAGGCTGCTCTGCGGTGTGCCCCCGCAGGTCACGACTGGTGCATCATCAAGCTGGGGGTCCCCGGCACGATCCGGGGCCTGGACGTGGACATCTCCCACTTCTCCGGGGACTACGCCCCCCGCGTGTCCATCCAAGCCGCAAACGTGGAGGAAGGTGCTGGTTGTGATGAAGGGGTGTGTGGGGTGTTGTGGGAGAGGGGGAGGAGGAAGGTGCTGGCTGTGATGAAGGGGTGTGTGGGGTGTTGTGGGAGAGGGGGAGGAGGAAGGTGCTGGCTGTGATGAAGGGGTGTGTGGGGTGTTGTGGGAGAGGGGGAGGAGGAAGGTGCTGGGGAACCTCTGACCGGGCGGCTGTGTGGGGGCGGAGGCTCGGGGTCGCCCTGACCACACGTCCCCGACCAGACGGGCATCGGCTGCCGGTCAGGGCCGTGGCTCCCGGGCTCGGATTCCCACGCCCGCTCTGTGATTCGGTTGTGAACGTCGCGGTGTTCTCTGACCCGGGTCCGAGGGCATCCTACCCACACTGCCAGGCCTCCCCAAGGCGCCGGCTGGCGGGTGGCGGGGACGGTGGCAGGCCCGTCTGTGGGACCTGTGGGGGCGGGGCCGGTGGGAGGTGGCCGTGGGGGTGGGTGGACGGAGGGGCTGGGAGGAGGGGAGGAGGATAGACCTGTCTTTCCGGCCCTTCTCCAGCAACATCCGATGTTGGTCCCTGAAGTCGTGTTTTTTTTTTTTTTTTTTAAATATGTTTTATTGATTTTTCACAAAGAGGAAGGGAGAGGGACAGAGAGTCAGAAACATCGATGAGAGAGAAACATCGATCAGCTGCCTCCTGCACACCCCCCACTGGGAACATGCCCGCAGCCAAGGTCCATGCCCTTGACCGGAATCGAACCCGGGACCCTTCGGTCCGCAGGCCGACGCTCTATCCACTGAGGCAGACCAGTCAGGGCCCAGAGTCATTTTCGAGTCTAAGTGCCATTGTGCGTGTGTGCAGACACGTGTGGAGGAGCGTACGTCACGTCCGCTGGCGAACTGATGCTAAAAGGGGTGGCGTCCGAGGCCCCCCGAAAGGCCGTGGCGGGGTGGGGTGGGGGGAGGCGGAGAGAGGGGCGACCTCAGCGGTGATGGGAGAGGTCACTCTGCGCAGGAAATGCCTGAGGACAGACACACGCGTCTCTGGGCTGGCGTGCGCCTCTGCTTGTATTTCTCACCCTCTCCTCCCTCCTCCCCCCTCCCCCCCCCCCCCCCCGTGGGGTCGGCGGCGGGGCCCCCGGGAGGCAGCTCAGACCGCCCCCGCCAGGCGCCCCTGTGAGCGCTCCGTCAGGGCCAGGATCAGGGAAGCACAGCTCCACTCGGAAACAGGCGATGCCATCGGGTACGGTCCGGTCCGGTCTGGTCCGGCCGGCGGGCGCACTGCGCGGGTTCGGACGGCTGCGGGCTCTGCACGGCCCGCGGCTCCCGGGCGGCACGGGCCCAGGAAATGCCGTCGTGTGGTCGGGCCAGACGGGACTTTTGTGTTCCCTCCACGGGCGCAGGCGAATTCACTTAGTGTGTGTTTGTTGATGGCAGAGAGGCGGGGGTGGGAGGGGGGGGGAGAAACACCGATGATGAGAGAGAGGGAGGGGTCGGCTGCCTCCCGCACGCCCCACTCTGGGGATGGAGTCCGCACCGGGCCTGTGTCCTGACTGGGGCTCGAACCCACAACCCGGGCCTGTGCCCTGACCGGGGCTCGAACCCACAACCCGGGCCTGTGCCCTGACCGGGGCTCGAACCCACAACCCGGGCCTGTGTCCTGACCGGGGCTCGAACCCACAACCCGGGCCTGTGCCCTGACCGGGGCTCGAACCCAGACCTCCTGGCTCCTAGGCTGACGCTCACCCCTGAGCCGCAGCGGCCGGACACGCAGATCCTTTTTGATGTTGAATGTGAGCCCGGAGCCCTAAAGGTCGCTCTGCCCTCAGATAAAGAGCCGGCGATCCCAGCGCGAGGAGCCAGGCTGGGCGAGGCTGCCACCTCCGAGGAGTTTGAAGCCGTCTCCAAGGTACTGGCCGGACGGGGAGTCTTGTCAGGCGAGGACCCAGGGAGGGCTGCAGGCCTGGCCGCCGTGGGGTGGGGCCCCGTTTCCCGCCCCGGCCTGCAGGCCTCCCTCGGTGCCCGCCCGGCCGGGGCCGCCCCAAACACAGGCTGGACGGTGCCGCCGACCCCCCACCCCCCCCCCCCCACCCCACCCTCCGAGCCGAGAGCAGAGGCTGACCCTTTCAGAGGAATTGGACAGGGACTTTCTGCCTCATGAGTTCAATACAGCAAACGGTTTGGAGTTTTGTTCTGTTACATTCTTGTCTTGTTTTTGTTTTTAAAAAAATATATTTTATTGATTTTTCACAGAGAGGGAGGGAGAGGGATAGAGAGTCAGAAACATCGATGAGAGAGAAACATCGATCAGCTGCCTCCTGCACACCCCCCACTGGGGATGTGCCCGCAACCAAGGTCCATGCCCTTGACCGGAATCGAACCCAGGACCCTTCAGTCCACAGGTCAGCGCTCTATCCACTGAGCCAAACTAGTTTCGGCTTTTTAAAAAAATATATATTTTTTTTACTGATTTCTGAGAGGAAGGGATAGAGAGAGAGAAAGAGAGCGAGAGAGGTCAATGACGAGAGGGAATCATGATCCGCTGCCTCCCGCACACCCCCACTGGGGGTGGAGCCCACACCTGTGCCCCGACCTGAATGACACTGTGACCTCTCTTTGTTCACCCTCGCCCAAAGGTATCTTCCCGCTGGTTTTTAGAGAGAAGGAAGAGGAGGGGAGAGACAGAGAGAGAGAAACATCGATGTGAGAGAGACTCCTCCATTGGCTGCCTCCCACACCCGCCTGGACCAGCGCAGGGGATTCAGCCTGCAACCGAGGTACCCGGAATCGAACCCGGGACCCTCCGTCTGCTGGCTGGCGCTCTAGCCACTGAGCAACACCAGCCAGGGCGAACCGGTGACCTCTTGGTTCACAGGTTGATGCTCAACCCCCAAGCCAGGCCAGCCAGGCAGGGCCCAGGGCCGCACTCGAGCGTCTGCACCCCCATCCCGGGGACCCCTCCTGAGAGTCCTGGAGGGGAAGCGTCGGGGGCCTCAGCCTGGGCCTCATCCCCAGCCCCCGCCCCCTGCCCCCTCCACCGCTCGGCCCGGTGAGGGACCCTCGCTCCCCGCCGCGGGCCGACTGCCTGTTCCCCCGCAGCTGCAGTCCAACCACTGGGACTACCTGGTCCCCAGGACGGAGCTGAGACGGGGAAACCCTGCTGGCGGCCACAACTACTTCCTGGTCCACTCCCAGCAGAAATGGACCCACGTCCGACTCAACATCTTCCCCGGTAAACGGCGCCGGCGCCACCGCCACCTTCCGCTTCCGACGCGGCCGGTTTAAACCCCCAAATGCAGCTGCCCTTTCTGTAAAGGAGAGATGGGGACCCTGTGATGAGAGATGGGGATGCCCGTGACGAGAGAGAAGCCCGGATCGGCTGCCTCCCGCACGCCCCCACTGGGGACCCAGCCCACCCCCGGGCCTGCGCCCGGCCCGGGACTTGAACCCTGACCGCCTGGTTCCTAGGTGGATGCTCAGCCCCTGAGTGCCCCCACCGGCCAGCACCCTCTCTCGGTCACCGTGTCTCGGCACGTTCGGGGTGGCGTTTGCCTTTCGTTATCCGGAAATCCTCCGTCAGCCGTGTCCATGAGGACTTACCAACCGCTGTGGGGGCGGGAGTACGAGGCGGGGGGACTCGGGATCGATCGCACGGGCACTGGGGGGCCGGGGAGGGACGTGCCGGGCCTCCCGTAACTGCACATCAGAGCAGCTTCACTGCCATCGCACCGAGCAGCCGCCATTCACACTGCCATGCGGTGTCCCTGTGTGAACACGTGTGCACATGCAGCCGCCATTCACACCACCATGCGGTGTCCGTGTGCAAACACGTGTGCACATGCAGCCGCCATTCACACCGCCATGCGGTGTCCGTGTGTGAACACGTGTGCACATGCAGCCGCCATTCACACCGCCATGCGGTGTCCCTGTGTGAACACGTGTGCACATGCAGCCGCTATTCAAACTGCCATGTGGTGTTTGTGTGTGAACACGCGTGCACATGCAGCCGCCATTCACACCGCCATGCGGTGTCCCTGTGTGAACACGTGTGCACATGCAGCCGCCATTCACACCGCCATGCGGTGTCCCTGTGTGAACACGTGTGCACATGCAGCCACCATTCACACCGCCATGTGGTGTCCCTGTGTGAACATGTGTGCACATGCAGCCGCTATTCAAACTGCCATGCAGTGTCCGTGTGCAAACACGTGTGCACATGCAGCCGCTATTCAAACTGCCATGCGGTGTCCATGTGTGAACACATGTGCACATGCAGCCGCCATTCACACCACCATGCGGTGTCCCTGTGTGAACACGTGTGCACATGCAGCCGCTATTCAAACTGCCATGTGGTGTTTGTGTGTGAACATGTGTGCACATGCAGCCATCATTCACACCGCCGTGTGGTGTCCCTATGTGAACACGTGTGCACATGCCACCGGCACCAGCCAGCGGGCACATCTTCATCGTCTCAGAGACCCCACCCAGCACCCCCCTCCTCGCCCACCCCCGGCTCCAGCAGCCAGGCCCTGCCTTCCTTCCGTCTTGAGAGATTTGACGAATCTGGATGCTTCCTATGAGGCTCTGGAGTACCTGTATGTGGGGGGAATGGGGAGCTCTCTGAGGCCAGGCCAGGCCAGGCCAGGGGAGACTGCAGAGCAGAGGTCTTGGGGAGCTGGGTGGGGGCTCCAGCCAAGGGCCTGGCAGTGTGAAGGCCCAGGCAGCCTAGGAGCAAAGGAGGGTGCAGAGGGGGTGAGGGAGTAGGGGGTGGGGGTGGAGTTCTCTGAGGCCAGGCCAGGCCAGGGGAGACTGCAGAGCACGAGGTCTTGGGGAGCTGGGTGGGGGCCTGGGCAGTGGTGCAGGAGCGAAGGGGGGTGCGGGAGGGGGTGGGGAAGTGGGGGTGAGGGTGGGGATTTTGGTGGTTTCTGAGCCCCAAACGGCTGCTTTTCCGGCGACAAACGGAGGGCACCCCTCCCCGCCTCCTCTCCAGACGGCGGGATCGCACGCCTCAGGGTGTACGGCGTCGGACACAAGGACTGGGCGTCCGCGGACCCCAAAGAGCCCGTGGACCTGGTGGCCATGGCCAGCGGGGGCACCTGCGTGGGGTACAGCGACGCGCACTTTGGGCACCCCAACAGGATGATAGGTGAGAGGGCGCTCCGGCGGGCCTTATCCGGGTGCCAGCACCGGCGGGAGACACCCCTGTGGTAGGAGAGGCCGCCTAAGGCGGGGGAGGCCGACCGACCGTCCGTCCATCCGTCCGTGGGGCCTAGGACCCGGAGCCTTTGCGATGGGAGGTGGGGAGCGCCGGTTCTGCTTCAGCCACCGGTCTAACGGGAAACGGCAGCGTTCACCCCACCCCGTGGCCACTCTCGATGTGGCGGAGACACGAGCTGAAGGGGGGATGACGTGCAGCCACGCCCGGGGCCTGGGGACCCCCCGCCCACCCCCCCCGTGAGCATTCCTCGCGAGGAGAGAAATCACGTGTCTCCCTCAGCTGCGCTCTTTCCCGCAGGACTTGGGCCCCCCGTGTCGGTGGCCGACGGCTGGATGACGGCGAGGAGGCCCGACCGGCCCCCCGTGCTCCAGGTGAGGCGTCCGGCCGCTCGCGGCTCCATTTCCACATCGAGGAAACCGCCTCCCCCCGTGGACGGAGGGGTGTTGGGTTTTCTCTCCTCTCCATGTCCAGCGTGGAGAGAGAGTGGGTCCAGTTACTGAGTAGAGGGGCTGGGCATTGAGAAAGAAGAGAAAGGATGGAGGACACAGAAGTAGAAATAAAGCTGGGGCCGGGTGCAACCTCTGTTCTCTCTGATGGAGAGACAGGAATTCCTGCCCAAACACAGTGTGTTTATTTATACCAAAACACAAAGGGGTTTCACCTGAAAAAAAACCCCCACCAGGATCAAAGGCACTTAAGTGGGCCCAGGCCCCTCTCATTCCCTCATTCCCGGGCTCGGCTGAATCTAAATTTCAAGGGTCCTCCCCCTGACACCTGGGGCAAAGTTAAGAGCCAGGACTGATAACGCATCCAGTCTTCTTGGTGGATGCGTTTCCAAGATGCGGCTTTGCCTGGCGCCTCGGATTCGGCTGACACTGATTTAAGAATGCCCAGGTGCCTCCCCTGGGGGCCAGCCCTCTACAGAGGGTCTCGGGTTCAATTCCGGTCAAGGGCACATCGGTCGGCACATTGGTGGGGGCCCGTGCGGGAGGCAACCCATCGATGTGTCTCACATCGATGTTTCTCTCTCTCCCCCTCCCTTACACTCTCTCTAAAAATCAGTGGAAAAAACATCCTCAGAGGAGGAGTAACCAAAAAAAAAAAGAGGGAAGAAGAGCATGCTGGGAATTTACAGACATGTACCGGCTCCCAATAAACTCATGCCCACGAGAGGCATCTTTCCTATATAATAGAAGAGAAACATGCAAATTGACCATACCTCTGCTACGCCCACCAGCCAATCAGGAGCAAGTATGCAAATTAACCCAACCAAGACGGCAGTTAATTTGCATATCCAGGCCCAGAGCAAAGACAAGACAGCATAGAAGGAAGCCAAGCACTGCAGAAGAGAGCAAAGCTGTGGAGAAACAAGTGGGCAGCGGGGATGGGAGGGAAGTAGGTGGGCAGTGGAAGTGGCCGCAGGAAACCCTATTCTTGCAGGAATCTTCCTGCACCGGGCCTCTAGTTTAGAACTAAAGAGCCAGGGGGCCGCAGACACAGGCAGCTCACCCACGGGGCTCTGAACCCATGTTCAGAGGGAGAAAAGTTACATGGGTTCCCGCCGACACGGTTCCCGCTGGTCTGGGGGCGGGTTCTGCGCGGCACCCGCGGGCTCACGCGTGTCCCCTCGCATTCCAGTGCGACGAGATGGGCGCCCTGCTCATGCTTGGGGGCGAGTGGGCCGTCTTCCGCCTCTCGCACCCCGGAGTGGTGACGCAGGTGGAAATCGACACGACGCATTTTAAAGGTAAATGCGACGTCAGGAGGAAATGCGTCTCATCGGCCTGACCCGGGCCCTGGCCAGGCTGGGATGGAGGCTGGGATGGTGGCGCAGCGGATAGAGCGCCGGCCTGTGACTGAAGGGTCCCGAGTTTGATTCCAGTCCGGACTTTGATTGGCTCAGTCCCTAGTGTGGGGCGTGCAGGAGGCGGCCGGTCAGTGATTCTCTCTCAGCGTTGATGTTTCTATCTCTCTCTCCCTCCCCCTTCCCTCTCTGACATCAGTCCTATATAATAAAAGGGTGATATGCAAATCGACCGAACCATGGAACGACCGGTCGCTATGACATGTGCTGACCACCAGGGGGCAGACACTCAACGCAGGCGCTGCCCCTGGTGGTCAGTGCACTCCCACCGGGGGAGCTCCGCTCAGCCAGAAGCCGGGCTCACAGTTGGTGAGGGCAGTTGGGGGGCTCCTGGACTGCTAAAGGCTGCAGTCCAGGCTGAGCGGATCCCCCTTCAAGAGCCGTGCACCGGGCCTCGTGTGTGTGTGTGTGTGTGTGTGTGTGTGGGTGTGTGTGTGTGTGTGTGTGCGTGTGTGTGTGTGTGTGTGTGTGTGTGCGTGTGTGTGTGTGTGTGTGTGTGTGTGCTGGCCCGATCAGGTGATGGGGGTGGGCTCAGGACCGTGGGCCTGGCTTCCTCTCACCCGCTGTGTGACTTTGAGGGAGTTGCTTTAGTGGTTTATGTTCTGGTTTCCCCGATTATAAAATGTCAGAATTGAATGGGGTGACCCCAAAACTCACAGGAGACTCTTTGGTGCTGTGAGCTTTTTATTGCGGACCCCGAGTCCATGTGGAAAGGGCCAGTAAGGTGCTCCGTGGTTTGGCCTCAGGATGGAGGCCTGGGATGGAGGCCAGGATGGAGGCCCAGGATGGAGGCTGGGATAGAGGCCCAGGATGGAGGCTGGGATAGAGGTCCAGAATAGAGGCCCAGGATGGAGGCCAGGATGGAGGTCCAGAATAGAGGCCCAGGATGGAGGCTAGGATGGAGGCTGGGATGGAGGCCGGGATGGAGGTCCAGAATAGAGGCCCAGGATGGAGGCTGGGATAGAGGTCCAGGATGGAGGCCCTGGGTTGGAGGCTGAGATGGAGGCTGGGATGGAGGCCAGGATGGAGGCCCTGGATGGAGGCTGGGATGGAGGCCAGGATGGAGCTTTGATGGAGGTCCAGAATAGAGGCCCAGGATGGAGGCTGGGATAGAGGTCCAGAATAGAGGCCCAGGATAGAGGCTGGGATAGAGGTCCAGGATGGAGGCCCTGGGTTGGAGGCTGAGATGGAGGCTGGGATGGAGGCCAGGATGGAGGCCCTGGATGGAGGCTGGGATGGAGGCCAGGATGGAGCTTTGGATGGAGGTCCAGAATAGAGGCCCAGGATGGAGGCTGGGATGGAGGCCAGAATAGAGGCTGGGATGGAGGTCCAGGATGGGGAGAGTGACCATTTCTTCTCGAGGCTGGACTTTAGGACAAAGGAGCTGGAGATTTAAAAATTTTTCACTTCCATCGTAAAAAAAAAAAAAATTTTGGACAAGCACCCTTCATGTTCTATACATTCACGTGTCATTATTTAAGAAAGTTCAGCCCTAGCTGGTGTGGCTCAGTGAATAGAGCGCCGGCCTGCGGACTGAAGGGTCCCGGGTTCGATTCCGGTCAAGGGCCCATGCCTGGTTGTGGGCTCCATCTCCAGTAGGGGGTGTGCAGGAGGCGACCAATCCATGATTCTCTCTCATCGCCGATGTTTCTGTCTCTCTCCCCATCTCTCTTCCTCTCTGACATCAATAAAGACATATATTAAAAAAATGAAAGTCCAGAAAAGTTACACAGCCTTTGTTATTTGTTAGGCAAATAAATATTTTTATTAATCCTCACCCAAGGAAGCGTTTTGATTGATTTTAGAGAGAGAGAAAGAGAGAGGGGGGAGAGAGAGAGAAACACAGGTCAGTTGCCTCCTATAGGCACCCCGCCTGGGAATCAAGCCCAGAAGCTGGGTATGTGTCCTGACGGGACTCGAACCCGAGACCCTTCGGTGCACAGGACGGCGCCCCGACCAGTGGAGCCTCACCGCCGGCCGGCCCGCGACGTCCCGACGAGTCTCGGCATCCGTGGTGGTGGGGTTCGGTCCTACCGTGGAGGCCCGGCTCTTAAAGGGCCCGCACGGAGCCAGGCGGGCAGGAGCCATCACATCAGGAAGGCCGGGCCGGAACTACTGTTCGGGGGACGGAGGGGCTGTGGTGGTGCCTTCTGTTTTGGGGCATTTTTAAGAAAATGCATTTTATTTAAGTGCAGTTGGCGTACAACCTCCTCTTGGTTACGCGTTCTGGGCACACAGTACGGAGCTGACATTTTTATTTATTTTTTAAATATATTTTAGTGATTGTTTTTTACAGAGAGGAGGGGAGAGGGATAGAGCGTTAGAAACACCGATGAGAGAGAAACATCCATCAGCCGCCTCCTGCACGCCCCCCGCTGGGGACGTGCCCACAGCCACGGTACATGCCCTTGACCGGAATCGAACCCAGGACCCTTCAGTCCGCAGGCCGACGCTCCATCTGCCGAGCCACACCGGTCTCGGCAGGATCTGACATTTTTGTCGCTTGCAGTGCGAGCGCCCTCCCGTGTCCGTGTGAACGTACCACAGTGTTGCTGGCTGTGCCCCCCTCCCCTCCCCTCCCCCCTCCCCGCCTCTCCCTCCCCCCTCCCCTTCCCCCCTCCCCGCCTCCCCTCCCCCGCCCATCCCTCTGGTCTTGGTCTCTAGGAGTCTGTTTCTGTTGGTTGTGTGTTTAAATATGCTTCTCACATGGACTTTAGAGAGAGGAAGGGAGAGGAGAGAGAGAAACATCGGTGATGAGAGGGGGACGTCCATCAGCTGCCTCCCCCCCCCCCCCACTCCCCGGCACCGTGAACCCTCGGTTCCTGCGCGCCGGCGGCTCCGTGTCGGGCCGGGCCGGTGCCGGAGAGAGCCCCTCTCCGTGCCCACAGGCTGCTCGCCCGCCAGCTGCCAGGTGGACGGCTGCATCCTGACGGCGCAGGAGGAGGAGGACATGGCGCGGCAGCACTGGGAGCTGCCCAGCCACCGCTGGAAGGCGCTGCTGCCGGCCACGAAGGTGAGCCCCCGGGCCCGGCTCCCCCGACCCGGCCGCTCACACGGGCCCCGCCACGTCCACGGACACGCACGAGCCTCCACCCACAGCAGTAACGTGACGCCCTCCCTCCCTCCCTCCCTCTCTCCTCCCTCCCTCTCTCCTCCCTCCCTCCTTCCCTTCCCCTCCCTCCCCCCTCCCTCCCTCCCCCCTTTCTCTCTCTATCTCTCCTCCCTCCCTCTCTCCTTCCTCCCCCTCCCTCTCCCTCCCTCTCCTCTTCCTCCCTCCCCCTCCTTCTCTCCTTCTTATCTCCCTCTCTCCTCCCTCCCTCCCTCCCTTCCCCCCTCCCTCCCTCCCCCCTTTCTCTCTCTATCTCTCCTCCCTCCCTCTCTCCTTCCTCCCCCTCCCTCTCCCTCCCTCTCCTCTTCCTCCCTCCCTCTCCTTCTCTCCTTCTTACCTCCCTCTCTCCTCCCTCCCTCCCTCCTTCCTTTCCCCTCCCTCCCTTCCCCCCTCCCTCTCTCCCCCCTTTCTCTCTCTATCTCTCCTCCCTTTCTCTCTCCTTCCTCCCCCTACCTCCTCCCTCTCCTCTTCCTCCCTCCCCCTCCTTCTCTCCTTCTTACCTCCCTCTCTCCTCCCTCCCTCCCTCCTTCCCTTACCCTCCCTCCCCCCTCCCTCCCTCTCCCTTCCCTCCCTCCCCCTTTCCCTCTCCCACCCTCTCTCCTTCCCTTCCTTCCTCCCCCCTCGCTCCCTTCTTCCCTCCCTCCCTCCCTCCCCCCTTTCTCTCTCTATCCTCCCTCTCTCCTCCTTCCATTCCTTCCTCTCTCCCTTCCCCTCCCTCCCTCTCCTATTCCTCTCTCCCTCTCCTCTTCCTCTCTCCCTCCCTCTCCCTCTCTCCCCCCTCCCTCCGCAGAGCAGCGTTTCTCGCTCCACACCCCTCAGGAGGGTGACCAGCTCCCGGAGCTGGCACCGGGGTGCCCCAGGGCTGGGCCTGAGATGCCGGCGTCTCATTTGACCGAGGAGGAGGGGGTCCCCGTGGGCAGGGCTGAGGGCGAGGTTGGGACCACCCCGGACACCACAGGCACTTCTCTTTCTTCTCAGTGTGTCCGCTTCACTGACTATTTAAAAACATTTTCTACTGATGTCGGAGGGGAAGGGAAGGAGAGGGAGATGGAAACAGCCACGATGAGAGAGAATCCCTGATCCGCTCCCTCCTGCCCACCCACCCCGCCTCTGGGGACGGCAACCCGGGCCTGTGCCCTGATGGGGAGTGGAACCCGGGACCACCTGTTCCAGGCAGACGCTCGGCCCCTGAGCCAGGCGGCCGGCCGCTGGGTTAACGGACGCCACAGGCCGGGGGCCGGGATCGCGTGCTGTCCCCGGGCTTCCTCCCGCGACCTCTGTGGGCACCTGGTTATCAGGGTGGCCTTTGTTTTGTGAGGCCCCGGGCTGTGCTGAGCGGCCCGGGGCCTCTCTTGTCGCTTGCAGTGTGAGCGCCCTCCCGTGTCCGTGTGAACGTACCACAGTGTTGCTGGCTGTGCCCCTCTCCCCTCCCCTCCCCTCCCCTCCGCGGCCCCGGGCCGCTCTCTCCCCCCAGCTCTCTCCCACCACGGCCCAGGTGTTCGACAGCCTGCCCCCGCCCCCCCCCCCCCGTCTGAGGGCCCCCGGTCTCAGGGCCCCCCTTTCTGAGGACTGCTCTCCCCCCCAGCTCTCTCCCGTACAGCCCAGGTGTTTGACAGCCTGATGCTGGGGCTGCACTGAGCTGCTTGCCCACCTTAACCCCCCGTCCCCATCTCAGAGCCCCTCTCTCCCCCCAGCTCTCCCCCAGCTCCGCCCACGTGTTCAACAGCTTGCCCCCGTCTCAGCCCCCCCCCGCCCCCCCGTGTCTCAGGGCCCCCCGGTCTGAGGACTGCTCTCCCCCCCAGCTCTCCCCCAGCTCCGCCCACGTGTTCGACAGCCTGACGCGGGAGCTGCAGGACGTGGTGACCCACGCGAGGCTCACCATCTGCCCGGATGGGGGCGTGGGCCGCCTGCGGCTCCGCGGCTACCCCAGCTCCATCTGCCTCCTGCGGCCGCGGGACAAGCCCATGATGCGGTTCGCGGTGAAGGCCGGCTTCCGGTCTGGCCTGTAGCCGCGCTCGCGGCGGCGGAGCCCCGTCTCTCCAGGGGTCCCCACCCCCCCAGCAGTCGGAGCTCCAGGCAACTCATGGTTCCAGGTCGGCAGCGCCCCCGGTGGTTGAATAAAGTTGTCACGCGCTCACCGCTGTGGTCCGTCCGTGATGTCTCCCCAGAGGGCAGCGGGGGTGGGTGGGTGGGTGGGGCATGGCCGGAGCCGCTGCGGGCCCCGGCCGCGTCCACGCCTCCGTCCTGTGTGGGTCCAGCGCAGGATGGCCCGGCCCCCGGCATCCGCCACTGAGTGGTCTTCGTGAACGGAACGGAGCCAGGGTCCCCTTGATACTTTGTTTCCGATGCTGTTACATTGTTGCTAATTCAGGGCACGTGGCACCTGTGGACACCAGCATGGAGCCCACCTCTGCGGAGTGATGGGCAGAGGACGGAAGGTTCCATGGGAACTGCCTCCCCTGGGGGGGGGGGTCTAGGAGGGAGGAGGGGGAGAAGGGGAAACAGGAGGGGGGAGGGAAAGGGGGAGAGGAGGAGAAGAATAGAGGAGGGAAAGCAGCAGGGGTAGGGAGAGGGGGAGGGAAGGGGAGGGGAGGGAAAGAAGAGAGGAGGAAAGAGGAGGAGGAGGGGGAGGGAAGGGGAGAGGGGGGAAGGGAGGGAGAGAAGAGAGGAGGGGGGAGGGCCATGGACGTTAATCACCCACAAGCATCTTGGAGGCGGGTCAGGCCCAGCTCACAGTCACTGAGGGCGGGGGCCTTGACCCTGGACCGGGGCAGCGGTACCCAGTGCACCAGCACCCGCTGGGTCAGGGCTTGGCCCCCAACACGTGTGCGCAGCCCCCACTGCGAGGCACTGGCCCGGAGCCGCGGGAGCGGTGGCCCGAGTGGCCGAGGCTCGGCTCCGGGGCTCGGCTGCGGCTCCGGGGCGTTCCGGAAGCGGATGTGACACCGGACAGCTCGGCCAGTCTCGCCCCGTCCGCAGGACAGACAGCGGGACGGCCACAGGGCTCCTCCGCCCGGGGCTGCGGCAGGGGGAGCACTCCCACCCTCACGGAGCCGTGTCACCTCGTCCCCCCCCGCCACCGCGTTCTCGCGCCTTCCGCACAGCGAGCTGTGCTCCGGTGTGTTATCCCTCGTTCTGTGGGGAACCACGCCTCCGCTAGTCCTCGTTTTAAAAAATACTTTTATTGACATCAGAGAGGGAGGGAGGGGGGGAGAGAGAGAGAGAGAGAGAGAGAGAGAGAGAGAGAGAGGGAGGGAGAAACGTCCACCATGAGAGAACCGTGACCGGCCGCCTCCTGCACGCCCCACACTGGGCTTGGAGCCCACAGCCACGGGGGCCCCTGACTGCATGGAACTGGGACTCCTGGTCCACAGCTCGACGCTCAGTCACTGGGCCGCACCCGTTGACCCCACGATGGGTCGCTGGTTCTGTTTTTTAAAAAAATATATGTATATTTTATTGATTTTTTTACAGAGAAGCAGGGAGAAGGGAGAAGGATAAAGAGAAACATTGATGAGAGAAACACCAACCAGCTGCCTCCTGCAAACCCCCCACTGGGGATGTGCCCGCAACCAAGGGACATGCTCCTTGACCGGAATCGAACCCAGGACCCTTCAGTCTGCAGGCCGACGCTCTATCCACTGAGTCACACCGTTTTTGGCCTGCTGTGTGTTTTTAAAAAAATATTTTTTTATTGATTTCAGAGAGAAGGAGGAAGAGAGAGAGACATCGATTACGGAGAGGACCATCCATCGGCTGCCACCTGCACACCTCACGTGGGACGGAGCCTAAACCCGGGCCTGTGCCCGGACCGGGGATCCAACCATGACCCCCTGGTGCATAGGTCGACGCTCACCCCCGGAGCCCCGCCGGCCAGGCTGCCCCTGTTTGAAGAGGTTGGTCCTGGTGGGTGACCTTCTATAACGTCCAGCATGACAGCTGCTGGCAGGTTGCAGCTTCACAGGCAACATCCCTTCAGCCAGCGGTGCGAGCTCTTCCTTAGCCTTTTGACCTCTTCCCTGAGGGTTGGATTCAGAGGGCGCAATGGGCGACCTGACCACTAGATGGCACCATGGCTCCACCGATGAGTAGCAGCGTTTTCTGGTTTTGTTTTTCCTTCTCTCCAGCTGGTCAGACAAAAGCCTCTGGCTTTTAGCATTTCATATAATTCTGGTTTGGCGGTGATGAACTCCTTTAGCTTCTTCTTATCTGCGAAGCACTTTATCTGTCCTTCAATTCTGAATGATAGCTTTGCTGGATAGAGTAATCTTGGTTGTAGATTCTTGCTATTCATCATTTTGAATATTTCTTGCCACTCCCGTCTGGCCTGCATTGTTTCTGTTGAGAAATCCACTGACAATCGTATGGGTGCTCCCCTGTAGGTAACCAACTGTTTTTCTCTTGCTGCTTTTAATATTCTCTATCTTTTGCTCTTGGCATTTTAATTATGATATGTCTTGGTGTGGTCCTCTTTAGATTCCTATATTTTGGGGTTCTGTGTACTTCTTAGGCTTTTAGCTGAAAGATATTCTTTAAGAAGAGGAAGAAGAAAAAGGTAAAAATATAAATTATGAACAACAAATACACATCTATCAACAAATGAACATAACAATCAAGTGAATTGATAGGCTGATGAACAAGATAAACTGGTGAATATAACAGAAACATGGACATAGGGAGGGAATGGACTGACAATTCTTGGGGAGAACAGGGTTGTGGGAAGTATAGCAAGAGACTGGACAAAAATCTTGCAACAATGGGAGAGGACATTGGGGAGGGGGAGGTGAGGGTGGAGGGTGGGATGGGTACAGGGTGGAGGGGAGATATAGGGGGATAAAAAAGGGGAAACAATGTAATTAATAAATTGAACAATAAAGATTAAAAAAAAAGCCTCTGGCTGCCTCAGGAGCTGAGCCTCCTACGGCCTGCTTCCCCGGGAATAGCGATTCCCTGTCGCTCCACACGGTGCTCTTCCTTCGGGCCTCTGGGGGCTGACGGGCTCTTTCCAATCTCTTCCGCCCCGAAAGGTGGGAACCACGCTGCCACCGCACCGACCGCCGAGGAGGGGGACCCCGAGTGTCCTCCACACGGTATTTCCGAGTCTGGGAGCCCTGGGCGAACACACGTGAAGGAGAGCCGACCTCGAGGGGGGCCGGCTCACAAACCCTGCCGCCGGGCCCAGGGGGGTTCGAGCTGAAGGCCCCACACTCTCCTCTGTCCGGGCTCCGTCCGGTCGGTCGCTCGCACCTGCAGACCATTAGGGCTCGGGCGGCTGGCTGCGCCGGCCCATCTGGAACCCATCACGTGGGGGCGGTCGGTGCTGGCAGGAGGCCCCACTGTTCACGTCCAGCCCCGTGCCTGCCGCTGTTCCCTGCCCCGCGAGGGGCTGCCCCCGCCGGGTTAGAGAGAACGAGGGGTGTCCGGCCGCTGCAGGGCGTGCCCACCGGGCTCTGGGGGAGGCTGTGGGAATCAGGTCTGAGGGCCTGGGCTGGGCACAGAGGCGGGGTGCGGGGTTCGGGCCTCAGCATCCGGGGGAGGGGGGGGTCCTGACCCCTTACCAGGGCCTCTGTGCCCCCACCTGTGTTTTCCTCGTGCATCCCGCCTGGTGGGGGAGCTCAGGGCGCGCAGGGCGGCGAGGACCCAGCGTCGTGGCCCGAGGACAAGACACCGGCTTCCTCAGAGGCTGCCGCCTCCAGGGGACTCTGCCCGACTCCTGGGGAAATTCCTGGAAAATAGTTTCTTCTAAGGAATCAGATTTATGACGCACATTGTTGCTAGCAGTAGTTACTCTTTTTT